>CM033801.1:278129-701428 GCA_019656835.1 Rhododendron ovatum | reverse complement strand
TATCTCCAATTGTTGACGGAAGTTGGCCAACAAGGAAGAAAAAGAGGATGAGAAGAAAGGTAATTTGATACATTTTTTCGGTGATACATGCAGAATGGATTGCCGAACCAAAAAATCTATAGAATGGGATAGCGGTGTTGCAAAGGGAGAAAAAGGAGGCAGTGGCAATAGGGGTGGAGATTAGTAAGGAATGAAGGCATAGGAATGCAAGATAGGGAGCAATAGCGATGGTTATATACGCGGAAGCTAGAGATCACAAAATAAACAGTATCAGTTGTAAAAGTCAGGATTTACCTTATTTTGTGCTTCTTATTCCTGACTTTTACAGCTTTTTACAACTCCTTTTTCTCAGGATTTTAGAAGCGCAAAACAAGGTTGTCCCAATAAAAAAAAAACACTATTTTCTTATAATTGACATTTTTTGGAAAACCATTGACCCTTTTGTAAAGATGGAGACTTAAGAAACATTAGACGTGAGCTATAAGTAAGCATTCAGAAATAGAAATTAAATAAGGTCTGCTAAATAACAACATTAGGATAGTTTGGGTGACTGACTGTAAAATTTGTTCTCCTTAATATGTACTGTTGTAACTCTCTATGATTCTCCTTGTGCTCTCGATAGTAAGGGATTTTAGTAATGATGGCGTCAAAATGTTTTACACTATTTTAGGTGAATGATTTTGAATAATTAAGTGAGCCTCCAGGCGCGAGCACAAGTTCTATAAAGTTTTACATCGGTTCGTCTTCTCCTTGGTTTTCCAGATCTGGTAGTTTGAGGTCGGTGGTGAGATAATAAAGTTGAGGTTTAGTTAGAGTTTTCGGTTTTTTTTTTTTTGGCTTTGTTTTGTCCGGATATTTGGTCCGATTTTTGTCCAAACCGGGCCCAGCCTGTGGTTTTGTACCGGTCAAATTTTTCCAGATCAGGTGGGTGTGGTTGCATGGTGGGTCAATAAGAGACTAATTTCCATCAATTTTGATGCCATTTTTGATATGGAGTTCCACCATCCTGAAGCGACTGATGTCTCTGATTTCCATGTTGCACATGTTAGCGGTGTGAAAAAGAGTGTTGGTTCATGCATAGGTGCTAAACATTAGCTTCGTTTTTTTTGTATTCCTTGTATATCGTTAATTAGTTTTGGGACTTGATTGTGTTTCTTTATCTTTGCATTCGGATAGAAATCTGTAGATGCCGTATGACTCCTTGAAATGACGATATCTTCATTTCCCGCCCATTATATTTACACTCATCACTTTCACTTAAAGTCAGTTCGTCTTTTTTTAAATAGCTAGTGAAATGTGTTGGAAGATGTTGGCTGCTTTGCCCCCGACGTCCGTGTCTCCAGCTCCATAAACCTCTCGCTCGCCTCCATAGCTGCTTAACAGTTGCCGACTATTTCCGCATCTTTGCCTCGATGGAATCATTGAGAAACTTATTCTCGCGATATCTTAAACTACTATTTCATCCCTCAATTTTGACAAAAATCCTTTTAGCAAGACGCCAACAAGACCCAAACTACTCCTAATGTTTGAAGCAACCACAACTCACCCCAAACCAAATCAAAATAACCAAAATGCAACGTAATTGGGCCAAGCCCATTTGCATTGGTCTTGCCCACACCAACCAAAACCCGAAGCAACCCCAGCCCAATCAGCTCCACTTCTGCCACTGCACCTACCCCAGCTTCACCGCTACTGTTGCCGCCTCCAGCTAGCTTCTCTGCCGACACTACCATCTCCCCAAACCAACGCCAGGCCTGAATCCCATCACCAGAGCCACAACCCCCGAAAACCCACCCTCTGCCTATCCTGCTGAACACCCCAACGCCACTACCCCCGCAAACAGCAACCCTCCGCCTATCATGGCCAATCATCATCCATCTCTGTACATTGTTTATTTTGTCTCTAATAATGACATGGCTATGCTTTTCTTGTGCTCATATTGGTATCGTAGCTAATTACAAAGTGATTATTCAGTGATCTTGGAGTATTGTCACGTGGTGTTCGACGGAACTTCTCCACCACACACCACAAGCTTGAATATTTTTGGATGGCCAAAATTGCATGGGTTCCTCATTACAGCGAAGCCAATCTTCTACTGCTTAAATCCCAAAATGGCCAGCCACAGTCATTTTGTTAGTGATAGTGTGCTTGCTACAGCTTTTAAGTTTACATTTAGCTTAGAAAATGACGTAACGGAATTCACGAGAGACTAGTTAGCGTACTAATCCAAAAGAGATAAACAACTCATCGCAACGAGCAAATCTTGCGCACAAGAAAGAAAGAGAGAATCTCTGAATATTATTGATAAAAAGCTTAAAAGTTTAAATAATTGAATAGCTTACATCCCTATTTATACTAGTAGGAGTCCTAACAATAAGGTAATTACTTAAAACGGAGACCAAGCAAAACAATACTTGAAAACAAAGACTAACAAAATTAAAAGACTAATAGGAATATGCCTAAACAAGTGGCATTAGAAGGGAAATTCCTAAAACGAATAATTCCTAGAATAAAGTTTCTATAAAATTGAAATTTTCTAAAATTTTGTCCTACATCTGTCTCCTTTTCTTCAAAAGAACTCGACCTCGAGTTCTCGTTAGAAATCTGCCATCTTCCATGCCAAAGAAACAGATACTTAGAATACTTCAACTCCTTTCTTAACTTGAAATAAAACTTTAAGAAAAAGTGTATTTGCAAAGATTGTTTCTCAGCATGCCTTAACTTGTTAACAAAATTCACTAGATGAATGTTGGGAACCCAATCAAATTTTACACTCCAAGAAAATTTACAACTAGAACCTTATGCGAAGTTGCTGGTTCTCTAGACTTTGATTTATTATAGAGTTGGTTGGCACTCCTTTGTCAGAAAATTGGATTTCAGCAATAACCATATTTTCTTGTAGTGCTGTAGTCAACTCCATTGTGGGTGATTCATCAAGCCCAAACGCACAAACCTCCAATGCAATATTCTTTTGTTCCTCCGCAATCACATCGGAAACAATTTCAGTATCCTCTTGCACACAAGCATCAATGTAAATTTCGTCTTGATCTTCAACTTCAATTTTGATCTCTCCCACGGCTTCTACAATAATTTGTTCTGCATGATACTATTTTGGCCTATATTTTTCCTCCAACAATTGCTCATAATTCCTAAGTAAAAATCTCTCTATCATACATTTTCTAATTATGTACTATGCATAAATTCGACGCTTGCCCAATTGATCTCTTAGAAATTGCATATCTAGCCACCATCGTAGGGTTGGTCCCGTAAGCTTCACTAACAAATACCTCCACATTTCTTCTGTTGGAATTTTGCATACTCGAAGGAATCTTCAATGTTTAGAATCCAATCCAAACGATCTTCAAAAAATTCAAGACCACTAAATTTTGGCAAATTATTGTAATACCTGAAATTTGGTTGTCGCTTTTATCAACTGATAAGCATCATGGTTCTCGAATAGCTCGCCTTCAAATTTATTCCTATTATCGTAATGATAATAAGAATATCCTCTGGAGACGTTATGGTGAATAGGTTGGTTACAGGCAAATCCCTCAACGCGGTTCCTATTCTGGTTAGGAGGTTGGTGATGGGCAAATCCCAATGCACGATCCTTCTCAACCCTTTCTGGCCTTTGGCGATTTTATAGAGTCAACCCCTGCAGCATCTCAAGGATCTCAGCAAACTGAGTGTGGGTATTCTGACGGATCTCGGTCAACTGTGCTTGTTGATCCTCCACTCCCATCCTCCTTAGGTCAGTAAGCCCACGACCAACGTCAATGGGTGTGTCTTCTTCTGTGCTTAGTGCCATCGAACCAGGCAAAACCTGGCTCTGATACCACTTGACGCAGCGGAATTTACGAGAGACTAGTTAGCGTACTAGTCCAAACGAGATAAACAACTTGTTGCAACGAGCAAATCTTGCGCACAAGAAAGAAAGAGAGAATCTCTGAATATTATTGATAAAAAGCTTAAAAGTTTTAATAATTGATTAACTTACACCCCTATTTATACTAGTAGGAGTCCTAACATGCAATAAGGTAATTACTTAAAATGGAGACCAAGCAAAACAATACTTGAAAATAAAGACTAACAAAATTAAAAGACTAATAGGAATATGCCTAAACAAGTGGCATTAAAAGGGAAATTCCTAAAATGAATAATTCCTAGAATAAAGTTTCTATAAAATTGCGAAAGATATAACGTTAAGAGAGGTGAAGACCGAATGACGAATGTGAATTGGTAAATTTAGCATAATGTGACAAATGTAAGAGGATAAATCTAATCCATATAAACCAAACCAAACAAAACTTTCCCAAATGACTGAATAGCATTCTATTTCCATTTACATCGCGACATGAGATCTGTCTTATTAGGGCTCAAACTTATCTAGAGTTTAGTTCAATAATCGATGCTTCATTCACAGACTACGTCATTAGCTTTCTAGTGGACTGATCCGACTCTAGGCCTTTGAGATTATTCGGCCCCATTTTGCTCTGTCCAAAGAATGCAGGCTGTTGAGGAAGTGATAGAGTAGCAGAATAACTATTGAGCATCAGAATTACAATTACGATGGAAGGCGTAGCATCCCAATCATCTTGCACACACAACAAGATGTAAACTTTAACATCATGTGTATGCAGTCCAAAAGGTGTAAACTTTAACACTTCAAACATTGGCTTGTTTTAAAATGTGGTTAACAAGTGAATCTTCAAACATTGCTGCTTTTCCCTCACCGTCGGTGTCTCTAGCTCCACCCCCACCCCGCTTAATTAACAGTTGCTCGTATCTCTTTGACATAAATTTCACCAATTAAACTCGCAACAAAAATTACATCTTTCGGATTTGTTGCTCATCATATGTTTTGAGATCTATTTCCTATTCCTTCTTTAGGTACTCCCTCCGACTCACTTTAAATGTTTCCTACAGGATTTCGTGCATTTTCAAACCAAAAAACATATTTCTACATATTATATTTTTATTTTCTTACACCAAATTAAAGTGAAATTGCACTAATTCCCGGTAGGGTTTAATTTAAAGTGGGACGGAGGGAGTAATTGATATGTATTAATTGTTTATGATTTTCCAATTTTGTTGTCATTATTACCTCTATGCCTCTGCTTTGTTGGGAGAATAGGCATGTAAATGGACCGGATCTGATTTGGATCCGATCCAAATCCGATAACGTTGATCCGATAATTCGAATTCGGTAATCTAAATACGGATCGGATCGGATTTGGATAAAATCCACTATCAATCCGATCCAAAATTTTATTTTTTAATTTTATTTTTGTAAAAAACAGTAAATTTTTTATTTTGAAAAAAAAAAAATGTTTAAGAAGTTGTATTTTAATTTTTTAATTTTTTTTGGAAAATAATTTTTTTTGGAAAAAAAATATTTTCTTTCGCTAAAATTTTTGAAGTACAAAAGTTTTCGGATCAGATTCAGATTTTCGGATCGGATATGAATTTTTCAGATTCGGATCCGGATTACCACTATCGGATTTGATTCGAATTTGTCAGATCCGGTCCATTGACAGGCCTAGGAAAAAACTACTCCATGTATGACTCCTAATGTCATACATGGAGTCAGGTGCCTATAATGGTGCTTTTTTTATAGAGAAAGCAAAAGCACCATAGCCATAGGAAGCTTACTAATTAACCACTTTGTGAGATTTGGCAAGAAACATAACGAGCAAATCAAAATCCACAATTTCTCTTAAGCACTCCCTATTTCTCACCTCTTTTATCATTCAATCTAAATGAATGATTCCTGTTTTCTTCGGACGCTAAATAATTTCAGCTGGATGCATGTGGTTTCCGAATAAAGAGGTTTTATATGCAATATTAACCTACAAAGGTCTACCTAATTTTGGCTTTCAAAGAGCAAATCAGAGATGATAATTCCGCAAATCATCCTCTCGGTAACGTAATTCTTGACTATAGGTGTTTGATGCAAGGCTTTGAGGCCATTTCTACCAAGCATATCTATCGTGAAGCAAACCGTTGTGCTGCAAATACGTTTGTAAATGATGCTCCGGAATTGGTGGAAGATTTACATATCAACCTGTTTATTCCTGGTTGTATTACTAATGTTTTCTATGCGGCTTTGAATATATGCGATGGAATATCCCAGGTTTGTAAGCACTTAATTATATTTTTGTTTTAATGCATCGTTGGTTTACCACACAGAGAGAGAGAGAGAGAGAGAGAGAGAGAGAGGATGTATTTCGTTTAAATGTATTTGTGTGAGTGTCTTTGGATATGTAGATATATTCATGTTCATGCGTCTACATTTGAATTATTGAATATGAGAGGGAGAGAGACAGGGGTTTAATTTTAACCTGCTATTTTGCACACCGAGATCGATCCTCCCCCTCGCAAAATGACAATATGTGTGCATTGGAAGAAATGGTTTGAATTTCTTCTCCCCATGCAAGCTGCCAAATCCGAATTCGATTATAATTAAGAAGAATTAATTAAGAACCCTAACTTCAAAAGTATTGGTGATTTTTCTCTATTTTGGGAAATGATCAGTTTGCACTAGTTAAAACACAAAATTTGTGATCAATATTTTTAGTAAATAGAGCTGTATCATCTTATTCTGACCATGTTTGCACAATTACAACTGTAACAACCGGGAGTTTCTATTTAAGGAGTATTGTTAAGATTACAGACAATAGAATTCAACATTTGCGTAAGTATCGAAAAACCGTCTTACAAATGAAAAGTTTGCAATCGTTTGATTTTTTCCATAAATGAAACGATATATGTTTGGAAGACCACGTGCGGTACCCCAAGGGCGTTGAATATTTTTTCCATGTCGATTTTGTTTCACCATCATCCAACTTACACAACAATATTTAATTACAGGCCGGTATTGATTGGCAGTCAATGAACAAAAAAATAAAGATAAAAATTCTTAGCTATTGAGACATGGTACGTGGATTCGGATTGACAGTCATGTTTTTTATTTTCTCATATACATAGGAGGAATGAATCGAGAGAAGTAGTACCCACGAATAGAATATTTGTCAAAAGAATTTCATCAAACATGAAAATTATCATTAAGTCTCTCTTCTGATTACAATAAATTTTCTGATTACAATAAATTCCAGAAACCCGATTCAGCCTCCTGCCCTCCATTTCCTGACTGCTTCGGTGGCATAACCAACCAAAACCTTGATCAGCAAACATGCGTAGTAGACCAAAACAATAAAAGCGGCAATGAGAAGACAAAAAAGAGAAAGATACAAGAGAAATATAATGGCCATTATAACGAACGCTAGGAGATGGAACTCTGGTGTCCCGTATTTCTTCGGAGGACTTGGGGCCGGAGCCATCCTAGTCTCCTTCAAACTGGGCGAATAAAGTGACCGTCGACAGCATCCTTCATCTGGAAGTGGTGCTGCTCCGTCACCGATCACATGAATTGTGCTGGGAAGAGCCCCGCCGCTTGTATCACTGCCGTGTTTTGCACCGAGTGTTGTGTTTTCTGGCATAGGGAATAGCAACACGAGGGCGATGAGCCACAAGGAAAGCGAGAACGTGATCATTTTGGACATGTTTTTCTCTTGCGCAGAAGGTTACAGACAGAGACGTAAATTGGGAATTTTGGAGAGATGGTTTGAGCTATAATTCAAAACTTGCAAAAACAAGCAGTTACTTATAGGGCATAGACTCCTAAAATTAGCGAGGAATTTACAGCATCCATGCAAGAACAGAGCTGTATCATCTTATTCTGACAATGTTTGACAATGTTTACACAGCAATTACCGACAACAGAATTCTATATTTGCATTTGACGGCTAAGTATAGAAAAACCGTGTTAGAAATGAAAAGTTGGCACATGTCAAACATATTGAATCGTTTGTTTTTTCCATAAATGAAATTGAACCACCTAATATTTGCAATGCTTAGGCAAAGGGTAGTTAATTACAACCGTCCATACGTATTTTGAATGCTTTTAATAGGTTTATCTACTTTTTTGGTCCTTACAAAATTGGCTTGATTTCAATTTCGTCCTCCTAAAATTTATAGTTTCAATTTTACCCTTCTAATTTCTAATGGATTTCAATATTATGCTTTTCGTCAAATTTGGGCGGAAAATGCTTAAGAGGCTAACGGATTGTGGACTGTGGGACCCTCTTTAACATCTCATTGCTCACCTGTAAAATTAAAAACCCTAAAATCTAAATCCCAAAAATCATTTTCCCCCAAACCTGCCGAATAACGCCTCCTCAAAATCATTTCCCCCAAACCCACTAATTGTGGAAATGCTTTTAAGTTTCTGGAAATGCTTTCACTATGAAATGCTTTAAGTTTCTGGACATGCTTTGACTATGCCCTTTTGTTTTCTGGGAATATGGTTATGCTTATTGGTTTTCTGGAAATTCTTGCTATGGAAATAGAATGGCAGGCTTTGATATGGTTATGCTTACTGCTTTGATATGGTTAGGCTTATTGGTTATGTAGTTGTTGCAGCATACTCCAAGATCTTGCTCTCCATTACAGCATAATCCACCATTTTCCTCTCCATTGTAGCATAATCTTTCAGCTTCGATTTCTGACTTCAAGTTTTCATCCCTTATAGCAGGAATGACAACTTCCCACGCTCATAGATTTCATCATCAACCCATTTGAAAAATGTGCATGGCTTGCGATCCTAAAATACCGGAAAGTTGGAAAAATCACAAAAACTTTGATTACGGTTTCCAAACGGGTAATAGGCCTTATACTACAGTTACCTAGTAGTAGCAGTAGCGACATCCAAGGAATCTTCTTGTTCGATTACCTTTAGTCCATGAAGTCTCCATCACTGACTTCGACCCACACTTGCAAACGGGCCTCCCCTAATCCGCATTGGAGGAAGAGGAGTAGTGAACGAATTTGGGGATTTAGATGTTGTTAGGTGGGTTTGGGGGAAATGATATTGGCGATTTGGGGTTTGGGGGCAAAAAAATTTGGGATTTTAGGATTTAGGGTTTTTTGGGGTGGGGAAGACGTATAAAAGTTGGTCCCACAATCCACATCACCAAGCCGTTTGCCACGTAGGCATTTTCCGTCCAAGTTTCAGACGGAAGGGTAACATTGAAATCGGTCAAAAACTAGAAGCTAGGGTAAAATTGAAACCAAAAATTTTAGAAGGACGAGATTGAAACCGAGCCAAATTTGTAAGGGCCAACAAAGTAGATAAGCCCTCTTTAGTATCCTCCTCCTCCATAAGAAGAGGGAGTTTCGGCCAATTTTTCGCTAGCCACAATTTGCCCCTCAATTGAAAGGCATGCAATGTTAATCAATTGGGGTGTTTTTTTAATTCTGCTTTTCCTTTGTCTGGCGTACATGGCTTTACCATGGTGTACGTGGCTTTATTGTGGTGTTACCAGGACAGGTCCGACAGGAGAATTGAGAGAGAAATCCCCTTCTCTCTCTCTCCCACCGAATTACATGCCATTGCTCTCTCTCTCTCTCTCTGGAACGAAATCCTCAACGCCAGTGCTCCTTGAATCAGAGCCAACGGAGTTTCAGGCGGTTTTGGAGGTAGCCGACGAAAATCCGGTCAGAGGTGATGTTGCTGGTACAGACTCTTTCGAATCGTCGGCCAAGCCATTTGTCGTTATCGTCTTCCACTCCTCCAACCGGTGGCAACTTCACTTTGGTTCAAAAATAATTCCCTAAGCTGGTAAATCACTGTTATTTTCCAATAATTAGGGCTTTTTGTTGAGTTTTTTAATGGGTCTCTGAATCTGATTCTTTTGTTTTCAATCGATTATTGGTCAATCGAGTGGTTGAAGTCATTATTTCAGACTTGCATTGGCAGTTTATATGCATGCTAACATTCTTCTGCTTATGGCCTTTGAATCATGATATGTTCATCAGTAGGCATGTTTGTCATGTTAAGCGCATCTCTCCAATGTAATCGATTTCTGCCAAATTTCTGCAGGCTCCTGTACTTTTTCAGGGAAGGGGTCATTCATTGAATCCTACCAATAGCTTGGTAAACTCTCCTTCGTATCCGACTTAGTGCATGTTGACTCTACATTGAAAGAAATTAAAACTGTTCAAGGCTTAATTTATTAGTGGTGAAATAAAAATGTATATTTTTAGATTTAACTGCTTTCTTTTGGGTGTTATTTCGCGGTTGTGGTTCGGTTTTTTGGTTATTTTCAGCTGTTGGTTGTTTTAATTGGTATGCAATTGCAGAGGTAGGGAGGACGAAGGGGAGAGAATATCCTTGCCAGAAATGGGAAACGATGGGATGATGGGTACAGTTTTGAAATTTTACTCGAAGGTCCCGATTCACGTCATACGCCTCTCCTCACGTAGATAAGGTTTCTTTATTATAGGACCAAAGGTGCGACCAATTTCAAAGTTCTTGGCTTTTTGTAGATTGTTACGTTGTGATCGGCGGCCATCGGCGGCCAGGTGATCCACTCAAATAAATTGGGGCTTCTCAAGTTTAGGGTTTATTTTTTTGCAAAGACGCTGTTTTAATTTCAGTGTTTGTGGTTTTTAGTAGCTTCTGCATGTCTTCGCTTGGTTTCTTTTTGGTGAATGTTCTTATGTTGCATGTAGGTGGATTATCTACCTGGATTCAAGTCTTCTATTTATCCCCAGGTAATATGAACTTTCGATGGAGAATATGTGTGTAGGTACAATCTCTATCTCTCTTAAGGTACCCCTGATTCTTCTTTTTTTAAGAGCTTAATCAAGTTAGTTGTTTTAGTTTTTTAGCTATAAATCAAGTTAGTTGTTTTAGTTTTTTAGCTATAAATCAAGTTAGTTGTTTTAGCTTTTTAGCTATAAATCAAGTTAGTTGTTTTAGTTTTTTGTCACAAACCCACATGCACTTGACGTAACCCAAACACAACAGGACACACACCCAAGTTGTTGTCTCCTCATTTTATTCCTAATCGAAAGGGAAAAAATCCAACATATTTCCTGTGAATGACTGAATGCGGGCCCGGTTCATTCGCCCTTGGTTTTCTTTCTGCAAGAATTTTGCAAGCCTCAAGGCCTCCTTTAAGCCTGACTGGTCACCCGCAAACTGAACTCTTACAATGCCCACTATGACCTTCTCTTCCAAATACAGACTTTGCCTTTCCACTACCAAATCCCAGGCCTGAAATGAACAAAGTTGTGTGAGATCTTGATTTCTTATAAAGGGCAGCGTGGAAAGGTCATCTTAATCAGCCAATCAAGTTTTTGGCTTTGTATAGCCAGTGGGTAAATTGTCAAGCAACGGAGCTCCAACAGTCTCCGATTCACAATAAATAACCAAGAGATATTAAAAAATAAATAACGAAATATCGCACAATCAATGTCCCACAATTAAGAATACATTGCAAGCCTTGACATAGCATGGGGAACTGAATTTGTCCCCTCTTTCTGTTTCTCTGATAAAAAGTGACAAGTGAGATGGAGCTACAAACCATACAGGTTAGGATCAACAAATAGAACACCTTTGGCTTTCAGTATAACATGGACCACCTATGTAAAACTGGAACCAAAGGTACAAAACATGCTCAACAACTTTTGAGCATCCAACTGAGCAAACTATGAGAAACCTGAACATACTAATCCCCCTAATAACATCATTATGAAATTTCAAACCCTTATGAGTGACTTCAGTATTTAACCCCCAAGATTAATCAAGAGGGGAGGAATTGAGAAGCATGGAATCTGATTCATTTACCATGCATTTATCATTTAGATGTGTTTAATACATGAGATACTCTTTTCAAGGGGGAATGAAATCACCCAACTAATGGGAAATATATAATTGTAAACTCAAATTTGGATATTGTCTGAGCACGTATTCATTTGTTTGGTGGGTTTCAGCTTTATCTGATAAGAGTTTTAGAGGGCCTTGTATTTTAGGTCTTATGTGCTTGTGTTTGTTAATATGTTCTTACTTCGTATGCCATGTGGGCAATTGTTGAGAGAATCACAAGGAGCCACGGAGCATATCAAATAACTGATTTTGGTTTCTCTAATTGTCATCAACGTTCTCTGAGGTGTTCATTTGCCAAAATTCATAGTGCGTTCCATGGGAATTGATAATTGACTGTTTCTTCTCTGCAGTCACGCAGTCTGTAAAAAGCCTTGTGACCATTTGTGGTGACATTCATATACAGTTTCATGATCTTGCAATAGGAAGAAACTTTAGACAGCCCCAAAGATAACAAATAGTCAACTCTCTACAACAGCTTCACACAAACTGCAACCAAAAGAGGAAGCCTTTTGCTATGTAAAGGCCTTTTGTTATCAAGATGTTCAGCCTATTTTCACTAGGTCCTTCTGTAATAAGAAACATGGCGTATTTATGCATATGAAACTTATGCACCCTATGCTTTCGGAAATATTTAACACTGTTCAATTCAAAGGGTAATTCAACGGGCATGGCATACATGCTTTGCACGTAGCAATGCACCTAGTTATAGATAATATTAGAATGTACGTTGTAAACGTACTCTTATCGTTTAGATTTCATAGTTGATTATCAAATGTAGACAACGGATGCTAAAGATAACAAGTTGGCACGCGTCCGCAAACATTTGTTTATCCTCACTTTCCAGCAGAGTAAACTTGTCTTTTGTCTTTCCATCAAACTAGCCAAGCCTAATTTTATAGAAGTCAAATTTGAGGTATTCCAGCCTTAACACGAATTTGAGAACTCCGAACAGCCCCACGCTTGATTTTTTTTTTTTTTATCGGCAAAAATGAAGTTTTATTAAAAAAGCGGGGAAACGGGAAGGGGATCCAACAAAAAGTTGGATAATACATCGCAATGGCATAGCCCAAAGCACCTAAGGGTCTACCAGGTTTGGGCCGGATTTGGGTGTTTGGGCTTTTTGCTGTATTTGGGTGACAGGGATGTGCTTTAATGTCTTATCTTGTTTAAACAGTCGCCTGCCGGACTTCAGCACAAAGACGACAAGAGATCCTAGACATGGGGGCCGCATCTACCTCACCAACACCGGATTGAAACCATCACCGATCAACATCGCCCTCTTCTCTGATTGTTTTCCAAAAATATGAAAAGAAACCTGCAAAAAAAATATTAGAAAAAGCAGCTAAATTACTCCACGGCTACGACCACACCATTGTCTGCCACCATCACACAGCCGGTCTAGATCTACTTCACCAACCACTACCATCCACAATCTCTAATCATTCCGAATCACCCAACACCGCTAGGCTCCCAAAGAAACCAAGGACCCTCCAATCGGAGGAAACCGAGTAGAAGCCCAGCTACCACACCCTCTCACCCTGAGGAGGGTGGAAACCCAAAAACATAGACGAATGGGGAAACGGAAAGGATTTCGAATTGGGAAGGAGAGGGATGGAGAGAAAATAGTGGGAGCAGGGAGGAAAGAGGAGCCCGGGGGGAGGAGGGAGCTGAGGGAGGCGCCTCCCCCAAATGACCGCGGCCAAAAACGGAGAGAGAGAGAGAGAGAGAGAGAGAGAGAGAGAGAGAGAGAGAGAGAGAGAGAGAGAGAGAGAGAGAGAGAGTAGGTTGAACTTAACTTCTCTTTGTTAGTTTTGCATAAATTTTTTATGAATTATTAATTTGTCTCGGTGAGAGGAATAAAAAAAGTAAAAAATTTTAATCGAAATTCATAATTTTTTTAAATGAAGACAAAAAATAATCAAGTCAAAAAGTTGTCGTTTTGACTTATTTTTGTTTTTCAAAAAAATTATGAGTTTCGATCATTATTTATTTATTACTTTTTTTATCCTCTTGTCAAGCGATTGTAGTTACGCGGACAACGTTAACTACGATGGAGCCAATTGTCGACATTTTCAATATATAAACATGACTGCCCTAACGCAAACCTTCCCAACCAAAAGAATTTTTGGAAGAGAAGGCTACGATTGCCGGTCATTGAACAACAAAACTTTAAAATTCTCATCTTTCCGAGATCCCGCGCAGCAGTTCCATCCATCTCGGCAGCTTCCTTTGAGTGTTTTGATGGACGAATCAATCGGAATGAAAACTATCGCAAAGCCCACCAAATCGACCAGCAATAACACCAGAGTCAAAAACAAGTAGTACCTATTTGACGGACCGATTTCATCGGTACAAACATGGGCTATGCTAGCAAAAACCTGAATTGTTACGCCCGTAGCCAAGATTTCCTTGTCGTTGGCATGCAAAGTTGGTTTTAAGATTGTCCAACCAGTCCCAATCAACATGATTACGGTCAGCAATAGAAGAGCTCGAAGACAATGGAACAAATAAAACCATAAGTCCCATCCACGAGGGGTTCCACTGACCTTGATGAAGTGTTTGCCCTCTGCCTCGAAAAATAGATTCAACGATTTCATTACGACCAATATGGCCATTAGAATGTGTATCTTGCGAACGAACAACCAATTCTTGTAGCATACGTACACCCACAAGGCCAGAAACGGCAAGTAAAGGACCGAAAAAATGAAGTAGATCATTGGCAATTGAGTTCTACCGACTTCAAGATAGTCCTTGCCATCTCGGTCTACGTTATAGGTTTCTACGTGAACGTGCATTGAGACGTAGGTATTCGGCTCGCAATTGGAAAAGTAGATTCCGAGATGGTTTGGTGAATGGACGGGGCGGGTTTTGTTGTTCACGGTAAAAGCAGGGATGGGGAGGGTTTTGCTGACGGAAGATTGAGGAGGAGGTGCGAGTTATGCAAATGTGGCTATGGGTTGGAAAAGTCCTGGGATTAGGTGGGGCCCATAGTTTTAAATATCGGCCGATACGGTTCGTATCGGTCGGTTCGTACCGGTATTTGAGACTTCCGGTTCAGATATAGGCCGGTATAACGGGGAGACTGAAATTCACAAGTGAACCGGCCGATTCCTGATACGTATCGGTATGTAACCGATTTGTGGATCGGTTCGGCCGATTCGTATCGGTTCGGCAAAAAAAAAAATTAAAAAAAACATAATGTTGCATAATGTGGCTAGCGATTATGTAATGTAAAACCTCTATGGTGTGTTTATTTTAATGTCTTCATCTTATTTTTACTATTTATGTCAATTATATCGAAACTCATAATGTCGCATTTTTCTCATATTTGTAAAATCTTATTGACTTGCAGGTTTTGATAAATTATTGGATATTTCACAAGAAGAGAATGGGCTATTACATGTCTTAAATTAATTAAAATGTGATAATTTAAGCCAATGTTGGGGGCAAAAGTATATTTTTCAAGTTTTATACATGTTGCTGATGATTTTTAAAAATTTACGACCGCGACATCCGATTCCCACGACGTATCACCGATACGACCCGATACCGATATACCGCGACCGATACCGCGACGTTGACCGATATCGCGATTTAAAACGATGAAGGGGGGAGGGGGGGGCTCAACAATGCATGTTTTTCCTTCCTGACCAATTATCACAAATCCATAATATACGAGGGCAGATAAATCGCCAAAGAAAAAACTGCTTGACCGATTTCCTAGACCTAAAATAATGGGTTGCCCCAAGCGTAGGGCGGAGACCGACGCAGCATAATATCCGGTAAGACCGGAATCGAATCCACAAAGACGGTGATGTGTGCTGACTAAAAATTCGGATTGTTATAATTTAAACGGGCTCTTAGGTAGCCACCCCTTTGACGATTGATTGAGATTAACTAAAACCTAGAAATTGATTGAACTTTTCAGATAATTAAAAGAATGTATGATCGTAAGGTTCATAACACTCGTAACCAGTCCGGGTTAACCTGCTCTGTTTGGAGTTCTTAAAAGCGTTTAATTTTAGGTCGAAAAAGATACCCTGCAAGATGCGAGACCCTAAGGTCACCGTATACCCATGCGCAGCGAAGAATGAGTTTTGGACCCCCATCCCCCCGTTCACATGGGCTCCGACAATGTCCAGGTTCATCCGCAGGAAGTATTTTACCAATCTAAAATTATTCTTTTTACATTTTTCTTTTCCTAAACAGGAGCAATTCTCATCCGAACCGATCACGGCATGCTAATCACCTATCGACCTTACCTATAAAACTACTCACTAATCATTATGCAAGAAACAGAAGAAACCCTAAATTGAAACATACTTTTACTACGCGAGATGAAAAATAAACAAGAAATCTAAGTTAAACAAGAACAAATAAGCAACTTTTATAAAGAACATAAATTAAAACAAGTTACCGAAAGATATGAATAATTGAACAAGACTTTAAATAACTTGAATGAAAAATACTGAAAGAAAACTAAACAATAATCAAACCACAGAATCGGCAGCAGCCCCCGTCCTTTTTTTCCTTTTGTTTTTTCCACGGCAGGTTGCGTTTTTCCTTTTTGCCACGGCTGCTGAAGTTCTGTGCTCAGTAGGTCAAATTGTATATTTATAGAGATTGAATACTTTAATTACACAAAGGCCCTTTGACTTTGTCTAATATTAAATTAATCATTCAAAATTTCAATGCACTTCGCACTTCGATCCCAAACTTCTTTAAAATCTTCTTTTTACCCAAAGTCTCGGACAACAGGCCCGAACAACCTATAAACATAAAACCACATAATAAAAATCAGTTAACAAAAATAAAGGACTAATAAATATAGATTGGAGGGCCAAAATATGTATATTTTGGCACTTATCAAAAACCTATATGAGATGAGTTTATTGGGGTGGTAGAGATGGTGTTGATAAAGACATTGGAAATGTTGAGAGTGACATGACCGGTGAGGTCGAAACAGAAATCTTTAAAAAGGATGTTGGGACGAGAGTCTGAGGAGATTGTAATTGTTTTGATATCTAATTGGTATTTGGTGTGGCTATGATGATATAATCTGAGCCTAATTGGTGTTAGTGTGGCTATGATGATATTTAGTGTGGCTATGATGATATAATCTGAGCCTACACTGCAGAAAATAACATACCAAACAGCAAGTTTCATAAGTTTTGGTGTTTGGTGGTATGAAAAGCATTAACATGTGTGCAAGCTTATTTATGGGCAATGATGAATTAATTCATTTCATAATTAAGGTGGATATCTTGGCGTCTTGGGAGGGTATTATTAGATGCAGTCATGAGTACCCAATTCTCAAAATATATTTTCTGAGCCCAATCATATTTTCATTACTACCTTGATGCCATGCCTATGTTTGGTTTAGCATGCTTTTTTCTACAGTTTTGATGTAGTTTTATCGGTTTGGCTGTGATGATATTTGATTTGAGCCTAAGGAGATAGGTTGCTTTGACATATATTGGTAGATATGGGCTGGCTCTGAAAATCTGGTTAGGTGTGTTGCTGCTGGTGGTGTTTCTAAGTACTGAGTGTGTGCAGCAGCAGCAGCAGTATGCAAGTGTGTGTGTGTGTGTGTGTGTGTGTGTGTTCATTTGGTAGAAAAAATGGACTGCTGGTGTTTCAAATTGCATTCAACTGTTGGTTATGATTTGAATTTTATATATTGTTGGCTATGATGTTTAAAAATCTGAGCCAAAAGGCATATATTGCTTTGGAACTTGGAAGGTATTGCTGCTCTAGTGTCCAAATTGAGTCCAACCTTTGGGTTAGGTGTGTAAGTGTAACTTGATATTCAACTATTTGGGGCTGCTGCTGTGTGTAAAAAGGGTTGTGTTTAGCAGGTTTTACTACCAGTTATTTGGAGTTTGGAAATAATGTCTGTATGCTTGAGTGTGTGCACTGGCATATATGTGTGAAACTGTTGCTGTGAGTGTGTGTAGCTGCAGGTGCGTGCAAGCGAAATGAGTGTGTGCAGCAACAGGTGTTTGCAATGCTTGACACGTATCTAAGGATTCAACCACTCTGCCACCGAGACCCACGGGAAGAAGCAGCAAGAAGCAGCAAAGGATGGAAGACCAAGAATTTCATTTTATTAGTATTGTTGCAGTTCACTCACAGTTTATTTTACATTCTCTATTGTTTAGTACTCTTATGTAATCAGTTTTAGTGGATTCAAAACCATTATTCTAATTTCTAATGTCAATGTATGAAATTGAAGCCAATAAGTTTCTGTTTTCTGGGCAAATGGAATTATGGAAATGGATGTGATGTATTATATTGTGACCAACCAAACCATTGAATGAGAATATGAGATTCTCAGCAAGGGACTGTTAATATCTGTGTTATTTGGGTAGCCTTTTAAGAAAGTTATGCTTTTTTGAAGAAGGCATTGCCTTCACCATTTAGTTGGTACCGGTGCCATTGAACCCTGTTACCCTCATAACTCTTCCTAGAAAGTTCGTTTGTTTCGCACTTAGGTACATGTATCACTTGCCTATGGAAACTTAGTTCAGAGCCTGAATCAACTTCACAATTCACATAAAATTGACTCTATATGTTTGAGGGAAATAGAGACTAGCAAATTCACCACCCATTTTGGTGGGTTCTTGAAATTCTCTCATCTCTGACTCTCTCTCTAACCCGAGCCGTACTTCGTAGCCCTCTTCTCTCCAATTTTTATACAAAGTAACAACTAACAAATACAATTTTACTACAACTTTCATTTCAGATTCAACTTTATATAAATACAACTTTATTACAAATAATATTTCAATACAAATACAAACCATGCAATAATATTTTGGATGAAAAATAAAAATTGGTTGGCGGTGTGTCGGCACAGGCACGACACGACTTAAAATGGCACGGTCCGGCTCGACACAGTTGAGTAAACGGGCCGGCACGGCTTGACACGATTGAAAATGGCACGGCACGACACGATTTAAGAAAACGGGCTGACACGGCACGACACGATTAGCAAACGGGCTGGCACGACACGACACGATTGGCAAATGGCACGGCATGACACGACACGATTTAAGTAAACGGGTCGGCACGGCATGACACGATTGACAAACGGCATGACACGACACGACACGATTTGAGAAAATACTGTAAACGGGCCAGCATGGCACGAAGCACGGTTAACACGGAGTTAAACGGGCCGTGCCGGCACGGCAACGCCCATTTGACACCTCTACCTATCATCATACCCATTTTCCATTTCCAAGGGACAGTTTGGCTGCACTCAACTCTAGTTACTTTTTTGCCTAACTGGACTCAACCCAATGGCAAATCAACTCAATTATATGCTCATATAACCTTTGGGAATGGTGATTTCTTCACCCGGAAACATCCGGTACTCACTTTTTGCATTTTAATCAAGTTGAAACAGATCACCAGCTGATGTATAAGTCCTCTGGGTATTTTCATGAATAGCAAACCCTCCTCAAGTGATTTTCGACTCCAATTTCCATACCCTTTGAGCTCTTCTTCCCCTTTCCGAAAACCCCAATAAGCATCAAGTCCTTGTTGAAGAAAAGACCCAACACTTAGCTTTTCAGCAGCACAATTTCTTGTACTAATTAATTTCCAATGAACTTGACAAATTTTCCGTACTCTTTGCTGTGTCTTGGCTGCCTTTGTAGCAACGGTGGCGGCGGCAATGATGGTCTTATTCGGCGTTTTTTGGCGGCTAGACTTCGGGGTGTGGATCTGTTGTTTGCTCGTAGGTTTTGCTATAGTTTTTCTTTGTTGTTTTTTTTATTGGGTTTCTTCCTCTGCGCGAGACTTTCTCTCACTTCTTGTGGGTGTTGTGGTGGGTTTTCTATATCATCTTAATGACTTTTCGAGGTGGAGACGAGTCTTGTCTGTGTGAGATCCTGAATGTTGGTTTATGAGTTTAGGTCTCTTTCGTGGTTGCATTCCTCCCTACTTGGGGGTGGCTACTAATTCCCAATGTAGGATTTTCGTATTAATGAAAGTACCTCAAAAGTTTGACAAAAAAAAAAAAAAATTTATTAGTCACTTGCGTACTACAATATCGGAGTCTGGATCTTGCAAGCCTCTGTTCTTTAACTTTAATTGTTTAATTGTATCTTACGAACTCAGTCATGTCATGTGATATAGGTCAGATCGCATTGTTCGTTGTTGGGGGTCCCATATATAAGACAATTTGTGCTTGCTATTAATCTTTTTAATAGTAGTATACATTTATGCGGTCTTAATTTAACTTAAAATTAATAAAACGTTCCAAGTTGAAAAGGAGCCAAGTTTACCGAATCCTGAGGAACTCCATATTTGCCTCGATCGAATCTTCGTCGTCTTGGGCCATGGTCGGCTATCGATCCTCAACGTATGCCACCGACATGAACAGGTTCGTATCTCTTTGACCTAATTTTACCAGTTAAACTCCTCCCAACGAAAATTGCATCTTTCGGATCTGTGTTCATCGATCATACGTTTTGGGATCTATTTCCTGTTCTTTCTTTTGGTGATAACCGTGATATGTTGTTCTTTTTTGTTCTCCTGGTTAAAATTTTTCCAATTTTGTTTTCATTATTACCTTTATGCCTCTTCTTGGCTGCATGGGAGAAACTTGTCAAAAACACAAAGAAATTTCTGAATTTCTATATTCAACAAAAGAAAATAGCACAACGTGCAATTACCTTACATACTTTTTTTTTCAATTGGATTGAATAGGCGAATAAAATAACATCTTTCTCAACAATTTCCTGATCATTTCCGGTTTTTTGTCCCCCGAGGACTACACCAAATCCCAGCTCTTCATCAAGAAAATCCTCACATCAAATTTACCGAGTCGTACGAAGTCTCACCACTTGAATGGCTAATCTGAATTTTAGATAGAGGCAAACTCTCTGCGAATCGTAGCAAGAGCTGTCTCTTCGTCTTCAACAGCAAAATACTCATTTTGCTGCCTAGGCCGAAACAAATAAAACATTCCAACGTAAAATCCAAGGGCAAGAGTCTCTTCAATAGTAACAATCAACCACTCTAAACAATCTTCATCAGGGTCAAAAGAGATAAAAAACAACGCAAACCACTTCACTAGCCAGAACGTAAACACAAATCCGTTAAAATATCCTAAAAGTCTCATCTTTCCCAGATCCCGCGCAGCAGTTCCATCTGTCTTCGCAGCTTCCTTAAGTATCTTCATGGACGAATCAATTGGAACGAAAACTATCGTAAAGCCAACGAAATCGACCAACAATAACGCTAGAGTCAAATACAAGTAGTTGCTATTGGACGGGCCGGTTTCAGCTGTATAAACATGGGCTATGCTAGCGAAAACCTGAATTGTTACGCCCACAGCCAAGATTTTCTTGTCGTTGGCATGTAAACATGGTTTTAAGATTGTCCAACCAGTCCCAATCAACATGATTATGGTTAGCAATAGCAGAGCTCGAAGACAATGGAACAAATAAAACCATAAGTCCCATCCATGAGGGGTTCCACTGACCTTGATGTAGTGTTTGTCCTCTGCCTCGAAAAATAGATTCAACGATTTCATTACGACCAATATGGCCATCAGAATGTGTACCTTGCGAACAAACGACCTGTTCTTGTAACATACATATACCCACAAGGCCAGAAACGGCAAGTAAAGGACGGAAAAAATGAAGTAGATCATTGGCAATTGAGTTCTACCGACTTCAAGATAGTCCTTGCCATTCCGGTATATGTTATAGGTTTCAATGTGAACGTGCATTGAGATAGAGGTATTAGGCTCACAGTTGGAAAAATAGATACCGAGATGGTCTCGTGAATGGACCGGGCGGGTTTTGTTGTTCACGGTAAAAGCAGGGATGGGCAGGGTTTTGCTGATGGAAGAATGGGGAGGAGGTGAGAGTTCTGCAAATGTGGCTATGGGTTTGAAACGTCCTGCGATTAGGTTGCGGGACTCAAGAATGCATGTTTTTCCTTCCTGAAAAAGTATCACAAAAAGATAATATGGGAGGGCATATATATTGCCAAAGAAGAAACCTATACGTGACGAGTTTATTGGGGTGGTAGAGGTGGTGGCGATTGAGACATTGGAGAGACTGTGTCACGTCCTCGAATTTTAACATAATTATAAATGATTTTCATAATAAAAATACTCACAAATATCCGTACGGTACCCAAAAGATCACTGTGTTCCCATTCCCTCAATTAAGCTTCCAAGTCCATAATGTTCCAAAATATTACAACATTGGCTCGACGGCCCCAAATTATCATAAGTAGCAAAATTCGAAAAAGAATTAGTGGTTACAATATTTCGAGTCAAAAGAATTACAATTTTAGTTACAAATACATCTTTCAAAATAAATTTACAAAGATGAATAGGTAACTCCTTCGGTTAACTTTCAAAAATAATGTCCACACTCCAAGCACGCCAAGCAATGCAAGCTATGGTTCCGGGTTAGCACCTGAAAATAATATAAGGCTTGAGCTACACTAGCCCAGTAGAAAAGTCTATGCAAACTCTATATGCAAATGAGATGAAAGATGTCGATGTAACATAGACTTTCGAATAACAAAGGGAACATGGATGAGACACAAGTACTATATTAGAAATTTAGAACGTAAACGAACACTTCACTCTTGTCAGTTAACCTATCTTTGTCCTTCGAATTCATTTTTTTTTTACTCATCTTTCGATCTTCACACATCCACCTCATATGGTTACGTTACAACCACTTAGTATCTCATAAGTTCCCTATGGATCCTTGATGGGCACACAAGAAATCCTTCACATCGTTGCTTGACCGACCAGGTGAATTAAAATAAAGACGCGTCCCAAGCGCAGGACTCTCGACCGGTGTAGCACAATATCCGGAAGTACCGGAGTCGAACCACAGAGAAAGACGGACGGTGTTTGACTCAAAAGTGTTGAATTCTAGTTTAACCTGGCTCTTAGGTAGCCACCCTTTGTTTAATCAGGTTGATTTACTAACTAACTTACCAAACTGAATTAATTAAAGATGGATTTAAAACGGAGAGTACAACCGTGGGAGCCCAGCGTCCGCAACTAGCCTAACTAATGTTTACTCGGGCCACAATTATCCAATTTGTTGATTTTAGAATAGGAAAAATAATCCCTAACAAATGCGCACCACCTATCACCAGTTTTCGTGCGCATTCGAATTCCGGCGATGCTTGGGTTTTGTTTGTTAGAAGAGTTTTCGTCTTCTAAAACTGCTTTAAAATTAAATTAATTCGAACCCGAGGTAAAAACATTAATTGAACTAGCCACATGACGCTTTCGCCCCGTGGCCGCACTCTATGAATCTACTCACTCATAACTTTATTGAATGCAGCAATAATTTTAACCCTAAATCTATACATGCTTCAATCAATTGAAATAAAAATAATAACACATTATCACGAACTTGCGGAAGAGTAACGGATTCGATTGCCAAAGAAGAACACCAATTAAATACCAGAAATCCTTAAAGAACTTTAATCAAACTTGAATCTGAAAATAATCTCCTGAAAACGGCAGCCAAAAGTTAAGAAGCAAAGAAAAATAAAACGTACGTATCTTTTGTTGTTAACCTAGCAACTAGTGATAAAAGGGCTTTTATATTAACCCCTTAATTGCAATTAAAATCTTAAAACAAATCGGAATCAGACCCGCAATGACCCAAAACACCACCGTTTCATAGCCAATTAACACCATCGGTAGCGCTACACCAAAACTGGTATAGTGCTCGCGAACGTCTTTGAGGCGTTGACTCCGTTGACTCAGCTTTGGCCGTTGTTCTCTCTTAACCTTTAGGTAGCGCTACACCAAAAAGGGTGTAGCGCTCGCAAACTCTCTGATCACTTTGTGCAACACGCTATACTACTTCTGAGCGCTGAACTCATTCCCCTGTAGCGCTCACGGAGATTCTGATCACTTCCTCTCGATTTCTACTTCAACACTTAGTCTCCAAAGCCTTCCTAGCGCTCTAACTCCATCATGGCCTTTCCGAATACTTCTCGTTAGCGCCAAAACATCTCAATTTCCTGCAAATCAAGCTCAAACACAAAATCCAACCACGTGCACGCATTAAATGGAAATTGAGAATTAAATACACGTCTAACTAGCTAATTTCCCTTATTTAGGCGCTTAAATTCATGAATTCCGCGCGCCTATCACATCCCCCAACTTGAACGTTGCTAGTCCCTAGTAACGAACGAAAAGAAAAATAACAAAACAAAGACTAACAAGATACGAATGGGAATACGAAGGTTATGCATGCTGTACAATAAATAGGCGGGTCGAAAAATTTTCGCCTCCTCACTCACCTGCAACTCAAAAACATGCATGCCTTGGCAAAAAGATGAACAAAATTAGTGCCGAAACACATGCAGAGATAAATGCCCCCACAAAGGCAACGATGCTACACTCGCTCACCGGAACACTCAAACATTCCATGCAAAAAGCGCTTGGCGAACTACGTGGGACCGAAACAAAGGCCTCCACGCGCCAATCAAAGACAACGCTCACAAAGAATAAAAGCACGATATAACAATCACGATTCCACAAAATGAGCAACATTAATATAACACATGCATGAACGAGAGTTTAACAACGTGCACAAGGTCCACTAAGGACTTAATTAGGCTTATAATGACCATGGTTCCAAACAAAAGGGAAATTGCAAAATTAGGCAGCGGCCTATAATAGCGCACGGTCATCTACCCAGACTGGCCGCCACCTTACCCTTAGCTACCAACATGCATCCATTAGTGTCAACCAAACAAAGTCTAACAAGAGATTTAAACATCCGTAACTAAATTTTTACGGACCCAAATACTAGAAAAACAAATATAGTCCACCGACCCTGAAATCATGAAATAAACACATAAAATGACACCACCACCCTAGCTTCATGCATCACAGAAATGCAAAATCAATCCGAACTGCTCTCGGCAAAGTTGTCGCTGACCTCTAAGTCTGGAAGCTGAGGCGGTTGATACAGAGCTGAGAATAGCCCTATAACAAGATCATACCATCACTTATTCTGATGTGCCAGCAGATGCTGATTCCTCCCAACTTGCCTCAAATTCCTTTGTATTCCATGCTCTCTCTTTTTTTCTTCTTTTTCTCTTTTTTTTTTAACTTAGCTTTATGACCTGAAAGTTGGGTTTGGTTACAAAACATGACACCCATCAAGACTTCTTCACTTTCACTTTCGACGACAACGATGCTCCAAATCCAATGCAATAAGACACCCATGATGCACAGAGCTAGACCCCCAACTACAATCCAACCCACACACCGGTTTCTTAGGTTAGACTCGGAAACTGACTCAAACTGGTTTAAGATTGGTTAATGGGACTCATATGTGGTCTAATCATACAAAAATGCCTTGTCTCATCCCCTATGCACGTTACCAACTCTTACAAACACATGCAAAACATATAGCTACTCAATTGTGAAACAAAAGTCTATTATTTTCCGCAAATGCGAGAAAAAGAAAACAAAGAATATGAGAATGTTTATCAGGATGCACTATTAACTATGTGGGGACACCTACTCAACATAACGACAGCACTAACATGTTCACAAAGACGCCAAATATATGCATGAACTTGAATTAAAGAGGCACAATAATTCGGCTAATTCTAACATGCTCGCCTAACAATACAATCAAGTATAACAAATGTATCCCCAAAAATAAATAAATAAATAAATAAATAAAAATTTTCCCTAAAATTACCCTAGCAACGCAACAAAACGTGTACAAGGTATACCCTCCCCCCAACTAGAAACATGCTATGTCCTCAGAGCATGGAGACACATCAAAAGAAAGCACAAGGGAGAAGAAATGGACCTACAGGTGGCAGCCAACCACTATGACCTCGGCTGATATTTGAGGAATTTCCCGTCACCCGGCCTCCGGGCCAATCACCGTACCCTGCAAAAGACATTAGTACCGCCCGGTTCGTGGTAACCGGACTCCCAAAACAAAAACAAAAAGAAAATACTCCACCAAATCGTCACGCGATCAACGTGTCATACTTTTCTCCCCATCCCTTGCCGGTAGGTAAGAAACGGGTAGCTATACAAGACCATGATGCAAATTTTTTTTTTCTTTCAATTTTCAATTTTTTTTTTTAAATAAAAGAGATAAACAAAAACAACTAAATAAGCGACAAGAACTAAAGAATTAAGAAATAAAAGACAATTATACATAGATTGTGCCAAAAACATCAGAACTTAGTAGAATTTAATGTTATCGACACAAAATTGCCCTTACTAACCGGAGTTGGGCACACGATCCTTATTTTAATAGCGGCGTGCGAAGCTATAAAACCCAAGTCAATGATGGGTACCCCTATTGCTAAGGGCCGGGTCCACTTCTCAATGAAGAGAGTGGTACGCAAAAGCTACCCGTCAGAATGTAGCCACAACGGCTACACAATAGGGCCATCCGAATAAACAGAATCGACCAACACCTCAACCGGTTTACTTACTTCACCCAGGATCGACTAACACCTCCATCAAACTCCCTAATTCTGGAGAATTTAAGAATGACGCCTCCTTGACTATCTCCAGAAGATCCTTATACAAAATATTATCGACATGCTCCTACACCAGCGTGTCGATCAAACTCACCTCATCATTCTTGACTCGGCTCTCTGCATTAAACACTTTCACCTCCATTTTCAAGTCCCCAAACGACAATTGGACTTCTCCAGTTTTGCAATTCATGACAGCACTGGAAGTGGCTAGAAAAGGACGGCCAAGGGTGATAGGAGTCTTCTCAAAGACCTCCGGTATTGGGCAAATATCTAGGACAATAAAGTCGACAGGAAAAAGAAACTCGCCCACTTGAATTAAAACATCCTCCACCACGCCCTTTGGAATTCTCACACTCCGGTCAGCCAACTGTAGCGTGACTGGTGTGGCTTTCAAATCGCCTAGCCCAAGCTTCAAATATACTGAATAGGGAAGCAAGTTGACACTTGCTCCTAAATCCAGCAAAGCCTTATCAAACTTTTGGCCCGCAATAGCTATAGGGATGGTCGGACAACCAGGGTCCTTACACTTGGTGGGGATCTCCGCTTGGAGAATGGAGCTCACTTGATCCGTCAGAAGCACTTTATCCTGACTCTTGGTTCTCTGCTTTGACGTACACAGATCCTTTAAGACCTTAGCAAACTGGGGAATTGCGTCAATGGCTTCCATCAAAGAGATAGGAAACTGAACTTTCTTGGATAATTCAAGTATTTGAAAGTTCACATTGACCTTAGGTTTCACCGCCAGCCTTTGGGGAAATGGAGCTACTAGCACAGCTGGCGGCGTTGGAGTCGTGGGGGCTGCAACTGCAGGCACCACCACCTCAGGTGACTCCTCATCATCCTTTACCTCCTTCCTAGGGACATCAACAATATCAGGAGTTGCTCTTGGTGCATCAACCGGCTCCGGGGGTGGAGCTGGTTTTTGCTTTAGTGGGATGGACTTATCGATCTCCTTGCCGCTCCTGAGAATGGTGACTGACTTAGCCTCCTCCTGATTCGGGTTTTGAACATTAGGACCTGAAGAATTTCCCAAATAATGGGCACTCGCTGTACTACCCTGGGCTGGAAACTTACCCTTCTCCTGCTGCAGTTGACTGACAACCGCAGTGAGTTGTGACATTTGGGTTGTAAGGGCCCCAATTTGCTGTCTTGATTCCGTTTGAAATGTCATTTGTGATTGCATCAGGGAATTGACAGTATCCTCTAACTTATGATCACGCGTGGTCATCTGCGAATAACCTGGGGGAGGACCACGAGTTGATGGACCTACCCCCCTACCAGGCTGTGGCTGGAAGTGGAATGGAATGACCTGGCCCTGAGGAGGCCTGGACGATTGGGCCTGTTGAAACTGCTGCGGCGGAGGTAGCGCAAGGGGTTGAGCTTGGCCTCCACCTACGGGTCTGGAGTCCGACCACCCAAAATTGGGGTGATCCTTCCATCCCGTATTATACGTGTTAGAATAAGGATCCCAAGTCCTGACTGCATTAACCTCTTCTTTATTAAACTGGCTCGCCCCCTTGGCGGCAATAAACCCAGGGCAAACGGTCGCAGTGTGACCTTTACATTCACACCACACGCACACTTCCTCAATTGATACTTCGTTGACTAGACGAACCTGCCTCACCTCTAGCTCCTCTAATCTCTGGGCCATCTTCTCAACCTGAGCCTGGAGTCTCTGGTCACGAATGGTAACCGGGACAACGTTGGACCCAGAAGGTCCGGATCGCTCAAAATCGGATGGTTCTAAAGCCCTCTGCCTATCAGCTAGGTCATCTAAGAAATCCCAAGCCTCATCTGCTGTTTTGGACAAGAAATCATCCCCTTTGCAAGAATATTCTATGTGCTGAACTGACCCAGCGTTTAGACCCAGATGAAAGAAACTGATTAACTGAATTATCTCAAAGCCGTAGTGTGGCAACCTTAGGAGCAATTCCTTAAAGTGCTCCCATGCCTTGAGAAATGACTCATCCCTCTCCTGTCTAAAACCTTGGATTTGACGCCTGAAACTCTTGGTCTTTGCCTCAGAAAAGTACTTCCTATAAAAGGCGTCACGCACTTGTGCCCAAGTGGTGAAGGATTGAGACTTTTGCATTCGGAACCACATAAGTGCGCCATCCCTCAATGTCGCCTCAAACAGCTTGAGGCACGCATTCTCATATTGGGTATTAGACTCAAGGTTGTGCACCAACCCCTCAAATGTCCTCACATGCTCGTACGGATCATCACACTCCCTCCCGTGGAAGTTAGGGAGGTTGTTAAGGACACCAGGTTTGACTGTAAAGGCATTGCGTGCCTCTTGTGTCTCTTGAGGAAACATGATGGGTCCGGGAGGAGTGGTCCTCTCGGGATGCATGTGCTGCCTCAAAGACGGCTGAATAACTACTTGCCGATCTCCCATCTCGACTGATTCTGATTCTGAAACTGACTCTGGAACTGACTCTAACTCTGACTGAAAAAGCGGATTGCTGACACTAACTGACTCAAAAGGCAACTCTATATGAAGACCACTAATGGGAATAGATTCTGACTGGTACTCAGCTAAGTCTGACTCTAAACTAGAAGATGAAGAACTAGAAAGAACAGGCTGACTTGACTCCAGTTCTTTTCGAGCTAAACGATGTGTCGGGTTGTGATAATAAAGAGGGTCCTGTTTAAAGGACACCTTCTTCTTTCCACCTATGGTGACTCGACTAACAAACAAAAGACACGAATACTCACACTCTTGAACACACGTCGCCGTTCCCCGGCAACGGCGCCAAAAATGCTTGACCGACCGGGTGAATTAAAATAAAGACGCGTCCCAAGCGTAGGACTCTCGACCGGTGTAGCACAATATCCGGAAGTACCGGAGTCGAACCACAGAGAAAGACGGACGGTGTTTGACTCAAAAGTGTTGAATTCTAGTTTAACCTGGCTCTTAGGTAGCCACCCTTTGTTTAATCAGGTTGATTTACTAACTAACTTACCAAACTGAATTAATTAAAGATGGATTTAAAACGGAGAGTACAACCGTGGGAGCCCAGCGTCCGCAACTAGCCTAACTAATGTTTACTCGGGCCACAATTATCCAATTTGTTGATTTTAGAATAGGAAAAATGATCCCTAACAAATGCGCACCACCTGTCACCAGTTTTCATGCGCATTCGAATTCCGGCGATGCCTGGGTTTTGTTTGTTAGAAGAGTTTTCGTCTTCTAAAACTGCTTTAAAATTAAATTAATTCGAACCCGAGGTAAAAACATTAATTGAACTAGCCACAGGACGCCTTCGCCCCGTGGCCGCACTCTATGAATCTACTCACTCATAACTTTATTGAATGCAGCAATAACTTTAACCCTAAATCTGTACATGCTTCAATCAATTGAAATAAAAATAATAACACAATATCACGAACTTGCGGAAGAGTAACGGATTCGATTGCCAAAGAAGAACACCAATTAAATACCAGAAATCCTTAAAGAACTTTAATCAAACTTGAATCTGAAAATAATCTCCTGAAAACAGCAGCCAAAAGTTAAGAAGCAAAGAAAAATAAAACGTACGTATCTTTTGTTGTTAACCTAGCTACTAGTGATAAGAGGGCTTTTATATTAACCCCTTAATTGCAATTAAAATCTTAAAACAAATCGGAATCGGACCCGCAATGACCCAAAACGCCACCGTTTCATAGCCAATTAACACCATCGGTAGCGCTACACCAAAACTGGTATAGCGCTCGTGAACGTCTTTGAGGCGTTGACTCCGTTGACTCAGCTTTGGCCGTTGTTCTCTCTTAACCTTTAGGTAGCGCTACACCAAAAAGGGTGTAGCGCTCGCAAACTCTCTGATCACTTTGTGCAACACGCTATACTACTTTTAAGCGCTGAACTCATTCCCCTGTAGCGCTCACGGAGATTCTGATCACTTCCTCTCGATTTCTACTTCAACACTTAGTCTCCAAAGCCTTCCTAGCGCTCTAACTCCATCATGGCCTTTCCGAATACTTCTCGTTAGCGCCAAAACATCTCAATTTCCTGCAAATCAAGCTCAAACACAAAATCCAACCACGTGCACGCATTAAATGGAAATTGAGAATTAAATGCACGTCTAACGCGCTAATTTCCCTTATTTAGGCGCTTAAATTCATGAATTCCGCGCGCCTATCAATCGTCACATCGCGATATCAATCAAAAGACATTCCGGGCATGAGGACCCCGTATACCCAATTTACATTCCGGGTGATCATGACCCCGTACATCCAATTCTCATTCCGGGTTCTCGGGACCCCGTATGTCCGATTCTCATTCCAGGTTCTTAGGACCCCGTATATCCAAATCACACATTTGGTTCCCAGCTTCAGGTTCAATAGAAATCAACCCTTACATTACATGTTTCTCGTTTCATTGAATAGCTACCGTTTATGTCATCTTATCATTCACTTGTTTTGAAACCGTCATTAATTCCCCTTTAAGCAATCTACTAACCTTTTACTTCAAGTTAAACCCATGACCCACGCATCAACTACTCACTGCGGTTTTCGATTTACTTTAGGCGGTAACATATCACATTTTATCCGTAATCCATTAACGTCAATCCGTCGATCTTAGTTTCCGAGATAATTAACCTATTAAGTTCATTCAAGTCCATCGGGCACGTTTTTAGGTATGAAATATGTATTATTCTCCAAACACTAGAAATGATGCGAAAACGAACCCAATAGAGTCGATGAAAAGCTTCGACACACGAGTTGAAGGATATAGGAAAGCAGCTGAAAGATACTGCAGCAGCTCAAGAAAGCAGCTCAAACTCCTAGTCTCCTACCGGCAGGCAAGCAAGTCCTACTGGTAGAACTTGAAGAAAGAAAGGCCAACATTCCTGTTCCTACCGGTAGGCAGGCAAGTCCTACCGGTAGAACTTGAAGAAAGAAAAGCCAACATTCCGGTAGAACCTAGACCTACCGGTAGGTGAACAAGTCCTACCGGTAGAAACTCCAATTCACGCAACCTACCGGTAGGCCAGCAAGTCCTACCGGTAGAACTTGGAAACAGAAAGGTCAACATTCAAATTTGTGCTTGACCTACCGGTAGGTAGGGAATTCCTACCGGTAGAAGTTCGATACGTTGAGCAGCTTTTGAGCTGCTGCTGTACGTTTGAGCTGGTTACGAAGGAATTTCTCAATTATTCTACCGGTAGGAAAAAGGCTCCTACCGGTAGGGAATCGATTTTCTGGTAAAGTAACAACGTTCTACCGGTAGAAAGGACGGGCCTACCGGTAGAAATCCAGGAAGAACAGACAATTCTGACAGCAACTACGAATTTTCAATCCAAACTTAAACACGACATTACAAGCACGATTTATGCACCAAATCACTCATAAAACATATAAAGAGAGGTAGAATTCCCTACCTTGAGTATCCAAGCCGAAACCAAAGAGATTAAGCAAGCCCTCGCTCCCGGAATCCCAACCGAGCTGAATACACCGAACCGAGCTCTATCCAACGCGATACGAGCCCGATTACACAAGTAGAAAATGGAGTTGAGGTTGGTAGTTTTGGGTTTTGAGTTTGGAGGTGAGTTTTTGGGTGAGAAAGTGAGAGAGATGAAGAGAGCCGGGAGAGGGGAGAGAACCGAGAGATGGAGAGGGAGGAGAGAAATGAATTTTCTCTCCTGGCACACACACACATATACACACATGCACTATATTACACTAACACCCACATTTTCCATATTCTTGCACATTAACCTACAACCACAATTTCCACACTAAACCATCACTTATCCCTTTATAAAATATTAAAATTAAAATAAGAAAATTTACGGGTCTCTACAGGCTGAGAGTGACGTGACCGGTGAGATCGAAACAGAAATCTTCAAAAAGGATGGTGCGACGAGAGTTTGAGGAGATCATTACCGTTTTGATATCTCCAATTGTTGACGGAAGTTGGCCAACAAGGAAGAAAAAGAGGATGAGAAGAAAGGTAATTTGATGCATTTTTTCGGTGATACGTGCAGAATGGATTGCCGAACCAAAAAATCTATAGAATGGGATAGCGGTGTTGCAAAGGGAGAAAAAGGAGGCGGTGGCTATAGGGGTGGAGATTAGTAAGGAATGAAGGCATAGTAATGCAAGATAGGGAGCAATAGCGATGGTTATATACGCGGAAGCTAGAGATCACAAAATAAACAGTATCAGCTGTAAAAGTCAGGATTTACCTTATTTTTTGCTTCTTATTCCTGACTTTTACAGCTTTTTACAACTCTTTTTTCTCAGGATTTTAGAAGCACAAAACAAGGTTGTCCCAATAAAAAAAAAAACACTATTTTCTTATAATTGACATTTTTTGGAAAACCATTGACCCTTTTGTAAAGATGGAGACTTAAGAAACATTAGACGTGAGCTGTAAGTAAGCATTCAGAAATAGAAATTAAACAAGGTCTGCTAAATAACAACATTAGGATAGTTTGGGTGACTGACTGTAAAATTTGTTCTCCTTAATATGTACTGTTGTAACTCTCTATGATTCTCCTTGTGCTCTCGATGGTAAGGGATTTTAGTAATGATGGCGTCAAAATGTTTTACACTATTTTAGGTGAATGATTTTGAATAATTAAGTGAGCCGCCAGGCGCGAGCACAAGTTCTATAAAGTTTTACATTGGTTCGTCTTCTCCTTGGTTTCCCAGATCTGGTAGTTTGAGGTCGGTGGTGAGATAATAAAGTTGAGGTTTAGTTAGAGTTTTCGGTTTTTTTTTTTTTTTGGGCTTTGTTTTGTCCGGATATTTGGTCCGATTTTTGTCCAAACCGGGCCCAGCCTGTGGTTTTGTACCGGTCAAATTTTTCTAGATCAGGTGGGTGTGGTTGCATGGTGGGTCAATAAGAGACTAATTTCCATCAATTTTGATGCCATTAATTTTTGATATGGAGTTCCGCCATCCTGAAGCGACTGATGTCTCTGATTTCCATGTTGCACATGTTAGCAGTGTGAAAAAGAGTGTTGGTTCATGCATAGGTGCTAAACATTAGCTTCGTTTTTTTGTATTCCTTGTATATCGTTAATTAGTTTTGGGACTTGATTGTGTTTCTTTAACTTTGCATTCGGATAGAAATCTGTAGATGCTGTATGACTCCTTGAAATGACGATATCTTCATTTCCCGCCCATTATATTTACACTCATCACTTTCACTTAAAGTCAGTTCGTCTTTTTTTAAATAGCTAGTGAAATGTGTTGGAAGATGTTGGCTGCTTTGCCCCCGACGTCCGTGTCTCCAGCTCCATAAACCTCTCGCTCGCCTCCATAGCTGCTTAACAGTTGCCGACTATTTCCGCATCTTTGCCTCGATGGAATCATTGAGAAACTTATTCTCGCGATATCTTAAACTACTATTTCATCCCTCAATTTTGACAAAAATCCTTTTAGCAAGACGCCAACAAGACCCAAACTACTCCTAATGTTTGAAGCAACCACAACTCACCCCAAACCAAATCAAAATAACCCAAATGCAACGTAATTGGGCCAAGCCCATTTGCATTGGTCTTGCCCACACCAACCAAAACCCGAAGCAACCCCAGCCCAATCAGCTCCACTTCTGCCACTGCACCTACCCCAGCTTCACCGCGACTGTTGCCGCCTCCAGCTAGCTTCTCTGCCGACACTACCATCTCCCCAAACCAACGCCAGGCCTGAATCCCATCACCAGAGCCACAACCCCCGAAAACCCACCCTCTGCCTATCCTGCTGAACACCCCAACGCCACTACCCCCGCAAACAGCAACACCCTCCGCCTATCATGGCCAATCATCATCCATCTCTGTACATTGTTTATTTTGTCTCTAATAACGACATGGCTATGCTTTTCTTGTGCTCATATTGGTATCGTAGCTAATTACAAAGTGATTATTCAGTGATCTTGGAGTATTGTCACGTGGTGTTCGACGGAACTTCTCCACCACACACCACAAGCTTGAATATTTTTGGATGGCCAAAATTGCATGGGTTCCTCATTACAGCGAAGCCAATCTTCTACTGCTTAAATCCCAAAATGGCCAGCCACAGTCATTTTGTTAGTGATAGTGTGCTTGCAACAGCTTTTAATTTTACATTTAGCTTAGAAAATGACGTAACGGAATTCACGAGAGACTAGTTAGCGTACTAATCCAAAAGAGATAAACAACTCATCGTGACGAGCAAATCTTGCGCACAAGAAAGAAAGAGAGAATCTCTGAATATTATTGATAAAAAGCTTAAAAGTTTAAATAATTGAATAGCTTACATCCCTATTTATACTAGTAGGAGTCCTAACAATAAGGTAATTACTTAAAACGGAGACCAAGCAAAACAATACTTGAAAACAAAGACTAACAAAATTAAAAGACTAATAGGAATATGCCTAAACAAGTGGCATTAGAAGGGAAATTTCTAAAACGAATAATTCCTAGAATAAAGTTTCTATAAAATTGAAATTTTCTAAAATTTTGTCCTACATCTGTTTCCTTTTCTTCAAAAGAACTCGACCTCGAGTTCTCGTTAGAAATCTGCCATCTTCCATGCCAAAGAAACAGATACTTAGAATACTTCAACTCCTTTCTTAACTTGAAATAAAACTTTAAGAAAAAGTGTATTTGCAAAGATTGTTTCTCAGCATGCCTTAACTTGTTAACAAAATTCACTAGATGAATGTTGGGAACCCAATCAAATTTTGCACTCCAAGAAAATTTACAACTAGAACCTTATGCGAAGTTGCTGGTTCTCTAGACTTTGATTTATTATAGAGTTGGTTGGCACTCCTTTGTCAGAAAATTGGATTTCAGCAATAACCATATTTTCTTGTAGTGCTGTAGTCAACTCCATTGTGGGTGATTCATCAAGCCCAAACGCACAAACCTCCAATGCAATATTCTTTTGTTCCTCCGCAATCACATCGGAAACAATTTCAGTATCCTCTTGCACACAAGCATCAATGTAAATTTCGTCTTGATCTTCAACTTCAATTTTGATCTCTCCCACGGCTTCTACAATAATTTGTTCTGCATGATACTATTTTGGCCTATATTTTTCCTCCAACAATTGCTCATAATTCCTTAGAAAAATCTCTCTATCATACATTTTCTAATTCTGCACTATGCATAAATTCGACGCTTGCCCAATTGATCTCTTAGAAATTGCATATCTAGCCACCATCGTAGGGTTGGTCCCGTAAGCTTCACTAACAAATACCTCCACATTTCTTCTGTTGGAATTTTGCATACTCGAAGGAATCTTCAATGTTTAGAATCCAATCCAAACGATCTTCAAAAAATTCAAGACCACTAAATTTTGGCAAATTATTGTAATACCTGAAATTTGGTTGTCGCTTTTATCAACTGATAAGCATCATGGTTCTCGAATAGCTCGCCTTCAAATTTATTCCTATTATCGTAATGATAATAAGAATATTCTCGGGAGACGTTATGGTGAATAGGTTGGTTACAGGCAAATCCCTCAACGCGGTTCCTATTCTGGTTAGGAGGTTGGTGATGGGCAAATCCCAACGCACGATCCTTCTCAACCCTTTCTGGCCTTTGGCGATTTTATAGAGTCAACCCCTGCAGCATCTCAAGGATCTCAGCAAACTGAGTGTGGGTATTCTGACGGATCTCGGTCAACTGTGCTTGTTGATCCTCCACTCCCATCCTCCTTAGGTCAGTAAGCCCACGACCAACGTCAATGGGTGTGTCTTCTTCTGTGTTTAGTGCCATCGAACCAGGCAAAACCTGGCTCTGATACCACTTGACGCAGCGGAATTTACGAGAGACTAGTTAGTGTACTAGTCCAAACGAGATAAACAACTTGTTGCAACGAGCAAATCTTGCGCACAAGAAAGAAAGAGAGACTCTCTGAATATTATTGATAAAAAGCTTAAAAGTTTTAATAATTGATTAACTTACACCCCTATTTATACTAGTAGGAGTCCTAACATGCAATAAGGTAATTACTTAAAATGGAGACCAAGCAAAACAATACTTGGAAATAAAGACTAACAAAATTAAAAGACTAATAAGAATATGCCTAAACAAGTGGCATTAAAAGGGAAATTCCTAAAATGAATAATTCCTAGAATAAAGTTTCTATAAAATTGCGAAAGACATAACGTTAAGAGAGGTGAAGACCGAATGACGAATGTGAATTGGTAAATTTAGCATAATGTGATAAATGTAAGAGGATAAATCTAATCCATATAAACCAAACCAAACAAAACTTTCCCAAATGACTGAATAGCATTCTATTTCCATTTACATCACGTCATGAGATCTGTCTTATTAGGGCTCAAACTTATCTAGAGTTTAGTTCAATAATCGATGCTTCATTCACAGACTACGTCATTAGCTTTCTAGTGGACTGATCCGACTCTAGACCTTTGAGATTATTCGGCCCCATTTTGCTCTGTCCAAAGAATGCAGGCTGTTGAGGAAGTGATAGAGTAGCAGAATAACTATTGAGCATCAGAATTACAGTTACGATGGAAGGCGTAGCATCCCAATCATCTTGCACACACAAGATGTAAACTTTAACATCATGTGTATGCAGTCCAAAAGGTGTAAACTTTAACACTTCAAACATTGGCTTGTTTTAAAATGTGGTTAACAAGTGAATCTTCAAACATTGCTGCTTTTCCCTCACCGTCGGTGTCTCTAGCTCCACCCCCACCCCCACCCCCACCCCGCTTAATTAACAGTTGCTCGTATCTCTTTGACATAAATTTCACCAATTAAACTCGCAACGAAAATTACATCTTTCGGATTTGTTGCTCATCATATGTTTTGAGATCTATTTCCTATTCCTTCTTTAGGTACTCCCTCCGACTCACTTTAAATGTTCCCTACAGGATTTCGTGCATTTTCAAACCAAAAAACATATTTCTACATATTATATTTTTATTTTCTTACACCAAATTAAAGTGAAATTGCACTAATTCCCGGTAGGGTTTAATTTAAAGTGGGACGGAGGGAGTAATTGATATGTATTAATTGTTTATGATTTTCCAATTTTGTTGTCATTATTACCTCTATGCCTCTGCTTTGTTGGGAGAATAGGCATGTAAATGGACCGGATCTGATTTGGATCCGATCCAAATCCGATAACGTTGATCCGATAATTCGAATCCGGTAATCTAAATACGGATCGGATCGGATTTGGATAAAATCCACTATCAATCCGATCCAAAATTTTATTTTTTAATTTTTTTTTTGTAAAAAACAGTAAATTTTTTATTTTGAAAAAAAAAATGTTTAAGAAGTTGTATTTTAATTTTTTAATTTTTTTTGGAAAATAATTTTTTTTGGAAAAAAAATATTTTCTTTTGCTAAAATTTTTGAAGTACAAAAGTTTTCGGATCAGATTCGGATTTTCGGATCGGATATGAATTTTTCAGATTCGGATCCGGATTACCACTATCGGATTTGATTCGAATTTGTCAGATCCGGTCCTTGACAGGCCTAGGGAAAAACTACTCCATGTATGACTCCTAATGTCATACATGGAGTCAGGTGCCTATAATGGTGCTTTTTTTATAGAGAAAGCAAAAGCACCATAGCCATAGGAAGCTTACTAATTAACCACTTTGTGAGATTTGGCAAGAAACATAACGAGCAAATCAAAATCCACAATTTCTCTTAAGCACTCCCTATTTCTCACCTCTTTTATCATTCAATCTAAATGAATGATTCCTGTTTTCTTCGGACGCTAAATAATTTCAGCTGGATGCATGTGGTTTCCAAATAAAGAGGTTTTATGTGCAATATTAACCTACAAAGGTCTACCTAATTTTGGCTTTCAAAGAGCGGATCAGAGATGATAATTCCGCAAATCATCCTCTCGGTAACGTAATTCTTGAATGTAGGTGTTTGATGCAAGGCTTTGAGGCCATTTCTACCAAGCATATCTATCGTGAAGCAAACCGTTGTGCTGCAGATACGTTTGTAAATGATGCTCCGGAATTGGTGGAAGATTTACATATCAACCTGTTTATTCCTGGTTGTATTACTAATGTTTTCTATGCGGCTTTGAATATATGCGATGGAATATCCCAGGTTTGTAAGCACTTAATTATATTTTTGTTTTAATGCATCGTTGGTTTACCAGAGAGAGAGAGAGAGAGAGAGAGAGAGAGAGAGAGTGGTATTTCGTTTAAATGTATTTGTGTGAGTGTCTTTGAATATGTAGATATATTCATGTTCATGTGTCTACATTTGAATTATTGAATATGAGAGGGAGAGAGATAGGGGTTTAATTTTAACCTTCTATTTTGCACTCTGAGATCGATCCTCCCCCTCGCAAAACGACAATATGTGTGCATTGGAAGAAATCTGAATTCGATTATAATTAAGAAGAATTAATTAAGAACCCTAACTTCAAAAGTATTGGTGATTTTTCTCTATTTTGGGAAATGATCAGTTTGCACTAGTTAAAACACAAAATTTGTGATCAATATTTTTAGTAAATAGAGCTGTATCATCTTATTCTGACCATGTTTGCACAATTACAACTGTAACAACCGGGAGTTTCTATTTAAGGAGTATTGTTAAGATTACAGACAATAGAATTCAATATTTGCGTAAGTATCGAAAAACCGTCTTACAAATGAAAAGTTTGCAATCGTTTGATTTTTTCCATAAATGAAACGATATATGTTTGGAAGACCACGTGCGGTACCCCAAGGGCGTCGAATAATTTTGCCATGTCGATTTTGTTTCACCATCATCCAACTTACACAACAATATTTAATTACAGGCCGGTATTGATTGGCAGTCAATGAACAAAAAAATAAAGATAAAAATTCTTAGCTATTGAGACATGGTACGTGGATTCGGATTGACAGTCATGTTTTTTATTTTCTCATATACATAGGAGGAATGAATCGAGAGAAGTAGTACCCACGAATAGAATATTTGTCAAAAGAATTTCATCAAACATGAAAATTATCATTAAGTCTCTCTTCTGATTACAATAAATTTTCTGATTACAATAAATTCCAGAAACCCGATTCAGCCTCCTGCCCTCCATTTCCTGACTGCTTCGGTGGCATAACCAACCAAAACCTTGATCAGCAAACATGCGTAGTAGACCAAAACAATAAAAGCGGCAATGAGAAGACAAAAAAGAGAAAGATACAAGAGAAATATAATGGCCATTATAACGAACGCTAGGAGATGGAACTCTGGTGTCCCGTATTTCTTCGGAGGACTTGGGGCCGGAGCCATCCTAGTCTCCTTCAAACTGGGCGAATAAAGTGACCGTCGACAGCATCCTTCATCTGGAAGTGGTGCTGCTCCGTCACCGATCACATGAATTGTGCTGGGAAGAGCCCCGCCGCTTGTATCACTGCCATGTTTTGCACCGAGTGTTGTGTTTTCTGGCATAGGGAATAGCAACACGAGGGCGATGAGCCACAAGGAAAGCGAGAACGTGATCATTTTGGACATGTTTTTCTCTTGTGCAGAAGGTTACAGACAGATCGAGACGTAAATTGGGAATTTTGGAGAGATGGTTTGAGCTATAATTCGAAACTTGCAAAAACAAGCAGTTACTTATAGGGCATAGACTCCTAAAATTAGCGAGGAATTTACACCGTCCATGCAAGAACAGAGCTGTATCGTCTTATTCTGACAATGTTTGACAATGTTTACACAGCAATTACCGACAATACAATTCTATATTTGCATTTGACGACTAAGTATAGAAAAACCGTGTTAGAAATGAAAAGTTGGCACATGTCAAACATATTGAATCGTTTGTTTTTTCCATAAATGAAATTGCACCACCTAATATTTGCAATGCTTAGGCAAAGAGTAGTTAATTACAACCGTCCATAGGTGTTTTGAATGCTTTTGACTCAGTTTCAATTTCGTTCCCCTAAAATTTATAGTTTCAATTTTACCCTTCTAATTTCTAATGGATTTCAATATTATCCTTTTCGTCAAATTTGGATGGAAAATGCTTAAGAGGCTAACGGATTGTGGATTGTGGGACCCTCTTTAACACCTCATTGCTCACCTGCAAAATTAAAAACCCTAAAATCTAAATCCCAAAAATCATTTTCCCCCAAACCTGCCGAATAACACCTCCTCAAAATCATTTCCCCCAAACCCACTGATTGTGGAAATGCTTTTAAGTTTCTGGAAATGCTTTGACTATGAAATGCTTTAAGTTTCTGGACATGCTTTGACTATGGCCTTTTGTTTTCTGGGAATATGGTTATGCTTATTGGTTTTCTGGAAATTCTTGCTATGGAAATAGAATGGCGGGCTTTGATATGGTTATGCTTACTGCTTGCTGCTTTGATATGGTTAGGCTTATTGGTTATGTAGTTGTTGCAGCATACTCCAAGATCTTGCTCTCCATTACAGCATAATCCACCATTTTCCTCTCCATTGTAGCATAATCTTTCAGCTTCGATTTCTGACTTCAAGTTTTCATCCCTTATAGCAGGAATGACGACCTTTCCACGCTCAAAAACTTTGATTACCGTTTCCAAACGGGAAATAGGCCTTATACTATAGTTACCTAGTAGTAGTAGTAGCGACATCCAAGGAATCTTCTTCTTCGATTATCTTTAGTCCATGAAGTCTCCATCACTGACTTCGACCCAAACTTGCAAACGGGCCTCCCCTGACCCGCATTGGAGGAAGAGGAGTAGTGAACGAATTTGGGGATTTAGATGTTAGGTGGGTTTGGGGGAAACGATATTGGCGATTTGGGGTTTGGGGGCAACAGAATTTGGGATTTTAGGATTTAGGGTTTTTTAGGGTGGAGAAGACGTATAGAAGTTGGTCCCACAATCAACATCACCAAGCCATTTGCCACGTAGGCATTTTCCGTCCAAGTTTCTGACGGAAGGGTAACATTGAAATTGGTCAGAAACTAGAAGTTAGGGTAAAATTAAAACCAAAAATTTTAAAAGGACGAGATTGAAACCGAGCCAAATTTGTAAGGGCCAGTAAAGTAGATAAGCCCTCTTTAGTATCCTCCTCCTCTATAAGAAGAGGGAGTTTCGGCAAATTTTTTGCTAGCCACAATTTGTCCAATTTGGCCCAATTTGCCCCTCAATTGAAAGGCATGCAATGTTAATCAATTGGGGTGTTTTTGTAATTCTGCGTTTCCTTTGTCTGGCGTACGTGGCTTTACCATGGTGCACGTGGCTTTATTGAGAGAGAAATCCCATTCTCTCTCTCTCCCACTGAATTACACGCCATTGCTCTCTCTCTGGAACGAAATCCCCAACGCCAGTGCTCCTTGAATCAGAGCCAACGGAGTTTCAGGCGGTTTTGGAGGTAGCCGACGAAAATCCAGTCGAGGTGATGTTGCTGGTACAGACTCTTCCGAATCGTCGGCCAAGCCATTTGTCGTTATCGTCTTCCACTCCTCCAACCGGTGGCAACTTCACTTTGATTAAAAAATAATTCCCTAAGCTGGTAAATCACTGTTATTTTCCAATAATTAGGGCTTTTTGTTGAGTTTTTTTATTGGATCTCTGAATCTGATTCTTTTGTTTTCAATTGATTATTGGTCAATCGAGTGGTTGAAGTCATTATTTCAGACTTTTTTTTTGCTCGGCCATTATTTCAGACTTGCATTGGCACTTCATATGCATGCTAACATTCTTCTGCTTATGGCCTTTGAATCATGATATGTTCATCAGTAGGCATGTTTGTCATGTTAAGCGCATCTCTCCAGTGTAATCGATTTTTGCAGGCTCCTGTACTTTTTCAGGGTAGGGGTCATTCATTGAATCCTACCAATAGCTTGGTAAGCTCTCCTTCGTATCCGACTTAGTGCATGTTGACTCTACATTAAAAGAAATTAAAATTGTTCAAGGCTTAATTTATTAGTGGTGAAATAAAAATGTATATTTTTAGATTTAACTGCTTTCTTTTGGGTGTTATTTTGCGGTTGTGGTTCGGTTTTTTGGTTATTTTCAACTGTTGGTTGTTTTAATAGGTATGCAATTGCAGAGGTAGGGAGGACGAAGGGCAGAGAATAACCCTGCCAGAAATGCGAAACGATGGGATGATGGGTACAGTTTTGAAATTTTACTCGAAGGTCCAGATTCACGTCATACGCCTCTCCTCACGTAGATAAGGTTTCTTTATTATAGGACCAAAGGTGCGACCAATTTCAAAGTTCTTGGCTTTTTGTAGATTGTTACGTTGTGATCATTGGCCATCGGCGGACAGGTGATCCACTCAAATAAATTGGGGCTTCTCAAGTTTAGGGTTTATTTTTTGCAAAGGCGCTGTTTTAATTTCGGTGTTTGTGGTTTTTAGTAGCTTCTGCATGTCTTCGCTTGGTTTCTTTTTGGTGAATGTTCTTATGTTGCATGTAGGTGGGTTATCTACCTGGATTCAAGTCTTCTATTTATCCCCAGGTAATATGAACTTTCGATGGAGAATATGTGTGTAGGTACAATCTCTATCTCTCTTAAGGTACCTCTGATTCTTCTTTTTTTAAGAGCTTAATCAAGTTAGTTGTTTTAGTTTTTTAGCTATAAATCAAGTTAGTTGTTTTAGTTTTTTGTCACAAACCCACATGCACTTGACGTAACCCAAACACAACAAGACACACACCCAACACTACTACAAAAATAGATAAAGACCTCGGTTATTTGGTGTGATCTTTCACTTTTAATCTCGGATTCAAAACCGTGGTCTATCAAGGTGTAACTAAAAGTCTCCATCTTTTAACCACATGATAAAAACCGTAATTAAAACTCATTAATACCGTGACTAAAAACATAAAAATTGTGATTAAAAAAGACAAAACCGTGACTTTTAATAGCTTAACATCTCAGTTTTATTATAAAACCGTGATTGTTTAGAGAGTAATAATCTCAGTTTTTGAAAAAACCGAGATTGAAAGCGGCGTTATCCTAAATGAAAAAATCACCCTTTATTTATGCTACTGGGTTTTGAACCTAAGTCTCTTGAGTTTTGCATAGAAGTTTCAACCAACTGCACCACACATACTTTTCAATATATAATTGAAATATTTAATATATAACATATGCGTTTAACATTAAAATATATTTCGAACATCATTTTGAACCTTCAAATATTAAAATTAGAAATTTTGATAAACATGAAAGTTTTAGCCCTTTGTGTTATTGTTCAAATCCAATTTGAATTATCTCAATTAATGGAGTTTTGAGCATAGAGTTGTACTCGAAATACATTTGGCGACGAAACGCAATCTTCATAAATTTCATCACCAAAAGTATCCATTTGGTGACGAAATATATTTTCATTGCCGAAAGTACCCCATTTTTTGACAAAATATTTTTTTGTAGAATGGTTGAGAGTGACATTTATTTAGAGGTATTGCGCGCGTAGTCGATTAAGGGGTAACTGGCTAAGCGACTTTCAACTTTTCCTATATAAGAGCTTTCATCTCAAGTCTAAAAAAAAAAAAATGTGATGTATTCTCTAACTTACGATCTCAGTTTCTAGATGATTGAGATTAAAGGTACTTTTTATCTCAGTTTTTCAAAACCGAGATCTATTCTTTAAGTTACAATCTCACTTTTAGATTATTGAGATTAAAAAAAAATTTCATCTCAATTTTTTTCGAAACGAGATATATTCTTTCATATATAATCTCAGTTTTTTGAGAGAATGAGATTTATTCTTGAAGTTACAATCTCACTTTATAGATTACTGAGATTAAAAAATCTTTCCATATCAGTTTTTTCGTATAACTGAGATTAAAACTATAGTCCATAATATTTTATTACGCTTTTACAAAAAGTGAGATCTTTTTAATTTTTGGACCGTGATCTTTATACCATTTTGTAGTTGTGCAAGTTGTTGTCTCCTCATTTTATTCCTAATCGAAAGGGAAAAAATCCAACATATTTCCTGTGAATGACTGAGTGCGGGCCCGGTTCATTCGCCCTTGGTTTTCTTTCTGCAAGAATTTTGCAAGCCTCAAGGCCTCCTTTAAGCCCGACTGGTCACCCGCAAACTGAACTCTTACAATGCCACTATGACCTTCTCTTCCAAATACAGACTTTGCCTTTCCACTACCAAATCCCAGGCCTGAAAAGAACAAAGTTGTGTGAGATCTTGATTTCTTATAAAGGGCAGCGTGGAAAGGTCATCTTAATCAGCCGATCAAGTCTTTGGCTTTGTATAGCCAGTGGGTAAATTGCCAAGCAACGGAACTCTAACAGTCTCCGATTCACAATATTCGAACCTGTAAAGCGGCAATTCCCAGCCAATCAAATGCTTTAGATAACCAAGAGATATTAAAAAATAAATAACGAAATATCGCACAATCAATGTCCCACAATTAAGAATACATTGCAAGCCTTGACATGGCATGGGGAACTGAATTTATCTCCTCTTTCTGTTTCTCTGATAAAAAGTGACAAGTGGGATGGAGCTACAAACCATACAGGTTAGGATCAACAAATGGAACACCTTTGGCTTTCAATATAACATGGACCACCTATGTAAAACTGGAACCAAAGGTACAAAACATGCTCAACAACTTTTGAGCATCCAACTGAGCAAACTATGAGAAACCTGAACATACTAATCCCCCTAATAACATCATTATGAAATTTCAAACCCTTATGAGTGACTTCAGTATTTAAACCCCAAGATTAATCAGGAGGGGAGGAATTGAGAAGCATGGAATCTGATTCATTTACCATGCATTTATCATTTAGATGTGTTTAATACATGAGATACTCTTTTCAAGGGGGAATGAAATCACCCAACTAATGGGAAATATATAATTGTAAACTCAAATTTGGATATTGTCTGAGCATGTATTCATTTGTTTGGTGGGTTTCAGCTTTATCTGATAAGAGTTTTAAAGGGCCTTGTATTTTAGGTCTTATGTGCTTGTGTTTGTTAATATGTTCTTACTTCGTATGCCATGTGGGCAATTGTTGAGAGAATCACAAGGAGCCACAGAGCATATCAAATAACTGATTTTGGTTTTTCTGATTGTCATCAACTTTCTCTGAGGTGTTCATTTGTCAAAATTCATAGTGTGTTCCGTGGGAATGGATAATTGACTGTTTCTTCTCTGCAGCCACGCAGTCTGTAAAAAGCCTTGTGACCATTTGTGGTGACATTCATATACAGTTTCATGATCTTGCAATAGGAAGAAACTTTAGACAACCCCAAAGATAACAAATAGTCAACTCTTTACAACAGCTTCACACAAACTGCAACCAAAAGAGGAAGCCTTTTGCTATGTAAAGGCCTTTTGTTATCAAGATGTTCAGCCTATTTTCACTAGGTCCTTCTGTAATAAGAAACATGGCATATTTATGTATATGAAACTTATGCACCCTATGCTTTCAGAAATATTTAACACCATTCAATTCAAAGGGTAATTCAACGGGCATGACATACGTGCAAAGCACGTAGCAATGCACCTAGTTATAGATAATATTAGAATGTACGTTGTAAACGTACTCTTATCGTTTAGATTTCATAGTTGATTATCAAATGTAGACAATGGATGCTAGAGATAACAAGTTGGCGCGCGTCCGCAAACATTTGTTTATCCTCACTTTCCAGCAGAGTAAACTTGTCTTTTGTCTTTCAATCAAACTAGCCAAGCCTAATTTTATAGAAGTCAAATTTGAGGTATTCAAGCCTTAACACGAATTTGAGAACTCCGAACGGCCCCATGCTTGATTGAGAACTCCAAACAGTCGCCGGCCAGACTTCAGCACAAAGACGACAAGAGATCCTAGACATGGGGGCCACATCTACCTCACCAACACCGGATTGAAACCATCACCGATCAACATCGCCCTCTTCTCCGATTGTTTTCCAAAAATATGAAAAGAAACCTGCAAAAAAAATATTAGAAAAAGCAGCTAAATTACTCCACTGCTACGACCACACCATTGTCCACCACCATCACATAGCCGGCCTAGATCTACTTCACCAACCATTACCATCCACAATCTCTGATCATTCCGAACCACCTAACACTGCTAGGCTCCCAGAGGAACCAAGGACTCTCCAATCGGAGGAAACCGAGTAGAAGCCCAGCCACCACACCCTCTCACCCTGAGGAGGGTGGAAACCCAAAAACACATACGAATGGGGAAACGGAAGGGATTTCGAGGGAGAGGGATGGAGAGAAAATAGCGGGAGCAGGGAGGAAAGAGGAGCTCGGGGGAGGAGGGAGGGAGGCGCCTCCCCCAGGTGACGGCGGCCAAAAACGGAGAGAGAGAGAGAGAGAGAGAGAGAGAGAGAGAGAGAGAGAGTAGGTTGAACTTAACTTCTCTTTGTTAGTTTTGCATAAATTTTTTATGGATTATTAATTTGTCTCGGTGAGAGGAATAAAAAAAGTATAAAATTTTAATCGAAATTCATAATTTTTTTAAATGAAGACAAAAAATAATCAAGTCAAAAAGTTGTCTTTTTGACTTATTTTTGTTTTTCAAAAAAATTATGAGTTTCGATCATTATTTATTTATTACTTTTTTTATCCTCTTGTCAAGCGATTGTAGTTACGCGGACAACCTTAACTACGATGGAGCCAATTGTCGACATTTTCAATATATAAACATGACTGCCCTAACGCAAACCTTCCCAACCAAAAGAATTTTTGGAAGAGAAGGCTATGATTGCCGGTCATTGAACAACAAAACTTCAAAATTCTTATCTAATGAGACACGGTGGATTCGGATTGGACAAGAAGCATTTTTGACTAAATGGTCATGTTTTTTATTTTCTCATATACATAGGAGGAATGAATCGAGAGAAGTAGTACCCCTGCACGGATATAATATTCGTCATAAAAATTTCATCAAACATGAAAATTATCATTAGGTCTCTTCTAGAAAATTATCATGAAAGTTGTGCTCTCTCAAGTTTAGCCTATTTGAGGCAGCAATGCCCATCTCTTCTAAAAAATAGTAACTATTGGATCATATCCCATTTGTGTAAGTGTATTCTCACAATCCCTTGTGCCTGTATTAATCATAACATCACTTGAGAATCCATATTCCATTGTGAAATAAGGTTATCAACTGGTTAGGAAGCGCTAGAAGAGAACCCAAGAAAGTTGGTAGGGGAAGGGTATTAGGAACCTGCTGGATAGTATTGGTAGGAAAGTATTTTGCCTGAGGAAGTTGTACTATGTAATAGTACGTCAACATTGCTTTTTGGATCAAGTTGTGTGGTTGGCAAGCAAGAAAAGAGTATGTTTGCAGTTGTGGAGAGGAGGAAACAATGGAACATGCTTTGATGAAATATTGGTGGATCGAGGCACTGTTGAGATTGGGCAAAAAGCAAAATTTCTCCCTAGACCATGTGCGCGTTCTATTTCGGTTATCATTTGCACACCAGACACCAGAATTGGTTACTCCCATTAATTTTAAGCTGGAATCAATATTTTTGTTTCTTTTTTCTAATTCCGAGAACATAATGTGCAAGCTATAACCAAGGGTGAGAGGAAAAAGCTGGTTTGAACTCTTACCTAATTAACATCCTTCGAAATGTCTTGTGCTCTGTTTTGGTCCAACTCATATGAGTATTTTGAACATTTACGTACAAAATCTTTTTCTCTTATACCTAGGTGTCTAGGCCAACTTAAACTCACATCGATTGATGCTGTAGTCCCTAACAAACTATTCATTAGCAGGAGGTCTAATTTAAGTCAAGGCAAACTCAATACAATGAATTATCACGTGCGATACACTTTTGCTAGTGTACACAAATGTACGATGTAACAATTTTTTTTGGGGCCACATGTTCGAAGAAACTAAGATAACCTCGGCGGAAGGGGCCGGGAATTGTTCCCGGGGTGAGTGTGGGGCGTATACTGCCTTTTTCCATTTAATGGACTTATGTTTGTATGTATGATGTCTAGAGATTGGTTAGTAAATTTTTTTTTTTTAGGCAAAAGAATTCGAATTCAAATTCGAAAAATACAAAGATTAAAAGGACAAGGGCAACCGAAAGAAAATATTAATAACCTAAGGCTACCTGAGATCCAAGCGTTGACAAGAGATCAACAAAACCCCAAATGGGCCAAGCATTAGTATTTTACGAGAGAACCCTTAAATATCTACGCAAAGGTTTCTTGCTTCAAAATCTATAAATTAGTACCATTTTGAAACAGAATTCTTGCTTTCAAAGTTCAAGTTTCACCAAGCACATGGATAGAAAAAATCAAGCGCAATAGGTTGCACAGATTGAGAGACACAAAACTATAGAACATACTTACGTTATCCCGGCCCATCCCATCTGTTTACACCCGGCCAATTTTGACCAAAATTTAGAAATAGGGGTTGATTAAAAATTATAGATAATTAGAGGCCGGTCCTCCTTTCTAGCCTCGGTATGATCCCAACCCTGAAATATTTTTCCGAAGCTGAAGGGCTCGGGTATGTTGGGTGATGGACGTTTTTGCCCTTTTTCGGGTTTACTATTGTAGGGGGATGAAAACGATTGGTACTTCGAATCAACTGGATCGCAACGGCTTATTCGTGCCTCTTCACCGGAACCCTAACTCGTCGTCTGAACCCTAATCTGCAAAATAGACAGGGGGTGAGTGCACCTTTGCCTCTCGTGGCAAAGGCCCTCCGATGCCTTTGTTAGTATCACGTACTAACAATTAAACCCTAATTATCAGTAGGAAAGCAATAATAATGCAACGTATTGCGTACCTTTCACCTCTAGGTTTACCTCGTATTTATAGATTTATGGATGCTTGCTGTCCAAGCATCCTTGTTGCCATAGGATTCCTAACTCGTATAGGAAACCCAGGATATCAAGGAGTCTCGTTTCCTTTATCAATTTATGGAAAAGAGTCCTTTTTAGGATTCTTTTCCATTAAGAGCCGATCATCCCATACTTGTTGGGTATCTTCCTCAGATCCTATAATCTTGGGATCCTATTCCTTTACGGAACATGACTACTCTGGAATCTTTCAAAGTATTCCCTCTGCTCCTACTCTCGACTGGAGTTCCATCTTTGCTCGGCCATCTGATGGCCGAACAGACGGCTTGGACCAGTTACCTCACATGTAACTGGTCCTTGAGCCCATACATCCTTCCTGGACCATTGGCTTCTCATGTCACTGGTCCATATTGCCGAACACTTGTTTAGCACGATGACTGTCCTGTCTATATTCAAACTGTGGTCCCACGTACCATTTATTCGGATATCGATTGCATTGCTTTCAATCCGTGATAACTCGTATCACGTGCTAGGTTCTTTATATCATCTGTTCGGCTGTATCATAACCGAACAGTCTGCTTATAGCCATGACTTCTCATATCACTGGTCCATATTGCTATTCGCCGAACTGCCCGGCGGTAAGTCCTATCGTACTTACCGCGCGCTTCCAAACGTCACGTGTTCGGCAACTAAATGTATGTGCTCGGGAATACCTCCCTACAATTGCTCCCCAGCTTCATGTATTTGCCACTGTTCGGGGGCATTATATGATGCTTAGAAACAGAATTCTTTCTAGACCAAACTCTTTTGATCCCAACCAGTTATAATTTCAATATTTCATTGATGCCTTTTTGTTGCCTCTGTCATTATACCATCTCGAGGTAATAACTCCACGTGGCACATTTCATATGCCTATCATTAACTTCGAACTGACGTTCTATGAAACGGCGTCAGAACGGTTTTTGCTTTCCGTTACTTTTTCCTGTAACGGCGTGAGAGGAGACGTTTCGTCTCCGTCTCGTACCCTTAAACCCCAGAAAGGTCTTTGTTTGGGTTTTTATTAGGAAAAACTTAAACGTGCTCCCTCTCTCTCTAGAAACCAGGCGAAAGCATCCCGCTATCCGCCATTGCCGCCACCTGCAAATTCAATTGCACTCCAGGGAATCGTCACATTATTTCTTGTAAGATTCTCGTTCTTGCTCCATTTCATCTATTTAGGCTTCCCTCTGAGATCTCTCTTCTTAGATTCGTGGGTCGTTTTTCTAGGGTTTCAGTTGCACCCTTTTTCAGTCTTTCTTCTTTCCTGAGTATACCCATGACTGACGATGGTGAGAATCCCTTGAGACCCAGTAAATTTAGGAAATTATGTGAAACCCCTACTGCCATGGCGGCATTTAGGAGGGAATATAACGTTCCAGAGAACGTTGGTCTCGAACTCGCCCCCCTGGGCGCAGATAGAGACGGAGGTTCCTGGGATCGAATGTGTATCCCTATCGTGGCCATCGTCGAAGGTGGAGTTCGATTTCCCCTTCACCCACTACTCCGCCAGATCCTAAACTGGTATCGTCTCACCCCCATGCAAGTATCAACAAACGTCTTTAGACTGATAATGGGTGTAATAGCTTTGAATAGGATTCTGGGGACCCAGTTAGGAATTTGGGATATCCAGTGGTGGTACAGTATTGTACTAAACCCTGATTATAATACCTACTATTTCAAAGTTAGAAGGGCAGAAAAGCGCTTCGTGCTCAATCTGCCAGATTCTGCTCGTGACCACGAGATCGACTTCCTCTATGTGACTGGAGCATTCGAGCCTTTAGGGGAAGATGGCCAAGTGCTAGGGCTCCATTGCCCCCACATATGGGGTTATCCACGTATGCTCTTGCTTTTTATCTTTTGCAATTTCTTCATTTACTGCTTTCTCGTAGCTTTCCACGTGCCTAATTTTGGTTTTATAACTCCAATCTTGCAGCTGAGAACGTTAACAAACGTCCTAGACGTGAGCCGAGCTACGTCCGAACAGAGGATATAAACCGGATCCTAAAATACAAAGGAGAACCAGGTACCCGAACAGCTGGTCGGGGTCGAGACGCTGATATACTACTGGGATATGATCCTTCGTACCGAGGGGTCATCGACAGAAGACTTGCCCATCCCAGTACCAGTGCTGCATCCACCTCAACTACTCCTCAAGAACGTATTTCAAGACTTCAAACTGGGGTTACTGTCGCTGGACAACCTGGTGAAATTCCCATTTCAGAAGGCGTGCCACTTCCTCGTTTGAGACTCAGAAGATCTACTCGTAGATCAGTCTCTAATCAACAACAACCCGAGCAGCTAATTGCAAATCGTGATACCAGCCAGTCTTCTTCTTCTGGTTATTCTCAATCCCCTTGTAACCCAGGTACAATGACCCGTCAACCTCTTAATCTGAGCTCCTTGCTTACTGTGTCCGCACGTGGACGTGGGGCTACCAACAGGGTAGCATCAACTGGCGCCCCGCCCCCACAATCACGTCGCAATAGGGGGGGATCTGCAAGATCGTCATCTTCTCCTCGGGGAGAGGAGGGTTCCTTTGATGCTGCTGACACACATCGGGACAAACGGCCTAGGACTGATGACCCAGCCGGTTCTGTTCCACAGGCTGATATAGAAACCCATCTCCCCGTGTCACCAACTGCTCAAGTACTCCCCCAGACATGGACTCCTCTTTTTACTAGGGGAGACCGTCCTGTTCATGTTGGGGATAGTGCTAGTTCATCTGAGACTGCTCTAGCCTTGGCTCAAGGGTTAATGCTCCCTGTTGATTTGCAAAAGGAGTCCCTGTCGTCTCCTGATCGGCTGGTGTCTACTGGTCTCGTTCATGGAATTAAGGTAATGTGACTCAATTTTTTCATATCAGTCTTTATGTATATTTCGTATACCACATATCATATACTGCTACACTTGTCTCTTACCACTCGCTGTTTTTGCCAGTTCATACAAAAAATGGTAACCATAGGGCAAAAGTACCAAGAAGCTGAGGCCGAACAAATCAGACTGCTAAATGACAACACTCGACTTCTTCGGACAGTTGCTCGTCTTGAAAGAGAAAGAGATAAAGCCAAGGCGGATTTTAATGATGCTAAGGGCAAGCTGCAAATTGCTGAAGAGAGCCTAAACCAGGCTTTATCTGAAATTGACAGCACCAAGAAGGCTTCATATGAAGATGGCTACCAGAAGGGCTATGACGCCACAACTGCTAGTTATATGGAACAGATGCCAGCTATACAGGACCAGGTCTGGATTGCCAGTTGGGAAGCCTGTCTGACAAAACTAGGGGTTGCTGAGGATTCACCCTTCTGGATTGAGAACGAGCTGCCTAGCACTCGTGTTCAGAATATCGAAGACATTCCAGAGCCAGCAGTACATCCAGAGGAAGACTTTGAGCAGCAAATTGAAGAATTTGCCAATGCTGAGGAAGTTATCCCCATGAATGTGGACTCTATTGAAGCTCCTGCTCGGGATGAACCCATTGACCCCATTAACCTGGAAGAGAATGTAGTCGAAGATGGTGCTGGTACTGACATCAACATTAACACTCCTGTGGTCCAGAATGTGGACTAAGCTGGTAAGTATATAAGCTGTTGCTGGTCCTGCGTGACCATAAGCATATTTTGGCCCTGTGAGGCATCAGTATAACCAAATACTTTATTGTAACACAGGTATTCGGCCCTCCGTGGCATAACGTTATGTTTTTGCTTGGCTTCCCTGTTTGCTGCATTTGTTCGGATGCTATTTAGTCTAAGTATTTCGTGCTGTTAACTATCATTCGTTTGCATAAATATTTCGTATTTACACGTGATTTCCTGTTCTGAAGTTTAAGTTCCACGTACAAGTTTCTCGTACTTTAAGAACATTTGCTTCCCAGTATCTCGTACTGTGTTTTAGTACATACAAGTGTATTCATACTCGTTTAAGTATCACATACTTATACAAAAACGCCTAAGTATCACGTACTTAGAACATCACACAAGTGTTTCGTACTTGTGTTTAAGTTTCACGTACTTGCAATTCTATACAAGTGTTTCGTACTTGTATTTGTTAAGTGTCACGTACTCAGAAATGTATAAAACTTTTAAGTGTCACATACTCAAAAGGTATACCCTGCTCCCCAATACGAATAAGGGAAACTAATCTCGTAGTTCGTATTTAAAACAAACACCAATATGCTAGATAACAATTTAAAAAAGGGATTTTATTCATAATCGGCAAAACTCAAGAGGGTGTTGATGCGTACCCCTTGCAACTAAAATATAGAACAAGGGAATTATATTCGTAATTCCCACACAATCACGTAGTGCAAATCTAAAATAGAACTGAATGCTTCTTTTAAACAAAGAACTTTCGCAGATTATGAACATTCCAAGGCCTCGGAATTGGGTCACCATCCAGATCTGCCAATTTATAGGCTCCTATGCCCACAATCTCAGTTACTCTATACGGGCCTTCCCAGTTGGCCCCCAGCTTGCCTTCGTTCGCCACTTTGGTGTTGCCGAGCACTTTTCGTAGCACAAGGTCCCCAACACCAAATTCTCTAGGATGAACACTTTTGTTGTAGCTTTTCATCAGCTGTTCTTGGTAAGAAGCAAGATGTACCAAGGCCTTTTCTCTCTTCTCCTCGGCAAGATCAAGCTCGATTTCAAGGGCCCTGTCATTGCCTCCACTTTCAACCAAAGCTGTTCTGTTGGTCGGCAGACCCACTTCCAGAGGTATGACAGCCTCTGTTCCAAATGCCAATGAATAGGGGGTTTCTCCCGTAGACCTCCTAGGCGTTGTTCGGTGAGCCCACAAAACTAATGGCAACTCATCAGGCCATTTTCCCTTGGCTTTGTCAAGCCGTTTCTTGATCCCATCAAGGATTGTTTTGTTAGAAGCCTCTGCTTGCCCATTACTTTGAGGGTAGGCTGGGGTGGAATAATAGTTTCGTATTTCATATTGAGCACAAAAAGTCTTGAATTTCTTCTGAAATTGGGATCCATTGTCTGTAATCAATGAATAAGGGACCCCAAAACGAGTGATGATGCTTTTCCACACGAACCTTTCTATCATAGGTTCAGTGATTTTGGCCAATGGTTCCGCCTCAATCCACTTCGTAAAATAATCAGTTGCTACAAGCAGGAATTTTCGATTCCCAGTTGCTTTGTGCAATGGACCTACGATATCCATTCCCCATTGGGCAAACGGCCAGGGACTCGTCAATGGCACCAAATCTTCGGCGGGTGTTCGAATCATTGGTGAGAACTTTTGACATTTCTCACAAATCTTTACATACACCTTTGCATCTTCTTGCATGTGTGGCCACCAGTAGCCTTGAGTAATTGCTCGGTGGGCAATAGATCTGCCTCCAGCATGGCTCCCACATGTTCCCTCGTGGATTTCATGAAGGAACTTCTGTACCATCTCAGGATGTACGCATAGCAAATAGGGACCTGTAAAGGACTTCCTGTACAATTTACCCTCTGGGGAGAGCCAAAACCTAGCAGACTTGACTCTTATTTTGTGGGCCTCCTTTTTATCAGAAGGGAGTATCTCGTCTCGTAAGAACTCCACTATTGGGTCCATCCAACTTGGTCCTTGGTTCACGTCCAAGACCAAGTCTACACTCCTCCCAATGCTCGGCTCAGTGAGGTATTCTACTGCCACCCTTCTTTTAAACTCTGTTGGTACTGCTGCAGCCAACCAAGCTAAAGAATCTGCATGAGCATTCTGTCCAGAACTTATTTGCTCAATATATACCCTCTCGAAGGTATCAAGCAAGTCTTTTGCTGCCTGCACGTAGGCTGCCATCCTTTCATTCCGAGTCTCGTACTGGCCGGACAGTTGATTCACAACGAGCTGGGAATCGCAATACACCCTGACCCGTTCTGCCTTAAGGGTCTTTGCACTTCTCAATCCTGCCAAGAGTGCTTCATATTCAGCCACATTATTCGTTGCACTGAATCCAAGCCGAACAGAGAGTTCAATTAGAACTCCTTCAGGAGGAAAGAGGACAACTCCAATTCCAGAACCGGTATTACAAGCTGATCCATCAACGAATAGCTTCCATTCTTTGGGATCCTGTTCGGCGACGGGTTGATCCATGAAGGATGATATCTTAGCCGCCTGTTCCTTTCTCGTAGGAGGCAAAGGGGCAACAGTGGGGGAAAACTCTGCTACAAAATCAGCCAACACTTGGCCTTTAATTGCTGTGCGTGGCTGATATTCGAGATCATACTGACTTAACTCCACGGACCACGTCGAGATCCTTCCCGAAAAATCTGCCTTTCGAAGCAGTGACTTTAATGGATACTCAGTATAAACCACAACCTTATGGCTTTGGAAGTAATGTGGCAATTTCCTGGTTGCTGTCCTAAGTGCCAGGACAAGTTTTTCTAAAGGCAGATATCTCGTTTCTGCATCCAACAATGTCTTGCTAACATAATAAATGGGGATTTGCTCGACCCCCAAATCCCTCAATAAGACTGCACTTACTGCGTGCTCGGAAACGGCTAAGTACAGAATTAAAGACTCACCTGGCTGTGGAGTTGACAACAGTGGGGGTTCGGCCAGGTATTTCTTCAGATCTTGGAAAGCTTGCTCACATTCTGCTCCCCATTCAAATCCCTCCCTCTTTTTCAATAGCTGAAAAAAGGGTCTGCATTTGTCGCTTGACTTGCTGATGAATCTATTAAGTGCTGCTGCCATTCCAGTCAGCCTCTGGACTTCCTTGGTAGTTTTGGGACTCTGTAGTCTTTGTAAGGCATCAATCTGATCGGGATTTGCCTCTATCCCTCTCAAAGTTACCAAATGGCCCAGGAATTTTCCTGAACCAACTCCAAACGCACACTTCGAGGCGTTGAGCTTTAATTTATACTTCCTCAGGATTTCGAACACTTCCTTCAGATCAGAAATATGCCCTCCCTTTTCTCGACTCTTTACCACCATATCATCTATGTATACTTCCAAAGTCTTCCCGATGAGCTTCTTGAACATAATGGTTGCAAGTCTTTGGTATGTAGCCCCAGCATTTCTTAAGCCAAAGGGCATAACACTGTAACAGTATAACCCTTGTGGCGTGATGAACGAAGTCTTCTCTTGATCAGGTTCAAACATAGCAATCTGATGATATCCTCGATATGCATCGAGAAAACTCATTCGCTCATAACCAGAGGTTGCGTCAACCAATTGGTCAATCCTAGGCAAAGGAAAACTGTCCTTAGGACATGCTTTGTTCAGGTCTGTGAAGTCCACACAGACACGCCACTTTCCATTCTTCTTCTTTACCACAACAGTGTTGGATAACCACTCTGGGTAATAGACTTCACGTATTGCCTTGGCCTCCAATAAACGATCGACCTCTTCGATCACAGCATCTACGTGCTGTACGGCTGCCCTTCGTTTCTTCTGAATGACCGGCTTATGCAGAGGATCAATGTTTAAATGATGACAGATCACATCTGCATCCACCCCAGGCATTTCCTCAGGCACCCATGCAAAAACATCCATATAGTCTTTTAGGAACTTAACCGATTCGGCCTTTTCATCTGCCGGCAGTGATTCTCCAATTAAAAAATATCTTTCAGGATCAATCTCGTTGATCTGAATCTTTTCCAGGCCCTCAACCACTTTGTCAGCCGGGCTTCTTCCAACATCCTCGATGGTTGGTTGATCTGGTACTTCTAATGTGTGAACATGGTGGACCTTCGGGGCTGTTTTGATGATGGAAATCAAGCATTGCTGTGCCACCTTCTGGTTTCCTTTAAGGACTTCAATCCCATCTGATCCTGGGAACTTCACCATCTGGTGATAAGTCGAGGAGACTGCTCTCATTTTGTGCAACCACGTCCTCCCTATAATCGCGTTATAGGAGGATGGGACATCGACCACCAAAAAGTCCGTTCTCAACACTACTGATCCGGCCCGAACAGGTAACGTCACCTTTCCAAGGGGCCAGACTGCTCCTGCACCGAACCCAATAAGAGGCGTTGTAGACTGTTCTAAGTCTGATCGGGCCAGCCCCATCTTTTTGAATGCATCGTAGTACAATACCTCTGTACAACTCCCCGAGTCCACTAGAATTCTTTCGATGTCGTATTCCCCAACTCGTAGGGTTACGACCAATGCATCATTGTGGGGTATTTGGACCTCCGCCAAATCATCATCACTGAATGCCATGCTCTCTTTGCATGCATCAGTCTCTCGTCCCCTCTTGTTTCCCAACCGCATCACATGCTGATCATGCTTAACTTGCCTCTGAAATAGCCTAACCTCACTTCTCGTGTAAGGTGTGGCCAATCCATGTATCATATGGATGACGCCTTTAGGGTTTTGTTCGTAACCCAACTCCATGGCTTTCCCTTTCTCTTTAGGGTCCTCCTGGATAAACTCCTTGAGATAGCCCCGAGTGACCAAATCATCAAGGTGCCTCTTGTACACCTCACAATCCTCGGTCATATGGCCCCAATCTTTGTGATAACTGCAGTGCTGATTCGTAGCACGTTTTGCATCTTTATCTCCACCAAGACTTGGGGGCCATTTAAAATATGGCTGATTCTTTATTCGATATAGAATCCTGTATATTGGCTCCTTCCAAACCGTAGTGATAGAAAAGAAGGACTTGGGGTCAGGAGCTTGCTTGTCCTTGTATGCCTCCTTCTTAGCCTGCCCGTACTCCCTTCTGTCTTTGTAAGACTTGGGTTCTGGCTTATCCACCTTTTTGGCAGGTGCCTTCTGCTGTTCGGCAACCGTCCTGCCATCCTCACGGAGTATGTCATCCTCCATTCTGGCGTGTTGCTCTATCCGTTCCATTAATTTAGCCAAGGTGGCTACTGGATGTTTATTCAATGAACGGCGCAGCTCTCCCCGAACAGGCAAACCAGTTTTGAACGTAGCAATTGCATACTCTTCACTGCAACTTTCAATCTCGTTGAAAGTTTCCCAGTACTTCTTTGCATAATCCCTGATCTGCTCGTTCTCCTCCTGCTTCATGGTGGAAAGACTCTCGAAAGTCTTTGGGGCTTTTCTGCTTGTTAAGAACCGAGCAGTGAATTCCTCCGCCAACTGCCTCCATCCTCGTATGGATCGTGGGGCCAACTTATGAAACCAGGATAAGGCCACCTTGCCAAGGCTGGAGGGAAACATCTTGCACAAGATGGAATCATCCCCCTCATGCATAAACATGGCCTGTTGGTAATGCTGTATGTGAGCTACGGGATCCGTATTCGTCTCGTAAAGTACGAATGCACCGTGCTTCACTCTGCTCGGCAACCTTGCTTCTTGTAGCCTTTTTGTAAAGGGAGAGGCTGCAATGTTACTCAGGGCCTTGCGTGCTGCTTCTCGTGCAGTCACTGTCCCATCCTCTTGCTCCTTTGACTTATGGGCCGAAGCCTTGACCCAATCAGCATCAGGTCTCTCGTACCTGTCTCGATGATGCTTTCTCGTGTCCTCTTCCTCGGGGGTAGAACTCCAGTCTCTGCTCCTTCTTTTTCGTGAAGAAGTCTTTCTCTCTGGTGTTCGGCTTCTACTTCTTCTTCCTCTTTTTCGTGAAGAAGCCTTATGACGCCCTATAACAGGACTTCTACTCCCCCTTCTGCGTGAACGAGTCTGTTCATGAATCACCAGAGCCCGTCCGTCCCTATGGGAATTCCTTCGAGAGAGTCCAGAATCCTCCGGATGCTCCCTAATTCTTTCCAATTCTCTGATCTCATGCTCTCGTTTTTTAATCAGACGAGCATACTCCTCAACTTCTTGCCTCTTCCTATCAAGAACGTCGTCACTATGGTGCACACTCCTGGAGTGCACGATCGATTCATCCCTTTGATGGGATTTACTCCTTCTAGTGGATCTTGAAGCCGTCTCTCCATCTCCTCTATTTTTGGAGTTATGATGCACGGTAAGGGGGCGGTCCTTACTCGTGTTCCTTCTGTGCCCACCCTGGGGCTTCCTCGGAGCCCCAGGTGGTGATTCGTCCCTTCCCTCATCTAACACATCTTTTGGTTCATGCGGCGTTGCTGGAGTTACTTCCACCATGGTCGTATTTCAAAAGGGAATTCTTTCGGTTCCCACAGACGGCGCCAATTGTAGGGGGATGAAAACGATTGGTACTTCGAATCAACTGGATCGCAACGGCTTATTCGTGCCTCTTCACCGGAACCCTAACTCGTCGTCTGAACCCTAATCTGCAAAATAGACAGGGGGTGAGTGCACCTTTGCCTCTCGTGGCAAAGGCTCTCCGATGCCTTTGTTAGTATCACGTACTAACAATTAAACCCTAATTATCAGTAGGAAAGCAATAATAATGCAACGTATTGCGTACCTTTCACCTCTAGGTTTACCTCGTATTTATAGATTTATGGATGCTTGCTGTCCAAGCATCCTTGTTGCCATAGGATTCCTAACTCGTATAGGAAACCCAGGATATCAAGGAGTCTCGTTTCCTTTATCAATTTATGGAAAAGAGTCCTTTTTAGGATTCTTTTCCATTAAGAGCCGATCATCCCATACTTGTTGGGTATCTTCCTCAGATCCTATAATCTTGGGATCCTATTCCTTTACGGAACATGACTACTCTGGAATCTTTCAAAGTATTCCCTCTGCTCCTACTCTCGACTGGAGTTCCATCTTTGCTCGGCCATCTGATGGCCGAACAGACGGCTTGGACCAGTTACCTCACATGTAACTGGTCCTTGAGCCCATACATCCTTCCTGGACCATTGGCTTCTCATGTCACTGGTCCATATTGCCGAACACTTGTTTAGCACGATGACTGTCCTGTCTATATTCAAACTGTGGTCCCACGTACCATTTATTCGGATATCGATTGCATTGCTTTCAATCCGTGATAACTCGTATCACGTGCTAGGTTCTTTATATCATCTGTTCGGCTGTATCATAACCGAACAGTCTGCTTATAGCCATGACTTCTCATATCACTGGTCCATATTGCTATTCGCCGAACTGCCCGGCGGTAAGTCCTGTCGTACTTACCGCGCGCTTCCAAACGTCACGTGTTCGGCAACTAAATGTATGTGCTCGGGAATACCTCCCTACAACTATATATAGGCTTGTTTTCAAAAAAATATTGGCTGAGAGAGAGAGAGAGAGCGCGATCGTGATCGCGATCTCGAGAGAGAGAGAGAGAGAGAGAGATATCGAGATCTAGGAAGAGATCGTGATAGAGAGAACGATTGATGTCTAGCTTGAGCGATTGATGTTCGATTGAGAGGAGGAATTGCGTTGGATTGAGATTCAATCGATCTGTTGAGGTATTTTTGAGTATGTTGTTAGATTTGATTAGTTATTCAGTTGATGTACTTTTCATTTAGTAGTGATGTATGTTGCTTTGTGATTCGTTGTAGCTTTGTGGTGCGTGAGGAGATGCAGGTTGATGGAGTCGAGCAGATGAGGTATTTAATGTTGTTTTTGTTCGTAGATTTGTTTATTTTCATTGTTTATGTGATTGTTTTGATATATGAGAACTGTTTTTAGATCTATGAGAACAGGTTTCTGAATTACGAGAGCTGGTGTCTGAAATATGAAAACTGGTTTCTGAATTATGAGAACTGTTTTCTGAACTATGAGAACTAGTTTCTGAACTATGAGACGTAGTTTCTGAATTATGAGAATTGGTTTCTGAACTATGAGAACTGTTTTGTGAACTATGAGAACTGGTTTCTGAACTATGAGACTTGATTTGAGAACTGGTTTCTGAACTATGAGAACTGGTTTCTGAACTATAGTTCTCATATGAATTTGATGTGAATTGTCGTTTTGTGTATTTTACACGAGAATTGTTTAATTGTCATTTATATTGTTAGATTTTGATTTTTTTTACTGTTTATGTGATTATTTTCATATTTTTATTATTGAAATGTCGTTTTTATTGTTAGATTGAGGCCTAGCTTGAACTATCATTGTGTTTGTTTGTTAGATATTGATGTGAATTGTCTTTTTGTGTTTTTTGTATGAGAAGTGTTTATGAAAATTGTATTTTTTAAATGAGAACTGTGTTTATTTATATGAGAACTGTGTTTTTTATAGGAGAACTGTGTTGGTTTATGAGAATTGTGTCGTTTTTCTTTGTGTGAATTGTTTGTTTTTTTGTTAGGGAAACAGAGAAATCGTTGATTTTGTTTTGTCAGTACAATGGATTGTGTGCTGGAATAAAGTTGTCTCGGTCGTCGAGAATTGGAGGATTTATGAAGATATTGTGTGGCAAGTTTAGTGAGTTGAGAAGACACTCATTGCAACTCTTTTATGCTATACGTGATCATCCTAATACCATGTTATATAATGATGAAGATTTGGAGGTGATGTTTGCTGTAGCTGATAGTATTGGATTGAATTGCATTGAAGTTACAGTAGTAGATAGTCGTGGTTTTGATAGTGGTATTAGTGGGTGTGGTGTTGATATTGGTGCTAATATTAGTGGGGTTTTCGATAGTGGTGGTGCTAGCACTAGTAAGGGCATTTGTTTCAGTGGACAAGGGTTAGTCGGCTGTCGGTTGGAATCAATGGAATATGTAGGTAAAGAAGATAATTTGGGAGCTATGTTTTGCCCGTATCAGCATCGACCAAGGTTGTCCGATGCGTGGAAAGAGCTTATTAAAAGTGTTGGTCAGTTGTTTGTCGGGGGTTCGGAAGGTTTTCGTGATGCATTGCGGAAATATTCAATTGTTCATTCTTTTGAGTTTGACTTTGTAAAGAATGAAACAGAGAGAGTGACTGCGGTTTGTAAGGTAAAATCTTGCAAGTGGAATATCCATGCTAGACTTGACAAGGTCAGTGGTTGCTTTTACATCAAAAGGTATTATAATGTTCATTGTTGTGGTGTTGCTGGGCGTACGACAAAGAACTGTCATGCTAATTCATCTCTGATTAGTCAATTGATAAAGGATGATGTTCGAGACAAGTCAAAGAAACGTCCTGTTGATGTTGTTAATGATTTGAAGGAGTATTATGGGGTGGATGTGTCATATAATCGTGCTTGGTTAGCTGTCCAGAAAGCCAAGTCAAGTGCATTTGGAAATTATTCAGATTCTTTTAATCAACTTCAATGGTATCGTAATGTTGTACTGAATTCGGATCCTAGAAGTGTTTTTGATGTTGAGTGGGATCAAACCACAAATCGTTTTTTGAGGTTGTTTGTAACGTTTGATGCATGTGTACAAGGATTTAAGCACTGCAGGCCTGTTTTATCTGTTGACGCAACGTTCTTGAAGGCAAGGCATATGGGATGCTTGATGTCTGCTTCAGCTAAAGATAGTAATACAGGTATGAAATAGATCACATATACAATTCTCATTTGACTACTTACACACATTTAACATAGGCTACAATGCAGTATGAGAAATATGAGAACTGGTGTCTGAACTATGAGAACTGGTTTCTTATAGTCATATAGGATGCTTGATGTGTGAGTGAGCTAAAGATGGTAATGCAGGTATGAAATAGATTACATATACAATTCTCATATGAATATAACATACAGTTCTCATAGACTATAATGCACTATGAGAAATATGAGAACTGTTTTCAAAATTATGAGAACTGGTTCCTGAAGTGTGAGAACTTATTTTGCGATATGTATGAACTGGTAACTGAATTATTTTTTCCTTCTCAGGTCTATTTCCATTGTGCTTTGGTGTGGTTGATTCTGAGAATAATGATAATTGATTTTGGTTTATGGAGAAGTTGCATGGTATTTTGGATGAAGAGAGAAGGGTTTTTGTTTTTATATCTGACCGTCACAGAGGAATAAAAGAGGGTATTGCTAAGGTGTTTCCTTCAAACTTTCATGCTTACTGTCTCTATCATTTGAAGGGTAACTTGCGTACTGCTTTGGCGTCCACAAATGTCAAGTATAAAGAGAGTTTGATCAGAGTGTTTTCAAAATGTGCTTATGGTCCCACTGTGGCAAAGTTTAATCAGCATATGGGCAATTTGTTAAAACATGGTGGTGCAGCTGTTGTTCATTTTCTGTCGGAGTTGCCTAATGAGCGCTGGGCAAATGTTTTTTTCCCGGGGCAACGTTATGGAGCAATGTCCTTTAATCTAGCTGAGTGCTTTAACTCATGGATATTGAAAGAGCATGAATTGCCCGTGGTGGATATGGTTGATCGTATAAGGAAGAAGATGATGAAATCAATGTGTTTGAGGAGAGAAAGGGCAAGTAAATGGGATCAGGTGCTTTGTCCTTATGGGGAGTCTCGGTTGGAGAAGTTATATGATTTAGTTAAAACATGGAAAGTGATTCCTTCAAGTGCTGATATATTTGAAGTTGACACGGATCCGTCTGTATGTGTTGATATTGGGAGGCGTACATGCAGTTGTTGTTGGTGGCAGTTGAATGGATTCTCTTGTTGCCACGCTGTCTGTGCTATCAAATATAGTGGTAAGGATTTGAACTTGTATGTAGAGCATTTTTTTTATGTTGAGAGTTATCGTCAGGTGTATTCAAAACCAATTTACCCAGTTGCGTCATTGTTGAAAGGTGATGTGGTTGATTGTGGTACTAGTATTCTGCCACCATTGTCAAAAAAGCCTCCAGGGTGGCCTAAGAAGAAGAGGATTCGTTCGAATGGGGAGAAGTTTAGAGAAATGAAGTGTGGTAGGTGTAGGAAGATGCGAAATCATAACAAACTTGTTTGTAAGGAGAATTTGAGGCCTGATTTTTAGGTTTTAATAATTGAGTTGTACAAAAAACAATGTTATACTATCTTTTGTACCAAAAAATAATGTTATTGAATTTGATTCATGAAATAATTGTTGAGAATAAGAAAATTTTTGTGTTTTTGTTACTAATTCTGTGTTTTGTTCTAGTACTTTGAATTATGTGAAGTATCTAAGCAACCTGTGTGTATAGCTCTATGAGAACTTTGTATTTTCTATGAGAAGTGTGTATTTTCTATGTGAAATGTGTATCAAAATTGTGTTTTTACTATATGAAAACTTTGTATGACAAGTGTTTATTTTTCTATGAGAAGTGTTTTTTTTTCTATGAGAAGTGTGTTTTTTTGTATAAGAAGTGTGTATTTTTTCATGAGAAGTGTTTTTTCCCCTATGAGAAGTGTGTATTTTCGATGATAAGTTAAATTCTAACACAACATGCATCAAATTGACATATACCAAACCATACTAACAAATAGCAAACAAGTGTTTATTTTTCTATGAGAAGTGTTTTTTTTCTATGAGAAGTGTGTTTTTTTGTATGAGAAATATGCATTTTTCCATGAGAAGTGTTTTTTTCTCCTATGAGAAGTGTGTATTTTCGATGATAAGTTAAATTCTAACACAACATGCATCAAATTGACATACACCAAACCATACTAACAAATAGCAAACGATTGTTAACATAGATGAAATCCAGCTTAACATTCAGAAGACCCTAATTATCATCAGAGTCTGATAGCACTAATTACAGCATCAGTGGTTTAACACAACTACAAATCCTAATTTTCATCGGAGTTAGATTCCTTAATCATTTGAGGAAGGAGCCAAAAAGTAGCAAAAAATCTCCAAAATGTTGATGAACCCCAACTAGAAACCCTAATTTTCCAAACAGTAGTTGAGGCACCAAACCCTAAGTTCTACTGTGCATCTTCCTCTTCCTCGTCCTCGTTATTCCCTTCTGCTCTGTGAGCGTCCATCAATGCCTGGATTTCTAACCTAAGGCGGAGAAGATCAATGCTCTGTATCCTGTGCTGGCGATGCAGGCGTTCCACTTCAGTTTTGAGAGGAGCCACATGCTCCTCAATGATCTTCTTCACAGCCCCCTCCATGGTTGAGATTTTCGGATCGTTGTTTGGTGGAGTGTCGTCCGGAGCGTTCTGATTTGGGACTGCCATTGTAATTTGCGTCAGAGATTTATTCTCTCTCTCTCTCTCTCTCTCTCTCTCTCTCTCTCTTTATCTCTTTCTCTCTGAAAATGAAAAGACGTGTGTGGTGTTTAACCTTTCAGGTATTTAATGAAGTGAGAAGGTGGTAGTGATACACGTGGTGAGCGGTTTAAAGTGCAATAATTTTGGGTATAAAAAACAAAACAAAAACAACAAAAACAAAATATAGAGATCTTTGTTTGAAAAATAATAATAAATAATAATAATAAATAAAAGAAAAAATAGAATATATTCGAGATTACTAATTAATTGTGACTGTTTTTTTTTTGTTTAAGTATTTTTGATAATTAAAAATATAATAAATAAAGAAAAACATCCAGATTTACAAGACATACATCGTTGAATACACCTGACGATAGAAGAAAGTACACATTTCATACATCCTAGATGGAATTGATAGATCCAAATATAAGGAAAAGAAGAAAGTACCAAATTTAAACAAGAGATCTACTAAGAAAGAAAGAAAAAAAAAGAAAAAAAAACATAGAACAGCCAAACTGAAAAATTACATCCCTAGTTAGTGGGTGGTTGTGTTCTTGGTCGCATGTTTCTGCTAGTAGAGGCTTCTTCCGCTTCCGCTTCCTTTGCCAAATTTTTGGCAAGTTTCCAATCTTTGAAGATCTGCACTTTTTTCTTGAGAAGGTTGATGTTATCCTGGTTTTCGAAGTATCGGGCTTGGGTTTCATCCAGTTTTTCACTGGTCTCTTTGAGTGATGCATCTACGGCATTTTTGATGAGTCTTGCCAAGTCTTCTGCCATTTTTTAGGATTTTTTTGTTGTAGTTGTGTTGACGGTGGAAAATGAAGAAATGGGAAGAGGAAGAGGGGTATTTATAAGCCATATAAAATAGGGTTTCACGTTGAAGATGTAATTTACAAAAATACCTTTTAAATTTTTTATAATAATTGGTTATTTTCTATGAGAATTGTGAAATTTCCTATGAGAACTATGTATGAGAACTGTGTTTTTTCTATACGAACTGCAAATTTTTCTATGAGCACTATGTTTTTCCTCTATGCGAACTGTAAACTGTGATCAATGAAAAATGGAGTTTAGAGAAAGATGATTGTATATCTTGATTAACCACTAAACTAAACAACTCATTAACCAATATACATGTCATGAACAACACATCCACCACGTCATTACTCATGTGCTTGAGAACTGTATTTTCCTATGAGAATTGTAAATTTTCCTATGAGAAGTGCGTATAAGAACTGTATTTTTTCTATGCGAACTGCAAATTTTTGTATGAGAAGTGTGTGTGAGAACTGTTTTTTTCCTCCAATGCGAACTGCAAACTTTGAACAATGAAAAATAAAGTTCAGAGAAAGATGATTGTATATTTTCATTAACCACTAAACTGAATAGTATGCCTTAAACCACTATACAAGTCATGAACATCACCGCTATCATGTCAATACTCATCTACACTACTTTCACTTCCAAAACTATTTTTGCAGTCTGAGATTGTATATCTTCATTTACCAGTAAACTAAACAACTCATTAACCACTATACAACTGATGAACAACACCACTACCAACTTTGATGAGCAAGTTGAATCTATGCCTTTTTTTTTCTTCTCTTCAAGAAGCTCCTGGTCGTCATAATATTTTTGCAGTCTGAGATTTTCCATCCTATTATGATAGATCTCTGGAGTCTATGATCTCTTCGGGTCACTGACAAATGCTTGCACAATATCAGCTCTCATTTGAAGGCATTGTTGCTTTGGAAGATCGCTTTGAATTGGTTTTTTCATTAGCTTTTGGCGAATGATGTAGGCAACAACAACTGCACAATCAACCCTGTGAATACAAGACTAATGTTAGGGGCTTATATAAGATGCAGTGACGAGTTTTGGTAGTTGAAGGATACTTACGAGCCTGGTTCTTGTTGTGGTGCATCGTCCATGAGCTTTGCAGATGTTTTAATCTTCTTCTTGCATTGTTGGTTGATATAGTTCGTGACATTCTTTCTCTGTTACAGAATATGATCATGGATACATTAACGATACACATTTCACATAGTTTGTTCACATAGACTACAATACACAATTGAAAGAGTTCATATATTTTTCTTAGAATAAGGAGGGATTACGTTACCAGATTGGCAGTTGCTTCACAGTATTTATCTCTTCTCCCTTGTCTGTGGATGGAGTTGTAGAACCTCCATTCTTGGTCAATGGTGTCTAGCTCAAGCAAAGTATAATGGTTTGAACCAAATATTGGGATAAGGATTGTTCTGGTGTTCAAAATCTTTGAGCGAACGATAACAAGTGCTCTGTTAGCTGAGTTTTGATCACCTCCAAGGAAGGTCTGTTTGGAAAGAAGATAATTAGGCAATCTCTTATCTGTGAGTGTATGCTACATGAATTGTGAGAAAGTTCTTCCTTTTCTTACTGATGAAAAGCTGTTGAATACAAACGGCATATCTTGTTGGGAATCTTCTATTCCCAATGAAAATGATGGTCCAGATGTTGGTGGTTGTAGTGTTGTAGTGTTGTAGTCAGCAAGTGGACGTAGGCATCTATTGGCTGTATCATAATGTAAAAAGTATTTGTTTATCACATAGAAAAAACAGAGTTCTGATAGAAAAAATAGAGTTCTGATAGAAAAAATAGAGTTCTCATACAAAAGCGCACAGATCTCATATACACTTCTCTTAAAATACAAAAAGAGAGTTGCTTCTTTTTTTATTGTGTTACCTGGCCTGTTAATTCTCGATCACATAGCAGAAATCTCACATCTTCTTGATATATGTGCAGGTCATCTAATTCACAATCCCATATGTGCGTACTACATGATATACATAACATTAGCCAATCTGAAATGATTTAAAGACAGTATATTGTTGGGTTTAGCATTTTTACCATCCCTCCTCGAGTTTCCAAAATTTTCTGATTGTTTCTTGGCATTCGTCAGGTAACAAGGCAAGGACAATGTCTACCTTTTTTCCTAGGGGAGGAATCTTGTCATCAAGTTTCTTGATTTCTGATTGTGACTCGTCACTTTCGACAAGGACAATTTGTTCTTTTTTGTGACTATCCTTTGTGATTGAACCATAGTAATAGTTGTCATCCATTTTTTTCCTTCGTGGTCTTTGTTTTGCATTATCCTCTTTGTTGTCCCCTTCAGAATTTTTCCCGGCATGAGCATATAGTTGTGTAACTTCATAGACCACTTGCTGAATCTTCTGATCAGTGTACGTTTGTGTGATGTTATGTATTGCTTCCTCACTTCTTTGTATGAGCAAAGAGGAGTCAGTCTCGAGAACCGGTAAATACTTTTGAGGTTCTTTGGTATGTGGCCGTTGGATGGAAAACTTGCTGGTGAGGGAAAGCTTGTTGGTTAGGCTGCGTATTTCTGCATCTTTTTGAACAATTATAGCTTTTTGCCTTTGTTCAGTTGTGCTCAGATACTTTTGCAGCTGGCCCTTCTCGGTCATTAGGGATTCAATTTGCATCGTAAGGGCCTTTTTGATTTTGTTCTTCTCAATTTCAAACTGTTGCAGCATCATATGTTTCTGTTTTTCAAATTCATTCCCTTCTTTTCCCATTTCCAGCAGCTATTTTTCCATTTCATCCCTGTCCTTTATCAAAACATTTGAGACAGTATCCATCTTCTGCAGCTTTTGTTCCAATGAATCCCTTTCTTTTTCCATTTTAAACAGTTGATTTTTCATTGTATCGCTTTTCTTTTCCAAGACTGCAGTCTTCTCTATCAGAAACTTGTGTTGTTCTTGGGCCTGCAACATTGTGTTGGACATAGTTACGATCTTCTGCAGCTTTTCTTTCATTGCATCTCGTTCTTTTTGCATTTCCTCCAGCTCATTTTTCATTGTATCCTTGTCCTTTTGAAGTCCGTGATTTTGTTGTTCAAGTATTTGTTTTTGATTCTGAATATATTGGGCTTGTTGCTGAAGATCCTTGATGATAATCTGATCATTGTCCTCCAGTAAGCTGTCACAGAATTTACCCATCTGGTTGTGCTCTTTAATTAGGCCTTGACTAAAATTAATGGAGTCCAAAGGTTGGTAGGTACTTGGAACCATAGTCTCGCCTGAATGTGATTATGAGAACATTGCTTGTTATTTCTCAGGAGATGATGTTGAGACAAGAGGAGATGTTTGCTGTTTTTCAGTTAAGTGTATCTCATCAAGTCGTAGTGCCGGACTTTGAGGAGATTGTGTATGCTGCATCATCTGTGATATAGTTCCCCTGTCATTGTCATCTACAACTTCTGGGTGTGACGTGCTGTAGACTTGAGCCTCTTGATATGTTTCTTGAAGTTCTTCCTCATATACCTGAAAGATGTGAACTCACAATCAGAAGTGTGTATTTTTATTGAGAACTGTGTATGAGAAGTTTGTATTTTTCTGTATGAGAATTGTGTTTTTCATATGATAACCATGTATTTTTCTATGAGCATTGTGTATGAAAAGTGTGTTTTTTTGCATGAGAGCTGTGTTTTTGCTATAAGAAATGTGTATTTATCTATGAGAAGTGTGTAATTTTTTATGAGAAGTGTATAAGTTTCTATGAGAACTGTATTTTTGCTATAAGAAGTGTGTATTTATTTATGAGAAGTGTGTAATTTTCTATGAGAAGTGTGTATTTTTCTATGAGAAGTGTGTAATTTTTTATGAGAAGTGTATTTTCGTGTCCAAGTTAAGCAATTTGATTAGTGTATATACCGTAACGTTGAGATTGCTCAAATCTTTAAAATCATCAATTCTTTTTTTCAAGTCTGAGGTGTTCCAGTTTAGTAGTCTTGGATTTGCTTCATTTTTTGGTAGTGCAATTAAATCTGTGTGTTCACAAATCCAGTACTGCAAAAATAGGAAAAAGGAAATTATTAGAATAAAAGAAAATTATTAGAACACCTAAAAATACTTCTCATAGCAAAATAGATTTAAATTACCATCAATGCCACCACACATCTTGTTGTATCTCTTGGTTTGTCATGGAACTTGTGCATTGATGCATTCAATATTTTTGCAATGGATTGTGCCTAGTCGTAGTCTTTTATTTCTTCTATTTTCTCCATGCAATGCACATATGTCCATGCAATGGTGACTCCTGATGTGGAGAAGAACAGCGTCAGGCAAATGAACATGCATACAAGGCGGACTACATCTTGGATGTTTTCTTCCGTTATGGATTCCTCTTTTTTTTTTGCAGTATTTCATTGATCATGTCTTTCATCTTTTTACTACCAATCCTTGCCTCCTGGATCCCTCTTCTTTTTGCAAATGCAACATCTCTTTTCTTCTTGTTCAAATCTCCTATTTGTTTGTTCCCACAAGCTATTCCAAAGATTAGCTTGATGTCATTCCTTATTATAGCAACCTTCTTACCACCAATGAGGAACTTGCTACCCTTGGTATCATAGTTCTGAATGATACTCAAGATGGTTTTATCGTGCTTCATGCAAGCTTTTTCCTCTAACTTACCTTTCCTAATGGCATCAATCAGCATCCAAAACGGTGTTTGTTTCAAGAGCTCTAAGTGGGCATTGTTCAAGTTCAGTTTTGACAATAGCCCCACTGTTCCTATTACATTGGGCCTGAATGTGCATTGCTTTTGGGTCTGGATTGGGGAGTCTGGTTGTGATTTTGATTCTGATTCTGATTCTTGTTTTATGGCCTTCTTTTTTTGTTTTGGGCTCTGATGTTTCTTTCGTTAGGTTTGCTTTTGGGTCTAGATTGGGGAGTCTGGTTCAGATTTAGATTGTTGGGTAAGCTTTTAGCGTTTCTTGGCGATCATTTCCTGTTTTGGTCTTTGTCGTTTCTTTGCCCGAGTTTGCGAAGGGTACTGTGATGATTGGCTAACTAAGGAGGTTGCTGGCCTGTCAGGTTGAGTTTTCGATCTTTTAATGACTCCTGCCTCCTCCATTGTTAGTGTTCTTGGTCTGATCTCGTAAGAAATTTTCAAATCTTGTGTGTAAGTCTTCTTGTGTCCTGTTAAATATATGAACAAAACTGAGATAGAGTTTTTCCATTGACTCATCATAGGTATAATACACAGTTCTCATAGAAAAATGCAATGTTCCTGTAGAAAAAATACACAGTCCTCATAGACAAATGTCATGTATAATACACAGTTCTCATATAAAAATACACAGTTCTCATAGAAAAATACATAATTCTTATATAAAAATACAATGTTCCAGTAGAAAATACAGAATTCTCATAGACAAATTTTATGTATAATACACAGTTCTCATAGAAAAATAAACAGTTCTCATAGAAAAATACAATGTTCCAGTAAAAAATACACAATTCTCATAGACAAATCTCATGTATAATACACAGTTCTCATAGAAAAATACACTGTTCTGATAAACAGTTCTCGTAGAAAATACACAGTTCTCATGGATAAGTATGATGAAGTGTAACTTTTTAAAAATGTATTTTTTCGGAACAGAATACATAGTTCAAATCTTCTAAGTATAGTACACAGTTCTCATAGAAAAATAAACAGTTCTCATAGGAAAATACAATGTTTCAATAGAAAATTACATAGTTCTCAAAGACATATGTCATGTATAATACACAATTCTCATATTAAAAACTCAAAAATGAAAAACCTAAAGCGAAACCATCGAAAGTGCTCATTATCCTTACCTTTTCGCTGCAGGATAACTGGCCAGTCTCCTCCTTGAAGGAGCTGATCGAGAACAGTTCACATAGAACCCTACACACAGTTCACATAACTCGAAAACACATACTTCACATAGACGCAACACGTTTATAAGAGTTAGGGTTCTCATATACATATTTTACAGTTCGCATAGAAATTTCGCATAGACTTTCAATATTCTTTAATGTACATACCTTTTTTTGCCATATTGAAATGTTGTTGTCTGATCGATTGGGCGAGAGAGAGAGAGAGCGAGAGAGAAAGCACTGTTGAGCGGAAGAGTTAGGGCTCTATAGCGGTTGAGTTAGGGTGGTTCTGTAGTGGTTGGGGAGAAAGAGGGTTTTGTTTAGCCGTATGGAGAGGGTTCGGGAACGTGACCCACGAGGTGTATTTTTGACCCGCAAGAGGATCCGGGATGCTTGTTTTGACCCGCGATGAGTATTTTTGTCCACAATGTAGCGCCGGGACTAAAGGGGGTATAGAATATTTTGTGCTGGACTGAATTAGGTCCGAGCCTAATTTTTTGGGCCGGCCTAAAAATCCCCCTAAAAATTAATGGTTAGAAGAGCCATTATTTTTTATCCTTGAATGAGTTCGTACAATGGGCCTCCCATCATTAGGCCGGGTTAAAATACGAGTCGAAAATAATTGGGGCACACCAAAGATTCATGGGTTAGGGCCAGATTAATGCCCAAGAAATTTCATTAATAAGAACCCGATCCAAACTTGTTTCAGGTCTGGTTTTCCCCAGTTTTTTTGAAGGTCTGAAATGGACCTCCTTAGAGCCAAGGGCCAGGGGCTTACTTTCCGAGCTTGGGCTTGGCTGGGGGCTTTACAGTAGGTCCAAATCAGTTAAAGACTCCCTTTTCGGCCTAGCTAGGTTAATAAGGCCTGAACCATTAGGGGCCTATTTTCACATTCCATGTCATACTATGTTCTAGAATATACGTGGACTAACAAGAGCACGGTCCATGGGAATACGGTGGAGTAGAGAACGTGGAATGTTACCTTAGTGACCTGGAGAAGATATGAACGTCAAGTGGACTGCCTTGGAACACACGCAGCTCAAGGCCTTTCTTCATCTTGAAGAAAGACCAAGGGTACTTGGCATGCATGCAAGCTGTCAACACAAGTAGCTTAGTCAGGCTAAGGACACATGGCGTCCATGCAAGATGCCACTACAAGCAACTTAAGGCCTTTCTTCAATATGAAAAAAGACCAAAGGTACTTGGCATGCATGCAAGCTACTAACGCAAGGAGCTCAACAAGACTTAATGGCCATTGATAGGCACGAAAAAGGGGCACAAGTCTCAACAAATACTTTATGCTTCATATTTTTGCATATTTGGACACTTTAAATAGCAACTGGGCCCCCGAAAGCACCTCAAAAGCCAATGGAGTGGCCGAAAGGCCCGGATATTCTGCAACAGCTGAAATTCCTTTTGCTTTTAACAATTTTTTATGCAAGGAAGGAGGTTTTTTTAGGCCTCAGCCGATTTCTTGGACGGGGAGCAAGGCTTGGACAGGTGGCAGCTTTCCATTGGAGCATTTTGAAACAGCTCAAGGCTTGGAACCTCTGGTTAAAAATATCATAATTGAAGGCCTTGGCATAGGTCCCTGCACCAATAAGCCCTGCGCTTACTAAATTTATCTGTCATTTATTTTCCAACAAAGTATTGTATTTCCTTTCAATCTAGCCCAGTGCTTGACGGAATTCTAGTCCTAAAATAATGGGTTGCCCCAATCGTAGGGCTAAAACTGGCATAGCACAATATCCGGTAAGTCTGGAGTCGAATCCACAGAGACGATGATATGTGCTGCTCAAAAACTCAGGTTAGGTAGCCACCCCTTGTCGTTTTGATTAAGATTAACTAAAACTTAGAAATTAATTGTACTTTTCAAATAATTAAAAGAAAGGTACAGTCATAGGGTTCATAGCACTCTCAAACGGCCCGCACTAATTTGCTCCAATCAATGTTCCTTAAAACGTTTGATTTAGACTAAACAAGATACCCCGCAAGATGCGAAACCTTATGGTCACCGTTTATCCATGCGTAGCAAAGAATGAGTTTTGGACTCCAATTCTCCCGTTCACATTGTCACGCCCTCGATTTTTAACATAATTAAATAGTACATTTCAATAAAAGAGAAACCTCGCATGTCATTTACGTTACCCAAAAGAGTTTCCCACCTGTTTAATTTACAAACAAGCCCTTAAATTTAGATAATTACAACTTTAGTCAAAAGAAAATTCAGTAATAATTAGTTACAAAACCATCTTTAACCAAATGAGATCTTCACAAAGATGACGAAATAACCAGTGATGTCAGCTTCCCAAAAGTCTTTTATTGTCAAGCACACAATGCATGCAATCTATTGCCCGGCATCAGAACCTGAAAAGAAAGATTTGTTTGAGCTACACTAGCCCAGTAGAAAATTCTAAACTCAAGCTATATGCAATTTGAATGAACCATGCACCGAGAATGAATGAGCACTGATAGATACGCCTGTACCGCAAATGACTACCAACAAACTGCGAATTATCGCCTAAGAGTCCTAGACTTCACATCAATGTCACTAGCCGTTTACTTCTTTAACTAGTTATGTTATTAAACCCACGTCGTTCCACATTTGTCTATAATCAAATCAAAACATTTTATTATTCTTCGTACGGTAGTACAATCTTTCTCGTGTCCACATTGATCTTTATTAAATCCCTTTATTGCAAAACCTTTCTTTTCCTTTAATCCGGTATTTCCCATCAAATAATCACTAGGGTCACCTCGGGTCTAGTTCCCTCGAGCGCAGGGTCACCCCGAGTCTTTTCCCTCAATAATAATAATCAGGTGGGGTCACCTTGGGTCTAGTTCCCTCGAGCGCAGGGTCACCCCAAGTCTTTTCCTCCAATAATATGGATCAGTTGGGTCACCTCGGGTCTAGTTCCCTCGAGCGCAGGGTCACCCCGAGTCTTTTCCCTTAATAACGACCACTTGGGTCACCTTTCACACTTTTCACAATCGATATCGTTTCATAATCAATTTCATCATCCCTTTAGTGATTATACCACTGAATTTTAATTAATCATTACGCAACTCCACAAATGTACACATTTATGCCTCCTCTTTTGTTTACATACCCGCATCTTACATGACGTACTAAGCCCATACATAAATTCCTACAATACTCTGTCCATTAGTTGTTCACTTTCATTCCGCTTCCTATTTCACAAACATCCATTCATTCAATTAAATCCAAAGACCATTTAATCAACCGCATGGTATTATAAGACCAACAATCTACCATATCGCATATACTCAAATACACACGTCCTCACCGTACCCCTAAGTACACCCCCGTACCTTCGCATACCACATATCAACCCACGACTAGACTCTACGATGCCCGATTATCTAGTTTCTATACTCGGAGTCTGTAAAGGCATGCACTAAGGGAATCTAAGAATGTTACGAGTCGAGAGAGAGAAAACGGATTGCAATACTACTCGTCGAATCCCTAGACATGTTCACACTAGTCCATTGGATGCCACTCTAAGTGAGGAACGAGTAATACCCACCAAAACACTTAGAAGGATGCATAAACAAACTCATTAGCGTCAAAGAAAAACTTCGACATGGGAGTTGAAAGATATAGGGAAGCAGCTGAAAGATACTGCAGCAGCTCAAAGAAGCAGCTCAAAGCAGCTCAAACTCTTACCCTCCTACCGGTAGGCAGGCAAGTCCTACCGGTAGAACTTGAAGACAGAAAGGCCAACATTCCGGTAGAACCTACCGGTAGGGAGGCAAGTCCTACCGGTAGAACTTGAAGACAGAAAGGCCAACATTCCGGTAGAACCTAGACCTACCGGTAGGTAAACGAGTCCTACCGGTAGAAACTCCAATTCACGCAACCTACCGGTAGGCAAGCAAGTCCTACCGGTAGAACTTGGAAACAGAAGAGCCAACATTCGAGTCCGTGCTTGACCTACCGGTAGGTAAGGAATTCCTACCGGTAGAAGAATGGTACATTGAGCAGCTTTTGAGCTGCTGCTATACGTTTGAGCTGGTTGACGAAATTTCTCAATCGTTCTACCGGTAGGGAAAAAGCTCCTACCGGTAGGGAGTCGATTTTCTGGTAAAGTAACGACGTTCTACCGGTAGAAAGAACGAGCCTACCGGTAGGAATTTAGGAAGAACAGACAATTCTGACAGCAACTACGAATTTTCAATCCAAACTTAAACACGATATTACAAGCACGATTCATGCACCAAATCACTCATAAAACATATAAAGAGAGATAGAATTTCCTACCTCAAGTGATTCGATCGAAACTCAAGCGATTGATCAAGCCTTAGACTCCAAAAACTTCAAAATCAACCGAATCTCCTCCTCCGAGCGAAACCCACGAAATTTCAAGCTCAACAACGTGAATGGATGAAGGTTTGGAGGTTATTTGTTGTGGGTTTTGAATTTGGAGATGAGTTTTTGGGTGAGGGAGTGAGAGAGGTAGAGAGAGCCGGGAGAGACGAGAGAATTAGAGAGAGAGACAGCCAAGGGAAAAAAATAAAAAGGGGAAAGGTGTTCCCTGGAAATAAAAGAGGTGGGGGAAATAATCCCATGCCCTCACACCACACACTCACACATGCACCTCTCAACTATTTACCTTTATATTCTTCTACAAACACGTCATTCCATATATCCACACCGTTTATCTCAACAAGCCGTACAATTATATAAAAAAAAAAAATACGCCTAAAATACGGGTCTCTACACACATGGACTCCGACAATGTCCGGATTCGTCTAACGAATGTTCTTTGTTAACCTAAAATTGTCTTTTCTTTATTGTTTGAAAATATGAGCAGTGCCCGAACTGGTCACAGTGTGCTAATCACCTCGTGACCCTATCTATGCGACTATTCACTCATCATTAAGTAATAAACAAAAGAAACCCTAGATTGAAACATGCTTCTATTACGCAATATGAAAAATAAACAAAAAATATTAACTAATTAAATACCAGTGAATAACTTTTATTAAAAATAGAAATTAAAACTAGTTACCGGAGTGTAAGTAATTGAATAAGACCTGAAATAACTTGACGAAAAGAAACTCCGAATAAAAACTGTACGTCCAAAATGCTCTTGCAGCCCCCTTTCTCTGTTCGCTGCTCCCGGTTAAAAAAAGTGATCCCTGGCGCAGCTTTCTTCCTTTCTTTTTGGGAAAATTTTATTAATGGTCCCTCTAGTTTGCACGAGTTCTCATTTTCGTCCCTCTAATATTAATTGTATCAATTTTAACCCTATAATTTTCATTCCATCTCAATTTTGTCCCTCTCCCTGACGCCGTCAATGAAACAAACGGAATTGAAGGGCAAAATTGTCATTTTCTCTCATAGAGGGACTAAATTGAGATTTTATGTAAACCAAATGGACTATTTTAAAATTATACATTTTACTTTCGATTTTTGTAAATAAAATATAAAAAAATCATAACTAATGTACTCCCTCCGTTCCAATTTAAGAATCCCGTTACGGGATTCCAACTTTTTAAGAGAGCTCAATTATTACATGCACAAAATTTGAATTTTCCATGTTTGCCCCTCAAATTTTTTGCAGCAACTTTTTTACCAATCTACAATTGGTACCAGCAATTTCCTTAATACTTACCAAATCCTGAGATGTCAGCGGCAACATTGGCTCCAATTTACAGGTAATATGGGGAGCAAACTTGGCAGCATCCAAAAGTCTCAAAGAAGGAATTCAAATTTGAATTCAAATCAAAGCTGCAAAACCAATAAACGAATTTGGAGGAGGGCAAAAAGGGAAAATAGGATACTTTTTGTTGTTGATTTTGGAAAGTGGACAATCAATTTGGAACATCCAAAAAAGGAAAGTTGGACCTTCAAATTGGAACGGAGGGAGTATTTGACAACTAGATTATTTTTTATTGGGTAATCGAACTATACTGAAAAAATTTATATTTTATTACACATTACAAAAATATTAGAAAATGCACAAATCAACCCCTTAGCTAATGTCTTTGTATCATTTTATAATCTCCTTATTTTTTCACCCGATAAAAAAAATGTTCAAAATCCATGTTTATTTGTTATTTGAGTGATCTTATGAGTAAGTCCCAAAATAAATACACTTATACCCATATTTTAATGTATTTGATCTCTTAATATTCAATAGTATTTCATTGCCTAATTAAACACAATTACAAGATTTTTAAATACTACTGAACAATTTTTTTTTTTAATCATGTGACAAAGAAAATAACGGGAGTGAAAATTCAATTGAAAAAAAAAATACAATACCAAGACATTTAACATAGGGGTTGCTTTTCGAATTTTCTCATATTTTTTGTGATATATATATATAATAAAAACTTTAAAAAATTTCAACATATTTTGATTATTCTATATGAAATGAGATGAGAAATATATTACATATGATGTATTTTAAATTTATTTGCAAAAACAAAAGTAAAAAATAAAATTGTAGAAATAATCCCTCTAGTTTGCATGAAATCTCAATTTAGTCCCTCTGTGAGGAGAAATGACAATTTTGTCCTCCAATTCTGTTTGTTTCATTAATGCTGTAAGCGAGAGGGATGAAATTGAGACGGAATGCAAATTATAGGGCTAAAAGTAACACAATTAATACTAGAGGGACAAAAATGACAATTCATGCAAACTAGAGGGACCATTTATAAAATTTACCCTTACAAATATCATCAAGAATTGTTTTCATCGCATGACGATAATTATTTGTTGCTTTACCAAAAAAGGATTAGATCATCTGCAAAAAAATAAATGTAACAAATTAGCATGTCCGAATAGGGGTACGTATCCTCGTGCTTCTTCACCAAGTTGGAGATAGCAAAGTTGGTTTCCGCCTTCCCGGAATTTTTTGTTTTCGGGGATATATGTTGATTCGATCATATGCGTCCATCCATCAACATTGGTTATGTATATGCCCGGTAGTTGACACTATGTCTAGCTTTCTGCAGAACTTCCAATATTGTGTTCCTCACAATTTTTTGATGTCTAGTCATCCAGTGGACCTTTTGCATCCACTATTTATGTCGGGTCGATCGTACTTTACTTTCCAAAAGCTTACTTCACAAGCTGTTTGTTAATTAGCACGTAAAGAAAATTAGCATGTAAAAAGCTTTTATTTCGTTTTGGCACAATTGGCCTGCCGCTAAAAGAGGGACAATAAAGAAATAGAACAACTGCATTCAACTTCGTCAAACAATAAACTGGTCAATTTGGTTGCAACCGTTGTAAAATGTCAATCCGCTGACGTGGGGCAACAAGCCATCCATATCGGCCAACAGGCATCCCTGTCGTCCAAGATTCCAAATCATCACAACCTTAGAGCATCCACAGTGGAATAATCAAAAGTTGTCATATCATCTTTGGTTATCCATTTAAAGAGTTGTTAAGGTTAATAATGTAGAGGTCCACATTGGTACAATCATATTAAAACTTGCCACATCACATTTTTAACTTATAAAAATCTAGAAATTGTGACATAGAAAATAATTTTTTTTTAAAATAGTTTTCAAACTAATAAAAATAGGTTATTAGAAAAAGAGAAAATAGTTTTTTAAAACCTTTGATTAAAAAAAGAACAGTTTTCGGAAAAAAGTTAAAAAAAAAAAACTGATTTTGAATAGAAAAAGTTTTTTTTTTCAAAAGAACAGTTTTTGAAAAAAAAAATATTAAATTTTTTTGAAATATTTTGAAATAAAACCGTTTAAAAGAAAATATTTAATAAAAAAATATTTTAAAATAAAACTGTTTAAAAAAATTTGGGAAAAATAGTTTTAATAAAAAAAACACGTAAAAAAGCTATTTTTGCAAAAAAATAAATTTTTTTTTTAAAAATATTTTTTTTATAAACGTGTTGAAAATTGAAGAAATAAGGTTTTTGTGTAATGATGGTGCAATTGATTGAGAAAATGTGAAGACAATTAAATTTGATTATTGGCAAAATGTTGGTAGTTTTGATTATCTAATGTCCAAAATTTGATGAGTTGCTAAGATGTTTCTAAGTTTGGTTAAACAACACTACAACAAAAGTGGTCTAAGATGACGAAAAATTATTTTGTCGGTAATATTATGTGATTTGCGAGGAAAAAAAATTTTCGCCGCTATTTGAAGGGAGTGGGTCTACTTAGGCGAGGAAATTTTTATTCGTCTAGGTTGGAACAACTTCGACGACAAAATTCTATTTTTCCTCGCCATTTATCAGTTCCAATTTTACTGTTAGCGACAAAAGAATTTTTTCCTCGCTGTTTCCCTCAATTAATTTCGCGGGACCCGAAATACCTTAAATATTTTGGCGGCATCCCAACAAATATACGTTGGCGGGACTGAAAAAGAAAAGAGAAAAAAACAAAAGGCCATAAAACGCACCGTTTAGGCATAAATAAATGGAATTCTCCTATTTTTTTCCTTCTCTCTCCTCATACAATCCCACCGCTTCTCTCTCTCTTCTTCTTTGATGAAGTATTGCAGAGAAAACTTCGACGAATCCGCCATAGCTCGCCGCCACGCTGAAGTATTTTCTGATTGGAGCATCAAGAAGCACAACAGGGTTCTACTTGTCTTTCTAATTGCTTGAGTCTAAGATTTCAAGTACGTGAGATACGGTGGTAAGTTTCTCTCTGTCTTTTCCATATCTTCCTCCAAAGATCCTAAACCCAGTTGATTTGTTGTAATTATTTGGGGCAAAGGTCTCATAATCTTGTATGTATATATATGTTTGTACATGGATCGGTGTATATATATGGGCTTATTTGTTTGTATTTCTCCAATCGATAGTCATCAAAACCCCATCGATCTTATATGACTGACCGAGCAACTTATTTTGTTTTCTTTTCGCGGTCGTCCTCTTTTTTTGAAAAGCTTCTCGTTAGAACATGAGGAGTTAGATTTACGAATAGAGATGTAAACTGAAGTGAAAGTAGAGATTAGAAAAATTAAGCGGGTACCCCTGAATTTTCTTTCCCAAATCTTAAGTCTGATGACTGTTGGAAATATTTACCTAACTGTGTCGTAGGATCTGACTTGTTCATAGTCTCTACCATATAAAATTGGACTATGGTTTTAAAGGTCCAAGCCCTATACCATGACAGAGTATATTCAATACATTATAGGAGCAGTACTATGGAGTCCATACAAATTAGGGTGGAAATCAAACTTATTAGTGCTAAAAGAGCTTCTGGACATTAATCTGGCCGGGCACTAAACAATCTTTCTTCAGTGAATATTTTTCACACCCCTTTTTTCTACCATGCAATCTATTTTTGTCCTACTGCAACGTGAATTCACAAAGTTAGAGCAGGGTGTTCTTTCTAGGAATCGACGGACCACACGGTTGAGAGTTTATTATGTGGGTTGCCTAGTGGAGTATTTGATTCGATGAATTTTTGTTAGTAATTTTCTCGGTTCCGGTGGCTTACAAGTTGAAAGCTTGTAAAAGTTAAGGCAGTTAGACCACCGGTCCTTTACACTTTCAACACAATCTATTCAACTCTGTGGGCCTTCAATTGATAGATCCCATTTTAGAAAGACTTTGCATGTGGCCCATTAGTATATGCCTAGCCTACCCCAATAGGTTTTTACATTCGCGATCTAAATTCCCCCTCCACAGCTGCGCAATTAATTCTTATTCTTTGCTTGCATACTTAATTCTCGCTCTTGTATTTTTTAATAGTCTGAAAAGTTTTTCAAATATGCTTTCACAATCGCAATCGCATTCCCGCAAGGTCCCGTGCATTATGTGACTTAGGTTGTGGGAGAGGGGGAGATGGCCATGTGACACTCAATAATATCCTATAGGGGTGTGGATTGATGCTTATATTTCTCATTTGACATGGGGATTTGGTTATGACTTGTGCTCATAGGATTCAGTCCCTATGTTGTCATGTGTATTTTACGTTTTCGGTTCTTGAATAGAAGTTGACTTCAAAAGATCAAGAAGTGAGGTATGGGAGTAAAAATAAAAATGTTGTACTTGTTTAATTAAAGGAAATTACTTCTGGTGTTTGTTCTATTGGGCAAAATAATTGATACCTCCTTGTGTTGTTACTTGATAGCTTATTCATTTACAAAGTATTGATTTCATGTGGAGTTTTGGTGTCTTATTCTACCTATATGTGTATAAATAAGTCTCTTATTGTGATATTTGACTTTCTTTACATTCTACTCGAATGCAGGTTACTGGTTTTAAATACATATTTTCTAACCTTATATTGCCATTGCACTAGTCAAGATTCAATGGCTTGTACCGAATTTCATTTTGTTATATTTGGCTTTGTTTACTATAGTCACTTTTGGCTCATACTTGAGGCAAATTAAAATAGGAGAAAAGGTTGGATTTGTATGTTAATCCTCCAACATACAATGCACTCACTGTTCTTTTGTTCATCTTCCTTTATCTATTTCACCGATCATAGGAGATTGGAAACGCAAAAAGTATGCTCAATTGGCAATTATTGGCACCATAGAGTTGTTAGGCGTTGTTCAAATTTGTATCAATAGAGAAGCCTTAATTATTGATAAAAATAAAAATTATAGAAATGATAATATTTGATGCATGACACAGTTAGTATGACTTTGACAACTCAACTCTGACCATGCTTTTGCATTTAGTAATGGACAAGAGTTGGATGAAATTGGGCAGCACCGCTCATGGTAGAACAAGTCAGCTTTATTTCGATAGCGTCAATTCATTTCTTGAATATGCAGCAGCTGTTGGTGATCGGCAAGGTAATATTTTGTGCCCGTGTCGGAAATGTGTGAACTGTCGCCGACAAAATCTTCAAGAAGTGCACCTTCATTTGTTTCAATATGGAATTGTGCAAAGTTATACTACTTGGCATGAACACGGGGGACCACGTGTATCAGATACTGTGCATCCTTGTGAAACAGGAAACTACGAGGTGGGGAATCTCGACGGCATCGATGCCTTGGTGGAAGATAGAATAAGAGCAGACTCAATGGATACGACCCAAAGAGAGAAAGTGCGAAACTTTGATAAATTGTTGAATGATGCCCAATGTGAGTTGTTCCCACCAGGTGGTACAGATTATACTTTGCTAAAGTTTGTCATTGAGTTGCTTAATGAGAAGGTAATGAACCGTTGGACCAATTCTTCTATTAATAGGCTCTTAAAATTCCTTTCTAGACTTTTACCACAAGGTAACTTGGTTCCTAAGTCAACTTATGAAGCCAAGAAGATACTAAGTGAGTTGGGTTTGTCATATGAGCTCATTGATGTGTGCGAGAGAGATTGTGTACTCTTTTGGAAGGAGAATGCAAAGCTAGATAAATGTCCAAAGTGTAAAGGTACAAAATCAATCATGGCAGGGGTAAAAAGATTCCCCATAAGGTGTTGCGTTATCTTCCTGTAACTCCTAGGTTGAAAAGACTGTACATGAAGGAGAAGACAGCCAATGACATGAAATGGCACAAGGAGAAACGTGTGGATGGGGAGAAATGGTGGCATCCTGCGGATGCTGATGAGTGGAAGGAATTTGATTTGCAACATCCTGAGTTTGCCCAAGACCCTCGTAATGTGAGGCTAGGGTTTGCAACTGATGGGTTCAATCCTTTTGGGAATATGAGCAACTCCTACAGCATGTGGCCTATCGTTCTTATTCCTTATAATCTGCCACCTTGGTTAGCCATGAAGGAGCCATTTTTCATGTTGTCATTGCTTATTCCCGGGGATAAGCAACCAGGAATTGATATTGATGTTTATTTGCGGCCTTTGGTGGACGAGTTGAAAGAGTTGGAGAAAAATTGTGCATTAACTTACGACGCCTCAAGTGGGGAGACTTTTAAGTTACGTGCAACATTGTTTTTCACAATTCACGATTGGCCAGCATTTGGTGACGTGTCAGGATGGAGAACGAAGGGTCATTTTTCATGCTACTCTTGCAACGATGAACCATATTTTGAATCTTTGAGGAGTAAGACAGCATATATTAACCATCGAGCCTACTTACCTGAGAACCACCCCGAACGCCGAAAGAGAGGGGCTTACAATGGTAAACAAGAGAAGCGAAAGAGATCCTTGGAGATACCGGTGGAAAAAATACAACAACAGTTGGATTCTTTACCAATGGTCGAGTTCGGAAAAGATCCAAGAAAGAAGAAAAGGCCTCGTTTTACACCAAATTGGACAAAACTAAGCATCTTGTACGAGCTATTAGGCTTTAAAAACAGAAAGCTCCGACACAACATTGATGTCATGCATGTGATTAAAAATATTTGTGAGAATATCTATGGAACAATGTTGGGCATTGAGGGAAAGAACAAAGACACAGACAAGGCGCGAAGGGACTTGCAAGATAGGGGCATACGAAAAGAGCTATGGCTTATAGAATGTCCCAATGGATCATATGTCAAGCCTCGGGCAAGCTTTTCTTTGACCTCAGAAGAGAAGGAGGCTTTCTTTGAATTCTTAAAATCTGTCAAGTATCCAGATGGTTACGCAGCAAACATATCCAAATGTGTGAATACTTCAAATGGAAAGTTAACTGGGTTGAAAAGCCATGATTGCCATGTACTCATACAATGAATTCTTCCAATTGGAATGCGTGGATTTGTGGATAAGGAAATTAGCATAGCACTATTTGAATTAGGTACCTTTTTCCAAGATTTGTGCTCTAGGACAGTGACACGAAGCAAACTTGAACAATTAGAGGAGCGTGCAATCCATATCTTGTGCAAGCTTGAGAAAATATTTCCTCCAGCCTTCTTTGATGTGATGGTCCACTTAATCATTCACTTGCCGCGTGAGGCTATTCTTGGAGGACCGGTGCAATATCGGTGGATGTACCCGATTGAACGGTAATCTTGTTGAATCTATAATTGTGTTGAAAATTCAAATGGCATATATAATCTTATTCTGAATTTATTTTCTCCAAAGGTTTCTTGGAACTTTAAAAAAGTTTGTTTCAAACCGAGCTCGACCAGAAGGTTCCATTGTAGAGGCGTATATTGTCAAGGAGTGTTTAACTTTTTGCACAATGTATCTTGATGGGATCGAAACTGTGCATAATCAACATGAAAGGAATGAAGATTTGGGCGATAGGCGCAAAGGCTTGACAGTGTTCACAGAAACAGCTCGTCCTATTGGGCAAGTCACAAAGGATGGTGAGATGTCACAGGAGCTTCGTCATAAGGCTCACTGGTTCTTGTTGTACAATAGTCCTGAGGTGGAGAAGTATTTAGAGTATGTTTTTTACGTGTTCTTACTTATGCTTGCCCTTCTCAATAGTATTGATGTTGCATGTTAATAGCATTTTACCTAGTAATAACATTTTTTTGAGTAGGGAGCACAAGAATCAATTACAAGTTTCAAGTGGGCATGACATAACACGTACACAATAGGAAGAATTTCCTAAGTGGTTCAAAGAGAGAGTAAGATATTTTCCGATTTCATTGTGTGTTAAATACTATCAAGCTGTATTATAGCTGACTTTATTATTTTCAACTTGCATGTGGTGGTAGTTAAATGCACTGAGGGCTGAGGAGTCACCAGAGGCAACTGATGAATTATGGTCGCTAGCTAATGGTCCGAATTTGCTAGTGAAAGAGCACTCAGGTTGCATAATTAATGGTGTAAGGTTTCATACTAGAGAACTAGATGACCGGCGAACGAGTCAGAATAGTGGTTTGCTTGCAGAAGGGAACTATGATGGCAAAATGCATAACTTTTATGGCCACTTGAGCAAAGTTTGGGAACTCGATTATATGTGCCAGAATAGTGTAATATTGTTTCAATGTGAATGGTATAATACAAACAATACCGGTAGAAATAGAACAATACGAACTGACACATATTGCACTAGCATTGATGTTACAAGTCGGTGGTATCAATCTGATCCATTTATTCTGCCAAGTCAAGCAAAGCAAGTGTTTTACCTAAAAGATACTAAATGGGGTGAACCTTGGCAAGTTGTGGAACGGGTCCAACAAAGGGGTGTGTTTGATGTACTAGAGGTGGGTAGTGGTGAAACATTTCATGCCCCAGAATCTGGTGATGCGTTCCAACAAGAGAACATGGGATCAGCTGTGCCAATTGACATTCAAGGTGATATCCGATGTCATAGGGATGATGTTGATGCTGAGATAATTTCGGGGGTAGTGCCATCAGATGGAATTTTGGAAGACAATGTAGAGGCAGAAGCTGATGAAGAGCAAGAAATATTTGAGGATGATATGGATGTTGATATGGATTATGATATTTAACTTATCTGTAATGCTTTATATGTGGATGAACGTTTGTGTCTTCTTGTTGATGATTAGTAATCGTTTGGAACTTATGAAGTTCTTGATGTCAATATGTGAATGAATGTCCTTGTCTTCCTGTTGATAATTAGTAATCGTGTGGAACTCATGAAGCTGTCTATGCAAATGTTTATGTTATGTACTTTTTTGTTAATCTAAAGATGATATTAATCCGTGTCTTGTTGGGATCATTGTCTTTCTCTACATTTTATTGTTTATAGTGCATAACATGTCCAAAAGCGATAAACAATGGGTGAAACCAGGCGACCTTGCAAAACAGAAGCAAAATGGTTACAAGAGGAAGAGAAACAACAAAGTCAAAGAGAATGAAAACGAATACGAGAGGATGAGAAACAACAAAGTCAAAGAGAATGAAAAGAGGGTGCAAGCTATGGGGTTCAAGCATATACCAGCTTCTTTAAGCGGTTTCGTTCATTACGTACCTACGAAAAAGAATGACAAACTAATCAGGGCTGAGGCGGATGGTGACAGCTCACCTGGTAATGAGGATGATAGTGATTATGACTCTGATTAGTCTGATGACTCTTTTCAGCAAGAGGTACTCTGTGGCTGCACATAATATATCAATAATAAAATCAATTTCATTTATTATTTGACAGGATGTGTTATCATGCTTATGTTTCATACATTATCAAGTCAATGGACATATGTTATCATCCTTTATCAGTTTCTACTTATACTTTTTTTATCATCAAAGTTTCTTCTACTCATTCTCCATACTTTTGCATTGTCTCTTGGTATTTTAGGTTGTAAGGATGCAAGTGGTACCTCAAATGCAGCCTGGAACATCACATCTTCAACAAGCACCTACCAGAAACCAACATGACGTGAGCCCCATCCGTGAGAGGGTGACCTGATCGACCCCACATCTAGATGTGGGTACCCAATCTCCACAACCTCTTGATGCTGAGCAGGAGATTCAGGCAGCCCCCTTTGTAGCACCTGTCGGTAAGCTTTAAACGTTATTTACATGTTTCTTTTGACAGTAAAATTAAGCACTACTTTTGGCACTTTATTTTTTTTGCTCAAGCTTGGCACTTACTACATAGCTTCACTATAACAACAGTTGCTGATAGACCTATCCGTGGGCCGACACGAGGTTTAATGGTTTCAGCAAATATTCGACAAAGAAGGAAAGCTTCTTGTTCCCATCCCACAGTGTTTTCGTGCACCTATCGGGAAGTTTGCTTGTAAACTTGCCACACAGATTGGTGTAGAGGTTCGAACAAATTTGGAAGATCTTACTATCCGTAGATGGAAAGCTGTAGATGAAAGTGTGAAGGCACCTATGCTTCAACGCATTAAGGTAATTACAATATTTTCTTATTTACTTTTGCCCACAGTTAATTGCGTTGGTAAAAAGGTTTTTTCATTCTGCAAATTTATAATTTTGATTATAATTCAGTTAACACCTATCAGATCCCAAATCATTTACATAATAAGAATGCATCCATTTATCAAGTAATTCCAACCAAATCCATCTCAATTGTTATTGAAATTCATCCAACAAGTAAAATTACAACAGAACACTTACAAACTGTACTTGAACAAAATGCATCCACATATCCAAAGAGTAATAAAAATATTTTACAATAATTGAATATCCTGAAATCACAAGACAAAGTAATTTTTTTTCCAAGAGCCGATGAAGCTGCACTGTGATGTTTTTCCCGTCTAGGTACATAGTCTGTGGTTAATATCAAAGGCATAGGTTGACTAAGCTATTTCTTGACATTGTGCATCCTCTTCTCCTGAACTGGCCCCGTATGCACTTCTTGCACAATACCGAGGTTAGTGCTAGCATGGCTGCAATGTTAAATAAGCATTGATTAGACACCATCATTTATTCTAAGAAGCCATAAATGATCGTAACTTTACAATAACAGAAGCATACGTAAGGGGAAAAAAAATCAACAAACATTTGGTTTCACATTCTGTTTTCATATAGAATCTTCTCGTTTTTTCTTCTCTATTGTTAACTCCTCTAAATCATAGAAACTGTATTGATAATTTGATATCTACATTCCTTCTTCTAGCTCATCAATTGCTCCATGCATCCGTGGCTTTGATTAGTGTTTAATATGAAGATTATGATTACTTCTCACCCACTCTGCAAAAGAATTTGGAGAGGTTGTCCGCGGGTACACGAGATGAAATCCATAACCATCAGTCTTCTTTCCGCCTAAAAGACATACAATAACCTAAAAAATATCAGTACATGAAGCAACTAATGAACTGAAAAAAAAAAACTAATGATATAACTAAATGGATGTAACTAGTGACAAAACGTGTAGAGTAATAATTTGTGAAAACTGTTAAAATAGCCCTTTGTAGAATAATAACTCCAAAGTAATGTATAGTTGTATATACATAAGCATTACTCTGTTCTCGTGAAATCTAGGAGATACTTCAACCTCGCTTGAACTCCCTCTCAAACGGTTGATTCTCCTCATTGTCGCAACTCTTCTTGCCCATTTTCCAACGCGTCTTACGTTGCCAAAAATAAGCAGCGTGAGCAATAAATTTCCCTTGTAACCTAGGTGGATGGCGCCATTTATGGATTATTACTTTTGCCAACGATATCTTACTGCGTTGCCAAAAAGATAGTCAAATTGGATGTTTTGCCCACGACTCTATTTTCTCGTCACCAAAAGGCTACATTTGCGTACGAAAAATATATACATTGCGTTGGCAGATCTAGTCGCCAAAAGTGCATTTTCTTGTAGTGTAAATCGCAATTCATATTAATCAATACCTTTGCTATTGGCTTTGGCAGGATCGATTTAACTTGGAGGGAGATCCCATTGATATTGAGAAGGCAGTGGCAAGACAATTTGGGCGTAGACTGAGTGATTACACCCATCTGCTTTACAGAAAGTATAAGAAGCTTAAGAGTACTAAGGGGGTAGAGTATGCCAGAAGCCACCCACCATCTGGCATCGGTCACGAACAGTGGATCGGTATAATTGATAAGAAATGGAGTGATACCAAATTTCAGGTCAGTGAAATGCATGCATGAACTAATTTATTTTCAGATCAGTGAAGTGCATATGTTTAGTTTCCTTTTTACCTCAACACTTTTAATGAAAATGCACAAGTTGCAGTTTCATTTCTGTGGAAACGCATGCACAAACTTTCAGTCACTGATTCATGATATTGCTTTTTACCTGAGCTTATTTTGGTTTCATTTTGTATAGGACATGTGGAAAAATTGTTTCAACAAGTTTGATTGGGTTGGTTATGTTTTTTGCATGGTACTTTTCTTTTCGGCTTGTAATGCTAGGGGCAATTAATCAATTGCAGTTCTTGTTTCTCCTCTTTTTTTTTTGGCTGTTTTTTTAGAACAAATCAACTAAAAACATAAAGAACCGGAGCGAAATGAAGTCCAAACATAGATGTGGTTCGAAGTCCATCCCAGTGAGGGTAGCTGCAATGGTGAGTTTTTTTATATTGTAGTTGTAAGAATGCAAATATGCTTAATCTACTTACCGGTTCAAATATTAATTGATTAGATGCAAACCAATGGGAATCGTGTGCCGGACTTGAAAGAAGTTTACAAATCTACCCACTTCAATGAAGATAAAAAAATGTGGATCTCTGAAGAATCCGAAAAGAACTATGTACGTATCTTTGGTTATTTGCTTTAGTTGCTAAAGTATCTGAAGCTTAAATCTTATTACTCTATGTTGTTTACATTTTAAAAGAGGAAGATCATAGAGGTAGAGGCTGAACATTGTACTGAGGCTGGTGTGACACCGATCACACAAGAGGAGCTTTCAATAAAGTCGCTCAAGGCAAAATCAGGATACATTAAAGGATTGGGTATGAGGCCTTCCTCAACTCTTAGGACCACTATTGCATCTGCAGCCAACAGTCAATACGTATCGCATCTCAAGTCGCTGGTAGAAGAATATCAAAAGGAAAGGGAAGCACAACAGCAAAAGATAGATGTGCTTTCAGAGTCAAACAAGCAGACCGAGTTGACGACAGCTACGATCATGGAGTATTTGAAGCACCAAGGGAATGGATTCAGCGAATATATTGAGAATTCAAGGAGCACATGAACAACATGCTAGATGGTTAGTAATTTAGCTCGCAATTTTGCTTTCCATTATTGATAGGATCGAACTCCACATTCCTCGTCACTGCATCAGCAAGTATCCTTAACTCCCCTCCCTCTCTGTATTATTTCCTTGTTAGTACATGTAGATTTCGGACATGCAATTAAGCTGTTGGCGGCTAAAGTTGGACATGGCAGTCTAGTGATAAACGCAATATATCTAGAGTCCACATCATGCATTACAATATAATTGGAAATTGTTTTGCATCTTATAAAGTGCAGAACAGAACTAGCACCTCTAATTATGTTGGTCAAACAATGCTGACTTCCATCCCAGGGTTGTTCTCTTCAATTTTTTCATATCAGTAAAAAGTCGGGTGAAAATCTCATAGTAAGAGTCAAGTTTTGAATGTTAGAATGTGCGAGTGAAGGTTCCTAAGGCTGTTCTCTTCAATTTTTTCATATTAGTAAGAAGTTGGGTGAAAATCTCATAGTAAGAGTTAAGTTTTGAATGTTAGAATGTGCAAGTGAAAGTGATAGTAACCATGAAAAACAGAAATGTGTTTGAACGTGAAATCTTGACTTTCATAGTTTGATTAGATGCATTGTTGGATTTAATGTGATTTCCTATGGGTAATTGAAGTTCTGGCTTTCATAGTTTGATTAGATACATTAGATACATTGTTAGATACATTGTTGGATTTAGTTCTACACTTAATGCTTGCTTCCTCCTTTGGTTTGAATTTTCTGGATTCCAAACAGTTAAGAGTCCAACATCCCTAGACTCAGCCTCATCATAATCTACATCAGAGGATCCCCATAATATTGAACAATGGACAATTCAGTATAACCTCAAGACTTCTCTCCTTAACAAGCTTTGAGACAAACCTCTTTTAATTGAACTAGCCAATCCCCTTACATTCCATAAAGTGATCTTCCTTGAGGCCTCTTAACTTATTCTACTCTGTTGATTGAAAGATTATTGGTTCCTCATAAGAGGGGCATAAGTATTGTTTTTCAGCAAAGCTACCAATGCTTTATGCTCATTTTCTATCATCTTTTTCATTCTCAGTACACCAGCATTGTTAAATTTAATTCCAAGATTGTTACCTGCTATGATGGTATTCTGCAACTCCTTGTCCATGGCATTTTGTTCCTGCTCCTGAGAGTCCATCAGTCCATAATGTAACTGTCAATGTCCTCCCCATCTGTACTCATTGATGCTTCAAACTGTTGGCTTCTGATGTTCTTTCTAACAGCACTAGGATTTAAGTCTACAAGAAGGTCTATACCCTGCACCTGAGAGGGCCTCAGAATAACATTGGAGTCCCACGTCACTGGATTAGTACCCACGTCATTTACTCTCCTTTTCCTCTACTTGTTCCTGGTTTTTACCCTGTTGGGTTTCTATGTTTTGGAACAGGCTACACTGAATAGCAGACTCTACACATTCTTCAATCAACAGGCTTTGGGAATCCTGAACAATAGAATCGAGTCCATGAATTGAGTTAAAGCTCTCCTCATTACTACTCTCACCAACTGTCTTTTCTTGAACTGGTGGCTTTTCATGATCTGGTTCTTCTTCCAAACCAGATTGATGGCTACCATTAGGACTTTCACGTTCGGTGCTCTCACGGTTGAAAGTCTATCTAATAGATGTTTTTTTTGTCTTGGTAGTTGTATGTGCACCTTATGTTTTGGATATGATGAAATTATTTTTGATTAGTATAATGTCAAAGGGGGTTCTGGTTGAATTATTAATGACCATGCTTTGAATCTTTAATTGGCTTTAGGCTTAAGTAATTATATGTACTGTAGTTGATATTTGAACATAGTAATGATTTTCTTTTATTTCGCGTTTGCAGATTGGATATATTGAAGGTTGGTGGTATATATGACAAGGCCAAGATTTTTGTGAGTTGATACTTCTTTTTGTTATGATGGGCTGTCCAGAAAGTTGGTGGTATATATGACAAGGCCAAGATCTCTTTGTGTTGATGTTGATACTTCTTTTTGTTATGATGGGCCGTCCAGAAGGTTGGTGGTATATATGACAAGGCCAAGATCTTTTTGTGTTGATACTTTTTTTGGTTATGATGGGCCGTCGAACAACTTTTCCTTTTTGTTTGTGTCTTCGACCGCTGCTCACTAATTAGTACATCACTTATGTTACTATCTATGTTCAATTAACTTGGGTCTTTTTGGACAGTGAATGGACACACCTTGAAATCTTTATTACTTTGTTTAGCTGTTTATGGTAATATGAAGGTTATTAGTGACTTCTGTAAGATGTATTCTTATGTTCAACCATTTTTTTCCCTCTGTGTAAAATTTGGTTGATTGGATTTGGAAGTGGTTTAAAATGGACATGGTGAATGAAACAACACCAATTGTAAATTATCGACCAAATAAATCCTCTCCAAAATCTTTTGGACGAAGAATACTTGTCTCGCTGTTGCTTTTTTGAAAAAAAACATTAAATTACTTTGCGACGAAAACGGAATTGATGGCGAGGAATTCTTCGTCGGCCATGGGAATAAAACAACGAGGAAATAATTAATCTGTCGGCCATGGAAAACATTAGCGAGTAATTAATTCGTCGGCCATGGCAATCATTGACGAGGAAAATGTATTTTTCGTCGTGAGGGGTCTTCTGCGTGAAACAAAGAACAAGGAATGGGGTGACAAATTTTTTTCGTCGGCAACAACTTTGGCGATGAAAAGCATGCAATTGGCGAGGAATTTTTTTCGTCGTCTTAGACCTTTTTTGTTGTAGTGCAATGTGAGCTCTTTTTGAGCAAATGTTTCTAATTTTATAAATCTTTTTGTTTTGATTATATCACTGTGGATGCTCTTAGGAGCTCCTAAATGAAGAAACTTCACATCGTCGTCAATTGCCGTTTCTTAATTTTGAATCCTAACCTGCAATCTTTCGATTTTCTTCCGCCGGACATGGTGTTTGCAAAAATTTCAAACCGTATCTTTGTGGAGGGAAACTACTACTCTCATTTTTCAGTCAACAAAAAACGTTTTTCCGGCAACAAAAAAACAATAAGGAAAAAATGAAGCGACCCCATGAAAGAAAAGATTCAAGGATACATCGAGTCTCTTGGATTTCACGTCATAGCATCTATACCTGGATTGAGCAGATCCAAGAAAGACCGAAGTGGTTGCCTTCGGGACAATTTTTCTCTTAACTGCGCAGGAATATGAACAAAACACGTGCATCCAAACACTAAAAAATTCCTTTAGTATTGCCCTAGTAAGAAGTTCGTGAGGTGCCGCTACAGCTTCTTCCCTCGCTGTGATCACAGAGTCCCCTCGATATCGGGAAAGATAGATCAAAAGGCAGCTTTTTTAATGATCTTTTTTATGGTTATGCAGGCCCCTTGACATATGAACCCTATCTACAGGCTCTTTCTTATTTTTCTCTCGATTAGGTGATTTTGGATTAGATCGTTGCAGTTGATTGGTTTTTAGACTTTTTTGCTTTCATTTACTTCCGGACTCCAGTTTCCAGTCAGAAATAAATTTGTCAACTAGAACTCGTGGAATGGCGATTCGTAGTCGTGAAGTTAGAAGCAACTATTGATAGATAGTGCCTGATTTCAATATCCTGCCTGCGAATCGAAGTTGTCATCTCTGATGCTCATGGATGAATCACCCGCCGAAAAGGAAGGGGCCTTCCCCTGAACTCTTGGAAACGGTGGAGAGATCAAAGGAGAGGAAGGCTCAACCCGTCATGGAAGAAACCCAACCCATTAATTTAGGGACCGCGGAGTAACTTCCACCGGAGATTTGACTCTTTTCGGGCTTCAAAGAGATTGAGATCCTTAGGGATTTGGAATTTTTTTTCCATCCGCAAGGATATGGTTTGAGATTTTCACGATCACCACATATCCAACGAGAAATTCAGGGAACGGAAGATTGGCGGGGGAGAATTGCGGGCAAATCTAAAATTGGCAGGCAAATCGAAAGGAAAGAAGATAAACAACAATTGATATCAATTTGGGAGAGATTCTAGATTTGCACGTCAACAACGTTATCAGAAAACGTTAGGTGTAGCTGTGAATTGTCCAGTCGTTTTTTATGGGCTTGTTGCACCACGTAAGCGGAATGACGTGTTACAACTGTTGCAACGAAAATTTTCTCTAACAGAAAATTTTGAACAGATAAATTTGGGGTGTAAACCCTAACAATAGAAATTTTTTGGATAATTGTGAACTCTATATATTCTGTTCTTCCTCGCCCCAAAAAAACAGAGGGTCTTCGGATAATTGATTTGGTTTCTTCATGTAAATTCTCCTCTTCCCACTTCCCTATCGGATAATTGATTTGGGCCTAGGCAGACACTACAACAAATTACACAATTGCCGACTAAAATTCCCGACTAAACTAAATTTGGTCAACAATTTTTAACCAATTACTGACTAAATAAAAAATAGTCGGTAAATGTTTTGATATTTCCCGATGTACTAAACTTTCTTTAGTCGCTAGTACTAGATTTTTGCTGACTAAAATAGGTTTAGTTGGGAAAATATGCATTTTTCAACAATTTAAAAAATCAATAAATGAAATAAATTTCCCGACTAATTAATTTGGTCGGGATTTATATATGTTTGCCGACAAATAATTGGTTTAGTCGGGAAAAAATAACATTTTACGAATTTTAAAATTCAATAAACGAAATACATTTCCCGACTCTCAACTTAGGTGCCCAGGCTCTCAACCATTGCCTCCCAATCCCTCCTCCATGATGAAGAGAGACCTGGCTCTCAACTTAGGTGCCCCCAAATGTAAATTCAAACCGAATGCCACAAACCACAACGTACCTCTCATATTCAATAATTCAAATGTAGACGCATGAACATGAATATATCTACACAGTAGTTTTCAGGCTAGGTATCCTGGACAAACTCTAAAATCTGCACCTCTAATATGAGCCATTGGATTATTAAAGGGAGCTCGCGGGTAAAAAGAGACCCGGATTCAGGTAAAAAAAAGTAAGCAGGTTAGGGTTACACAAAACAAATTAATCTTCTGTTTTTCATTTCACGCATGAGTTCAACACCCAAAGAGAGAGAGAGAGAGAGAGAGAGAGAGAGAGAGAGAGAGAGAGAAAAAGAGAACGACGATGAACGTGAAGAACGATCGAACGAGAAGAAGAACGAAGAAGAAGAATATCTGGAGAAGAAAAACAAGGTTCGATTTCTCTCTCTCTCTCTCTCTCTCTCTCTACATTATCTGCTGGTTTGACCATTAAAAAATTAGGGCTTTTTCAGATTCAAACCAGATAAGGGTTTTTTTTGAACTAGTAAAGAAGAAGATTGAATCTCTCTCTTCTCTCTCTCTCTGGTTAGGGTTGATTTCAATTTCAGGGTTAGGGTTTGAAATGATTTCGATTTCGTCTGGTTCACTGATGTCGAACCCTAACACTACAAATCAGTTCTTTGATGTTAATAACTGATGTTCTTTGATTTTGGAGATGTTATTTGATGTTGAACGATTGATTTTAAAGAAGTGATGTGGAGAATCTGGACTTGTGCATGGGAAAAGACTGATTTTGGGCTTTTTTGATTAATTTCTTGCTTGGAGTATGGAGTTTAGACCACATGCAAATCTATGGATTGCTTGGTTAAAATTGTAGTTGGTTTGCTTGTTTTATTAATTTCTGTGTTAGTATGAGCCAATCAGTAAAAAATATACCTATTGCCACCATGGATTGTGTGTGGTTCTTAAAAAGAGAAGAAAATTTTGAAATTTTACATATTATTTGGGTTTTGAATCGGAAATTAGGGTTGGATGGGTTTATTATTTTGTGTGTGCATATTTAGTTTGTGAATCTGAAATTAAACTTTTGAATTTGAAATTATGGTTTGAAAATATGATTTGCCCCTAATCAGATGATTGTTGCGATTGCTTTTGTTTAAGCTTAAGAAAGTTGCCATGGCTGGAAAAGAGTTCTATTGGGTTCTATTCGTCATTGGAAGAGGCAAATGATGCTTAAGACGTATTTCGAAGCTAGGTCCAATGTGCAATTGCTGCTTGAACAAGAAATCATCACTGATTACCCACCTTTGCTCGAACCTTTGCAATCAAGCATAGATGGCCATCGTGATTCAAATAAGTGCTTCAACATTGCATCTTATTTACTCAGAGCGGCAACGGGAGTTGTAATTTCGTTTTTTGTCTTGTTTATTTTGTATACAAGACTCTTATGTAATGCTTATTTTGATTGAACCGTTGCGAAGAACAATTATCAACTTCAAGCAACTTCTATTGCTGTGGCACTGCTGTATCCGTTTGAAGTATCTTAACAATGTATTTGTTCTAGGAATGAATATCAGAATGCAGTAACACCTTGGGCTTTCCCACGAATAAAATCAATATTAAAATGTTTGCTTTCCCACGGACAGAATGAATATCAAAATGTTCTTTATATGCCAATGCCGATGTTCATCCTCATCTTAGAATGCAGTAAGGGGGGGGGGGGGGGGGGGGGGGCGGAGAGGAATGCAGTAACCCCATCTCAGAATGCATGCAATAACACCTCTGGCACTGCTCTAAAAGCAAGGAGCACATTCAACCAAAGAAGGCCAATTGCTATTCATTGATTCTGGTTGTTGGTTTATTCAATAAGAACTTAAGCAACCAATTCCCAATTCCTAAGCATCTATCATTTCAGTTACTGGCGACGTCAATAACAATGACTAGAAGGTAATTGAAATAATTTTGTACTCCCTGTTTTCCAGAGTCAAACATCTCTCCTCCCCTATTTTTCAGAAGTTCATTTCCCCTGTTTTCATTCCACAAAACATAGCAGAATACATATCTCTAACACTTGGCTCCACATACCAGAGTACAAGAATAGTTACTAGTCCCAATCATAAAAAACATAGCTCTACATTGATCAAAAATAAAAAACATATCTCTACATTTCTTCTAAGTAAATTAAGTCTCTCTATTGCTTTGCCATTTTCTCCGTCTCCATCTCCGCATGTCGCCATCTTGTCACGAGTCATTTTCCCATCCTGAAACACGAATTAGTCATAATATGAAGAAAGCTATGAAAACAAAAAATTCAGCCCTATTTTTTTTACAAACACTTACATTAGTCAATGTCGTCGTCATCATTGAACCTAACATCTTTAGAAGAGCTAAGAAAAAAAAGACAACAATTACAGTTTTTCAAGAATGCAAAGAATGCCATTTACAGTTTCTCTTTTCTGTAAAACCAGAGGGAGAGAGAAAGAAAAGAGACCTCGTAACCCGTAACTTACAACAGGGCTGTCACAAAAAAAAAATCCTAATTTTTGCAGAAAAGGGAAAGCCTAATTTCTGGTTTTGCATAGAAAGAAAAGAAAAGAAACCAAAAGGCAAATCTTGAAAAGAGACAAAAATAAAATAAAATAAAATCCTATCCACAACATTTTATCCAAACTCCGTGGTCTTCACAAAGTTAACATTTTCAGCCATGATAAAGGGAAAAACATAAAATCATGCAACAAAAACAAAAAGAAAACAAATAAACCCTTATTTCTGGTTTTGCAGATAGACAAACTCCAAATCATTTTGAACCCTAACTCCAAAAATCGAAATCAACCCTAACTAGAGAGAGAGAGAGAGAGAGAGAGAGAGAGAGAGAGAGAGAGATTCAATCTTCTTCTTTGCTCGTTCAAAAAAAGCCCTTATCTGGTTTGAATCGGTAAAAGCCCTTATTTTTGAATGGTCGAACCAACAGATAATGTAGAGAGAGAGAGAGAGAGATAGAGAGAGGGAGGGAGAGAAATTGAACCTTGTTCTTCTTCTCTAGATATTCTTCTTCTTGTTCGATCGTTCTTCTCGTTCATCTCTCTCTCTGGGTGTTGAACTCACACGTGAAATGAAAAGCAGAAGAGTGATTTGTTTTGTGTCGCCCTAACCCGCTTACTTTTTTTTTACCCGAATCCAGGTCTCTTTTTACCTAAGAGCTCCCTTTAATATCCCTGCCGTTGGATCTAATCCAACGGCTCATATCAGAGGTGCGGATTTTAATGTTTGTTCAGGATACCTGGCCTGAAAACTACTATGTAGATATATTCATGTTCATGTGTCTACATTTGAATTATTGAATATGAGAGGGTGAGAGATTGGGGTTTAATTTTAACCTTCTATTTTGCACTCCGAGATCGATCCTCCCCCTCACAAAACGACAATATGTGTGCATTTGAAGAAATGGTTTGAATTTCTCCTCCCCATGCAGGCTGCCAAATCTGAATTCGATTATAATTAAGAAGAATTAATTAAGAACCCTAACTTCAAAAGTTTTGGTGATTTTTCTCTATTTTGGGAAATGATCAGTTTGCATCACTAGTTAAAACACTAAATTTGTGATCAATATTTTTAGTAAATAGAGCTGTATCATCTTATTCTGACCATGTTTGCACAATTACAACTGTAACAACCGGGAGTTTCTATTTAAGGAGTATTGTTAAGATTACAGACAATAGAATTCAATATTTGCATAAGCATCGAAAAACCGTCTTAGAAATGAAAAGTTTGCAATCGTTTGATTTTTTCCATAAATGAAATTGTACCAGTACCACCTACTATTTGCAATGCTTAGGCAAGGGTAGTTACTAACCGTCCATATGTATTTTGAATGCTTTTATTATCATAGAGAACAGAATTTTTTAACCTCAATCTTATCGTTTAGATGGGGCTGTACGTATGGAGGCAGGATTAGGCTATTGGAGGGGATGTGGGAAGCGTTGTTTGGGTGGTGGAAGGAGCACTATGTGGCGGTGCCCAAAAAACTTTTTTCCTAGATCTCCTACACATATACGTGGGCTCCACATACTTTTTGATGAGAGCCATACAAATGTGTCATGGAAGATATATGTTTGGAAGACCACGTGCGGTACCCCAAGGGCGTTGAATAATTTTTCCATGTCGATTTTGTTTCACCATCATCCAACTTACACAACAATATTTAATTACAGGCCGGTATTGATTGGCAGTCAATGAACAAAAAAATAAAAATAAAAATTCTTATCTATTGAGACGTGGTACGTGGATTCGGATTGACAGTCATGTTTTTTGATTTTCTCATATACATAGGAGGAATGAATCGAGAGAAGTAGTACCCACGAATAGAATATTTGTCAAAAGAATTTCTTCAGACATGAAAATTATCATTAAGTCTCTCTTCTGATTACAATAAATTTTCTGATTACAATAAATTACAGAAACCCGATTCAGCCTTCTGCCATCCATTTCCTTATTGCTTCGGTGGCATAACCAACCAAAACCTTGATCAGCAAACATGCGTAGTAGACCAAAACAATAAAAGCGGCAATGAGAAAACAACCAATAGAAACATATAAGAGAAACATTATGGCCATTATAACGAACGCTACCAGATGAAACTCTGGTGTCCCGTATTTCTTCGGAGGACTTGGGGCCGGAGCCATCCTAGTCTCCTTCAGACTGGGCGAATAAAGTGACCGTCGACAGCATCCTTCATCTGGAAGTGGTGCTGCTCCGTCACCGATCACATGAATTGTGCTGGGAAGAGCCCCGCCGCTTGTATCACTGCCCTGTTTTGCACCGAGTGTTGTGTTTTCTGGCATAGGGAATAGCAGGACGAGGGCGATGATGAGCCACAAGGAAAGCGAGAATGTGATCATTTTGGACATGTTTTTCTCTTGCGCAGAAGGTTACAGACAGAGACGTAAATTGGGAATTTTGGAGAGATGGCTTGAGCTATAATTCGAAACTTGCAAAAACACGCAGGTTTTTATGGTGCATAGACTCCTAAAATTAGCGAGGAATTTACACCATCCATGCAAGAACAGAGCTGTATCATCTTATTCTGACAATGTTTGACAATGTTTACACAGCAATTACCGACAATAGAATTCTATATTTGCATTTGACGGCTAAGTATAGAAAAACCGTGTTAGAAATGAAAAGTTGGCACATGTCAAACATATTGAATCGTTTGTTTTTTCCATAAATGAAATTGTACCACCTAATATTTGCAATGCTTAGGCAAAGGGTAGTTAATTACAACCGTCCACAAATATTTTGAATGCTTTTAATAGGCTTATCTACTTTTTTGGTCCTTACAAAATTGGCTCGGTTTCAATTTTGTCCTCCTAAAATTTTTGGTTTCAATTTTACCCTTCTAATTTCTAATGGATTTTAATGTTACCATTTCCGTCAAATTTGGACGGAAAATGCCTAAGAGGCTAACGGATTGTGGATTGTGGGACCCTCTTTAACACCTCTTTGCTCACCTGTAAAATTAAAAACCCTAAAATCTAAATTCCCAAAATCATTTTCCCCCAAACCTGCCGAATAACACCTCCTCAAAATCATTTCCCCCAAATCCACTGATTGTGGAAATGCTTATAAGTTTCTGGAAATGCTTTGACTATGAAATGCTTTAAGTTTCTGGACATGCTTTGACTATGGCCTTTTGTTTTCTGGGAATATGGTTATGCTTATTGGTTTTCTGGAAATTCTTGCTATATATGGAAATAGAATGGCAGTTTTTGATATGGTTATGCTTACTACTTACTGCTTACTGCTTACTGCTTTGATATGGTTAGGCTTATTGGTTATGTAGTTGTTGCAGCATACTCCAAGATCTTGCTCTCCATTACAGCATAATCCACCATTTTCCTCTCCATTGTAGCATAATCTTTCAGCTTCGATTTCTGACTTCAAGTTTTCATCCCTTATAGCAGGAATGACAACCTTCCCACGCTCATAGATTTCATCATCAACCCATTTGAAAAATGTGCATGGCTTGCCATCCTAAAATACCGGAAAGTTGGAAAAATCACAAAAACTTTGATTACGGTTTCCAAACGGGAAATAGGCCTTATACTACAGTTACCTAGTAGTAGTAGTAGCGACATCCAAGGAATCTTCTTCTTCGATTATCTTTAGTCCATGAAGTCTCCATCACTGACTTCGACCCACACTTGCAAACGGGCCTCCCCCGACCCGCATTGGAGGAAGAGGAGTAGTGAACGAATTTGGGGATTTAGATGTTAGGTGGGTTTGGGGGAAACGATATTGGCGATTAGGGGTTTGGGGGCAAAAGAATTTGGGATTTTAGGATTTAGGATTTTTTGGGGTGGGGAATACGTATAAAAGTTGGTCCCACAATCCACATCACCAAGCCGTTTGCCATGTAGGCATTTTCCGTCCAAGTTTCAGACGGAAGGGTAACATTGAAATTGGTCAGAAACTAGAAGCTAGGGTAAAATTGAAATCAAAAATTTTAGAAGGACGAGATTGAAACCGAGCCAAATTTATAAGGGCCAATAAAGTAGATAAGCCCTCTTTAGTATCCTCCTCTCCTCTTTAAGAAGAGGGAGTTTCGGCCAATTTTTCGCTAGCCACAATTTGCTCAATTTGGACCAATTTGCCCCTGAATTGAAAGGCATGCAATGTTAATCAGGTGGGGTGTTTTTGTAATTCTGCGTTTCCTTTGTCTGGCGTACGTGGCTTTACCATGGTGTATGTGGCTTTATTGTGGTGTCACCAGGACAGGAGAATTGAGAGAGAAATCCCCTTCTCTCTCTCCCACCGAATTACACGCCATTGCTCTCTCTCTCTCCCTCTCTCTCTGCAACGAAATCCTCAACGCCAGTGCTGCTTGAATCAGAGCCAATGGAGTTTCAGGCGGTTTTGGAGGTAGCCGACGAAAATCCGGTCAGAGGTGATGTTGCTGGTACAGACTCTTTCGAATTGTCGGCCAAGCCATTTGTCGTTATCGTCTTCCACTCCTCCAACCGGTGGCAACTTCACTTTGGTTCTAAAATAATTCCCTAAGATGGTAAATCACTGTTATTTTCCAATAATTAGGGATTTTTGTTGAGTTTTTTTATTGGATCTCTGAATCTGATTCTTTTGTTTTCAATCGAGTGGTTGAAGTCATTATTTCAGACTTGCATTGGCACTTTATATGCATGCTAACATTTTTTTGCTTATGGCCTTTGAATCATGATATGTTCATCAGTAGGCATGTTTGTCATGTTAAGCGCATCTCTCCAGTGTAATCGATTTCTGCCAAATTTCTGCAGGCTCCTGTACTTTTTCAGGGAAGGGGTCATTCATTGAATCCTACCAATAGCTTGGTAAACTCTCCTTCGTATCCGACTTAGTGCATGTTGACTCTACATTAAAAGAAATTAAAATTGTTCAAGGCTTAATTTATTAGGGGTGAAATAAAAATGTATATTTTTAGATTTAACTGCTTTCTTTTGGGTGTTATTTTGCGGTTGTGGTTCGGTTTTTTGGTTATTTTCAACTGTTGGTTGTTTTAATAGGTATGCAATTGCAGAGGTAGGGAGGACGAAGGGGAGAGAATATCCCTGCCAGAAATGCGAAACGATGGGATGATGGGTACAGTTTTGAAATTTTACTCGAAGGTCCAGATTCACGTCATACGCCTCTCCTCACGTAGATAAGGTTTCTTTATTATAGGACCAAAGGTGCGACCAATTTCAAAGTTCTTGGCTTTTTGTAGATTGTTACGTTGTGATCGGCGGCCATCGGCGGACAGGTGATCCACTCAAATAAATTGGGGCTTCTCAAGTTTAGGGTTTATTTTTTGCAAAGGCGCTGTTTTAATTTCGGTGTTTGTGGTTTTTAGTAGCTTCTGCATGTCTTCGCTTGGTTTCTTTTTGGTGAATGTTCTTATGTTGCATGTAGGTGGGTTATCTACCTGGATTCAAGTCTTCTATTTATCCCCAGGTAATATGAACTTTCGATGGAGAATATGTGTGTAGGTACAATCTCTATCTCTCTTAAGGTACCTCTGATTCTTCTTTTTTTAAGAGCTTAATCAAGTTAGTTGTTTTAGTTTTTTAGCTATAAATCAAGTTAGTTGTTTTAGTTTTTTGTCACAAACCCACATGCACTTGACGTAACCCAAACACAACAGGACACACACCCAAGTTGTTGTCTCCTCATTTTATTCCTAATCGAAAGGGAAAAAATCCAACATATTTCCTGTGAATGACTGAGTGCGGGCCCGGTTCATTCGCCCTTGGTTTTCTTTCTGCAAGAATTGTGCAAGCCTCAAGGCCTCCTTTAAGCCCGACTGGTCACCCGCAAACTGAACTCTTACAATGCCACTATGACCTTCTCTTCCAAATACAGACTTTGCCTTTCCACTACCAAATCCCAGGCCTGAAATGAACAAAGTTGTGTGAGATCTTGATTTCTTATAAAGGGCAGCGTGGAAAGGTCATCTTAATCAGCCAATCAAGTTTTTGGCTTTGTATAGCCAGTGGGTAAATTGTCAAGCAACGGAGCTCTAACAGTCTCCGATTCACAATATTCGAACCTGTAAAGCGGCAATTCCCAGCTGATCAAATGCTTTAGATAACCAAGAGATATTAAAAAATAAATAACGAAATATCGCACAATCAATGTCCCACAATTAAGAATACATTGCAAGCCTTGACATAGCATGGGGAACTGAATTTATCCCCTCTTTCTGTTTCTCTGATAAAAAGTGACAAGTGGGATGGAGCTACAAACCATACAGGTTAGGATCAACAAATGGAACACCTTTGGCTTTCAATATAACATGGACCACCTATGTAAAACTGGAAGCAAAGGTACAAAACATGCTCAACAACTTTTGAGCATCCAACTGAGCAAACTATGAGAAACCTGAACATACTAATCCCCCTAATAACATCATTATGAAATTTCAAACCTTTATGAGTGACTTCAGTATTTGACCCCCAAGATTAATGAGGAGGGCAGGAATTGAGAAGCATGGAATCTTATTCATTTACCCTGCATTTATCATTTAGATGTGTTTAATACATGAGATACTCTTTTCAAGGGGGAATGAAATCACCCAACTAATGGGAAATATATAATTGTAAACTCAAATTTGGATATTGTCTGAGCATGTATTCATTTGTTTGGTGGGTTTCAGCTTTATCTGATAAGAGTTTTAGAGGGCCTTGTATTTTAGGTCTTATGTGCTTGTGTTTGTTAATATGTTCTTACTTCGTATGCCATGTGGGCAATTGTTGAGAGAATCACAAGGAGCCACGGAGCATATCAAATAACTGATTTTGGTTTCTCTGATTGTCATCAACTTTCTCTGAGGTGTTCATTTGCCAAAATTCATAGTGCGTTCCGTGGGAATGGATAATTGACTGTTTCTTCTCTGCAGCCATGCAGTCTGTAAAAAGCCTTGTGACCATTTGTGGTGACATTCATATACAGTTTCATGATCTTGCAATAGGAAAAAACTTTAGATAGCCCCAAAGATAACAAATAGTCAACTCTTTACAACAGCTTCACACAAACTGCAACCAAAAGAGGAAGCCTTTTGCTATGTAAAGGCCTTTTGTTATCAAGATGTTCAGCCTATTTTTTAACTAGGTCCTTCTGTAATAAGAAACATGGCGTATTTATGTGTATGAAACTTATGCACCTTATGCTTTCGGAAATATTTAACACCGTTCAATTCAAAGGATAATTCAACGGGCATGACATACGTGCTTTGCACGTAGCAATGCACCTAGTTATAGATAATATTAGAATGTACGTTGTATACTCTTATCGTTTAGATTTCATAGTTGATTATCAAATGTAGACAATGGATGCTAGAGATAACAAGGTGGCACGCGCCCGCAAACATTTGTTTATCCTCACTTTCCAGCAGAGTAAACTTGTCTTTTGTCTTTCAATCAAACTAGCCAAGCTTAATTTTATAGACCTCAAATTTGAGGTATTCAAGCCTTAACACGAATTTGAAAACTCCGAACAGCCCCACGCTTGATTGAGAACTCCAAACAGTCACCGGCCGGACTTCAACACAAAGACGACAAGAGATCCTAGACATGGGGGCCGCATCTACCTCACCAACACCGGATTGAAACCATCACCGATCAACATCGCCCTCTTCTCCGATTGGTTTCCAAAAATATGAAAAGAAACCTGCAAAAAAAATATTAGAAAAAGCAGCTAAATTACTCCATCGCTATGACCACACCATTGTTCGCCACCATCACACAGCCGGCCTAGATCTACTTCACCAACCACTACCATCCACAATCTCTGATCATTCCGAACCACCCAACACTGCTAGGCTCCCAGAGGAACCAAGGACCCTCCAATAGGAGGAAACCGAGTAGAAGCCCAGCCACCACACCCTCCCACCCTGAGGAGGGTGGAAACCCAGAAACACGAACGAATGGGGAAACAGAAGGGATTTCGAATTGGGAAGGAGAGGGATGGAGAGAAAATAGCGGGAGCAGGGAGGAAAGAGGAGCCCAGGGGGAGGAGGAAGGGAGGCGCCTCACCCAGGTGACGAAAGCCAAAAACAGAGAGAGAGAGAGAGAGAGAGAGTAGGTTGAACTTAACTTCTCTTAGTTACCAAAAAAAAAAAACTTCTCTTTGTTAGTTTTGCATAAATTTTTTATGGATTATAAATTTGTCTCGGTGAGAGGAATAAAAAAAGTATAAAATTTTAATCGAAGTTCATAATTTTTTTAAATGAAGACAAAAAATAATCAAGTCAAAAAGTTGTCTTTTTGACTTATTTTTGTTTTTCAAAAAAATTATGAGTTTCGATTATTATTTATTTATTACTTTTTTTATCCTCTTGTCAAGCGATTGTAGTTACCGGGACAACCTTAACTACGATGGAGCCAATTGTCGACATTTTCAATATATAAACATGACTGCCCTAACGCAAACCTTCCCAACCAAAAGAATTTTTGGAAGAGAAGGCTACGATTGCCGGTCATTGAACAACAAAACTTTAAAATTCTTATCTAATGAGACATGGTGGATTCGGATTGGACAAGAAGCATTTTTGACTAAATGGTCATGTTTTTTATTTTCTCATATACATAGGAGGAATGAATCGAGAGAAGTAGTACCCCTGCACGGATATAATATTCGTCATAAAAATTTCATCAAACATGAAAATTATCATTAGGTCTCTTCTAGAAGGGATTATCTCACAAATTAACCTTGTTTCGAAACTATTTTGAACAAACACTTTACGTATATGCTTGAACCTGTTTTGAATTCCAAAAGGGTGTGCAGATTATGAAACTACTCGCTGCAAAGAGAAATACATGTTTAGAAAAAGGTGGATCGTCTTTATGTGATAAAGCCTGGTTGAAGTCTTGGCTACATTAAGAGGCCTGCCGAATCCAGTTATGAACCTGATCCGAAAGTTGTGCTCTCTCAAGTTTAGCCTATTTGAGGCAGCAATGCCCATCTCTTCTAAAAAATAGTAACTATTGGATCATATCCTATTTGTGTAAGTGTATTCTCACAATCCCTTGTGCCTGTATTAATCATAACATCACTTGAGAATCCATATTCCATTGTGAAATAAGGTTATCAACTGGTTAGGAAGCGCTAGAAGAGAACCCAAGAAAGTTGGTAGGGGAAGGGTATCGGGAACCTGCTGGATAGTATTGGTAGCAAAGTATTTTGCCTGAGGAAGTTGTACTATGTGATAGTACGTCAACATTGCTTTATGGACCAAGTTGTGTGGTTGGCAAGCAAGAAAAGAGTATGTTTGCAGTTGTGGGGAGGAGGAAACAATGGAACATGCTTTGATGAAATATTGGTGGATCGAGGCACTGTTGAGATTGGGCAAAAAGCAAAATTTCTCCCTAGACCATGTGTGCGTTCTATTTCGGTTATCATTTGCACACCAGACACCAGAATTGGTTACTCCCATTAATTTTAAGCTGGAATCAATATTTTTGTTTCTTTTTTCTAATTCCGAGAACATAATGTGCAAGCTATAACCAAGGGTGAGAGGAAAAAGCTGGTTTGAACTCTTACCTAATTAACCCTTCGAAATGTCTCGTGCTCTATATTGGTCCAACTCATTTGGGTATTTTGAATAGTTACGTACAATATCTTTTTCTTTTATACCTAGGTGTCTAGGCCAACTTAAACTCACATCGACTGATGCTTTAGTCCCGAACACACTATTCATTAGCAGGAGGTATAATTTAAGTCAAGGCAAACTCAATACAATGAATTATCACGTGCATCGCACGTGCACTTTTGCTAGTGTACACAAATGTACGATGTAACAATTTTTTTTGGGGGCACATGTTCGGAGAAACTAAGATAACCTCGGGGGAAGGGGCCGGGAATTGTTCCCGGGGTGAGTGTGAGGCGTATACTGCCTTTTACCATTTAATGGATTAATGTTTGTATGTATGATGTCTAGAGATTGGTTAGTAAATTTTTTTTTTAGGCAAAAGAATTCGAATTCAAAAAATACAAAGATTAAAAGGACAAGGGCAACCGAAAAAAAATATTAATAACCTAAGGCTACCCAAGATCCAAGCGTTGACAAAAGATCAACAAAACCTCAAATGGGCCAAGCATTAGTATTTTACGAGAGAACCCTTAAATATCTAAGCAAAGGTTTCTTGCTTCAAAATCTATAAATTAGTACTCCCTCCGTCCCTTTTTTTGTGTTCAGTATTCCATTTTGGCCTGTCCCTTAATAAGTGTCCATTTTGTAAAGTTAGGGGGATAAAAGTTGGTGGGATAAAAGTTGGTGCATTGTCCATTTTGTCCCTAAAAGTAGATTTTATTTTGAAAATTTAGTGAATAAAAGTGTAATGATGATGGGTAAGTAGGGAAAGTGGACGAAAAAATTGATGTGAAATGTGTAATGATAATGTTTTTTTAATAAGTTGAAGTAACGAAGCAGGACACTTAAAAAGGGACGGAGGGAGTACCATTTTGAAACAGAATTCTTACTTTCAAAGTTCAATTTTCACCAAGCACATGGATAGGAAAAATCAAGCGCAATAGGTTGAACAGATCGAGAGACACAAAACTATAGAACATACTTATGTTATCCCGGCCCATCCCATCTGTTTACACCCGGCCAATTTTGACCAAAATTTAGAAATAGGGGTTGATTAAAAATTAATAGTTAGAAGAGCCATTATTTTTTACCCTTGAATGAGTTCGTACAATGGGCCTCCCATCATTAAGCCGGGTTAAAATACGAGTGGAAAATAATTGGGCCACACCAAAGATTCATGGGTTAGGGCCAGATTAATGCCCAAGAAATTTCATTAATAAGAACCCGATCCAAACTTGTTTCGGGTATGGTTTTCCCCAGTTTTTGTGAAGGTCTGAAATGGACCTCCTTAGAGCCAAGGCCCAGGGGCTTACTTTCCGAGCTTGGGCTTGGCTGTGAGCTTTACAGTAGGTCCAAATCAGTTAAAGACTCCCTTTCAGGCCTAGGTTAATAAGGCCTGAACCATTATGGGCCTATTTTCACATTCCATGTCATACTATGTTCTAGAATATACGTGGACTAACAACAGCACGGTCCATGGGAATACGGTGGAGTAGAGAACGTGGGATGTTACCTTAGTGACCTGGAGAAGATATGAACGTCAAGTGGACTGCCTTGGAACACACGCAGCTCAAGACCTTTCTTCATCTTGAAGAAAGACCAAGGGTACTTGGCATGCATGCAAGCTGTCAACACAAGAAGCTTAGTCAAGCCAAGGACACATGGCATCTATGCAAGATGCCACTACAAGCAATTTAAGGCCTTTCTTCAATATGAACAAAGACCAAAGGTACTTGGCATGCATGCAAGCTACTAACGCAAGGAGTTCAACAGGACTTAATGGCCATTGATAGGCATGAAAAAGAAGCACAAGTCCCAACAAATACTTTATGCTTCATATTTTTGCATATTTGGACACTTGAAATAGCAAGTGGGCCCCGAAAGCACCTCAAAAGCCAATGGAGTGGCCGAAAGGCCTGGATATTCTGCAACAACTGAAATTCCTTTTGCTTTTACAGTTTTTTATGCAAGGAAGGAGGTTTTTTCAGGCCTCAGCCGATTTCTTGGACAGGGAGCAAGGCTTGGACAGGTAGCAGCTTTCCATTGGAGCATTCTGAAGCAGCTCAAGGCTTGGAACCTCTGGCTAGAAATATCATAATTGAAGGCCTTGGCATAGGTACCTGCACCATTAAGCTCTGCGCTTACTAAATTTATCTGTCATTTATTTTCCAACAAAGTATTGTATTTCCTTTCAATCTAGCCCAGTGCTTGACGGAATTCTAGTCCTAAAATAATGGGTTGCCCCAAGCGTAGGGCTGAAACCGACGTAGCAGAATATCCGGTAAGTCCGGAGTCGAATCCACAGAGACGGTGATGTGTGCTACTAAAAAACTTGGGTTATTACTATTAAAAACGGGCTTTTAGGTAGCCACCCCTTGTCGTTTTGATTAAGATTAACTAAAACTTAGAAATTAATTATATTTTTCAAATAATTAAAAGAAAGGTACGATCGTAGGGTTCATAGCACTTACAACCGGCCTGCACTCATCTGCTCCAATCAATGTTCTTTAAAACGTTTGATTTAGACTGAACAAGATACCCCGCAAGATGTGAAACCTTATGGTGGCCGTTTACCCATGCATAGCAAAGAATGAGTTTTGGACCCCCGTTCTCCCGTTCACATGGGCTCCGACAATACCCGGATTCGTCTAACGAATGTTCTTTGTTAACCTAAAATTGTCTTTTCTTTAGGGTAAACTATAGTTAACCCCCTCTAACTAAGCCCCGCGTTCACTTTGCCCCCTCTAACTTCTTTTTTTGGCACTCATCCCCCTCTAACTAACTGAAATTCAAACGGTCATAATTTCTTCGTCCAAAATTGAAAACATGCAAATTATATATCAATTTTGAGGTCTTGAAGTCAGCTTTCTAATGACATCAAAATCACATCACGATTCAAAGCACACAGAAAGATATGATCAAAAGAGTAAGGGCTGGTAGACAGAAAGACCGTTTTGATCATAACTTTCTATGTGCTTTGAATCGTGATATGATTTTGGTGTCATTAGAAAGCTGACTTCAAGACCTCGAAATCGATATACAATTTGCATGTTTTCGATTTCAGACAAAGAAATTATGACCGTTTGAATTTCGGTTAGTTAGAGGGAGTTGAGTGTCAAAACAAAAAGTTAGAGGAGGCAAAGTGCATTTGAAGCTTAGTAAGAGGGGTTAACTGTAGTTTACCCTTTTCTTTATTGTTTGAAAATATGAGCAGTGCCCGAACTAGTCACAGTATGCTAATCACCTCGTGACCCTACCTATTCGACTAGTCACTCATTATTAAACAATAAACAAAAGAAACTCTAGATTGAAACATACTTTTATTACGCGATATGAAAAATAAACAAAAAATATTAACTAATTAAATACCAGCGAATAACTTTTATTAAAAATAGAAATTAAAATTAATTATCGAAATGTAAGTAATTGAACGAGACTTGAAATAACTTGAAGAAAAGAAACTCCAAATAAAAATTGTACATCCAAAATGCTCTTGCAGCCCCCTTTCTTGTTCGCTGCTCTCGGTTAAAAAAAGTGATCCCTGGCGCAGCTTTCTTCCTTTCTTTTTATAGTGCCCAGTAGTCGGTTTCCAATTCCCTCTATTAATTTGTTTTCCGAAATAAGTATTAGTGGGCCCAATTTCATTTGGTCCAATTACTATTCTTGGGTCCACTTGAACAAAATTCTTGCCAACTTACTGGTCCAAGTAAATTACTAGTACATATATACCTAGCCTTGACCAAATTTTCAACCAAATTAGTACGTGGACCACGGTCAAAAATATGTTGTGGCCAAAACTGGTGCTGTTCTTCTTGACCTCTAATAAGACCCACCATTGGAATTAAACTGTTCACGGGCTTCACTTTGGCGCCAAATAATTTGCGCTTTTAACTCCAAATATAATCCATCAGCATCCAGAGTCTTAAAACGCAATTAACAAATATTAAACCTCAAGTAGCGCGCTAACGGACATAACAAGTCTAAGTTAGGGGGCGTAAATAGGCATATTTACGCATCCATCACCCAGCCTAGATCTTGTCATTTATTTCCTTGTACCCAATCTTTGTTAAGCCGATTAATAAATTAAGTTTTTTTCTTCCTTCTTTATCTTTCAATCTTTGCAGTTTCATTTCCCATTTTCTAACTCTCGATTAGGAAATTTTAAGTCCTTTCGTTTAAGGTAAACCACAAACCATATATACAGCCGTACCCCTTTTGGTCGTACACAATCCACTTAGCACGAATTCAGATTTTGAGGCATGAAGGCCTTGAAAAACAGTTTGGACTACAATCCACTCCTGGCATGCCCGCTATTATAACCGATTTGGTTTTGCGCTTTTTTTGGAAAACACCATCAAAGAAAATAGCACAACCATTACCATATGCACACTTTATTCAAAATACATGGCCACTGAATCAAAGATAAAATAAGTTTCCCGTAAGTTTAATTTTCATGGAAAATGGACAACTAAATTTTAATTTTTCTATTGAATTTCTTTGTCCAATAAAGACTCTTGCAAAAATAGATTTTATTTTCCTTTAATTCACTTCAATTCACTAGAAAATTCTAGTACTAACTTTTTGCACAATATTTCTGACAACTGAACAAGGCCTTTGAATGACATTGTTTTCATCATCATCAGCCTCATTGGAAATACATACAGCATCGACAATGCTTATTTGGTCCGTTTGGTCGGCACGGAATGATATTGTCTTAAAAAATGCTTCTTGGCGAGTGGAGGATCTTGGGGAACTAATTAAAACCAGGGTAGCAATGTGGGTTAAGGTGAAGTTCGACATCAAGGTGCACTCGGTAGAGGATTTCAAGGTCTATCTTGATGGAATGAGGAAGGAGAAAGTGTAACTTGATGTAAGGGTGGTGTGATCCAACTCTCTGTTGGATGGTCCATTGTTGTTTTTTTCTTTTTCTTTGTTTTGTTTTCTTCTCTCATTCAGCATCTGTGCTTAGTGAGTTCCTCTCTCGATGTACCATTTTCGAGTCAATAAAATCTTCGTTTTGCCGAGCAAAAAAAAAAAAAAATACATACAGCATCGACCTTCGAAAGCACGGATAATAAAAAATGGGGTCTCTATACGTTTCAAAACAAAATACATTGAACAAGCAATATGGGATGGATGTAGTAATTTAATTAAATTTTACTCTCTCATAAAATGAAACATTTTATTACAAAAATGTTATTCAAAAATGGAGTTTTTAAATATTCATCCTTATGCATCACTCCTCGTAACTTTTCATCCTTTGACTTTTTTGTACTTATGTTTTCATCTTTTCTCTTTTTTAATACAAATTGTACCCTTACATATAAATATGCATAACAGATGTTGCCTAAATAGGTGGCATGTAATTAGGTTTCATGTGATTATGGTTTCCTAATTAAATGGGATTTAATTGATGATTTGAAAATGAAGGGGGATAATTCAAATTTTTGTTATCTTTTTTCCAAAACTTTTTAAAAGTAACTAAAATCCATTCCATTCCATATACACACGAAATCCCCATTGAATAAACACATCATGAATGGAAAGAAATTTATAATAAGTGTTTCATGGTTAATTATATACATGATTTTTATAACATACACAAAACCATCGCCTCATATCATATTCGTGACATCTATTCGCAATTGTGGAATCGATTTTATTATTAAAACATGACATATTAAGATCATGACGCAATTCGAATCAATAAACCTAACATCTATTCCATAAAAACATGACAATCGTTAATCCCAACAAATAAACGAGAAATCGATTCCACCATGAAATCGATTTCATAAACACGACAGATTTCAAAAGATAAACTTTAAAATTATGGCAGATTTCATAAATCGGTTCAAGTACCCTGTTGCGCAATTCGCCATGAACTTCAACCATGGAAGATTTCTAAAAAATTGAACCTATAAACATGGCAGATTTCATTTGCACGCACGTAATACAACCCCAAGCCTCGCTGCCTCTGTATGAACTTCAAAATCATGATCATGAACATAAAAATCTGTCATGTTTCATGAATCTAAACATAAACTTCAAAACACGGCAAATTTCTAAAAAATTGAACCTATAAACAGGGCAGATTTCATCTGCATGTACGTAATTGTGGGCACGCGCCCCCGGAAAATTCGTTTTATAAGAATTGGGGTGCGGCCCTCTTTCGAAAACGCGCGGCGAAACGCCTCGATTCAGAGTCGCCACTCGGGTTTTAGCGGAGGAATACCCAAGGAACCGAACTCGAAAACGTTTGCCACGTTTTGTTTGATTTTGAAAAGGCGTAGACCAGTCCGTCGTCACCTTCGATATCTGAGGTTCGGGAGCCAGGTTACGAGAGGGGAAGGGTTTTATGGCACCCCTCTCGCCCAATCCGGAGATCGGTCTCTACTCGGGCATTTTTATGAAAACCTTTGCATTTTTCTCTCATTTTACCATTTTTTAGCCAGTTAGGGCGGGGGAACAGTTAATGGGGACGAAAGCGGTAACAGCTTGCAAATTATGTGACAAAATGCTTATGAACGGCTTGACTACAATGCTAAGTATAGATTGAGAACAAGCACTGAGTAACCCGAGCGAACTGCAGTACGCTGTCACAAAGCGTCGTGAGCAGATTCTACCAGCATGCACTGGTCAAGCCACTGCATGGTGATACAACCTGCGCACGCCACAAGGAGACTGGCGTACTCCACTTTTTGGATCTCTCATTCCTTGTTTGCAACCCTCTGGGCTCTGGAAAAGGACCAGCGCACACCCAGGGCAAACCACGCAGTTTAATATAGCAGAATATACATAACCACAGGCAAAATGAATGGCTTTAGGCCATGAAAGAAAGCAGAACACCCCAAAACAGTGTGGGGACAGAAGATAGGCCAAGACTATGCTAAGATGCAAGGGCCAGTCACTGGACCCAGAAGTATAATGCCGTACGCCAGTATATGACTGCCGTACGCCACTTGTGCCTTTGATTCCAGTGTTTGGCTTTGCATCATCTGGGCTCTGGAACATGACCAGAAGGATCCCAGAGGCCTTTTATTGACATAGATAAGCAGGATAGGATGCCACCACTTAAACAGTTCTAAATATGGAAAGCAGTAAATTGGTTATTAGCATGCTAAGGTGATCGACAGAAAGATAAAACAGAAGGAGTGACGATCCATGATCCCCACGCCAGTTGTGCCCATACAACCAAGACTGGCGTACGGCCCTTGTGAACTGGCGTGCGCCATGTGTCATCGCTTACGATAGTTGTATTTTATCAGTTTAAGGCCAGGACTAGTATCATCTACTAGCCTGGGCCTTACTGACCCCCCTCAGGAGATGAAAACAGAAGAGAACACAAAGGTGGTATACCTCTTCTTGTTGTGGTTTTGTGGTTGTTTTTGAACTTGAGGGTTGCAGGTGGTGGCCTGTATAGTGACTGGGTTCCAGCAGGGGATGTGGGAGTGTATGACCCTCTCTTGTCTTTCAATGGATGAAAGGAGATGGAGGACTTGAAGAAAGGAGAAGAAAAGAGATGGCACTTCTTTAATGTGGCTAACCCCTTGCAAATGAATGCAAGGGGGGTATTTATAGAGGGGGAGTGGACTGAGACCAGTTAAGGCCAGGCCTTGTTTGGCTGGTCCTAGGAACAAAATGGGCCTTCCATGCATTTAATGCATGGGACTAGGTGATGGGGGGTGTAGGAGAGAGAGGGGACGCCTCTGCCGAAAGCACTCATCAGGCACACTGTAGCCGACGTCAGGGTGGCACAAAAGTCCCGCCCAAGTGGCTGAATAAAGTTGATTTGACTGGGTTTGACTGGCGTGCGCCACTCTGTAACTGGCGTGCGCCAGTAAAAGCTAGGCCCATGGCCGATGACTGACACGTGGCAGCTTACTGGCGTACGTCACTAATATACTGGCGCAGGCCAGTTGGGTTTTGCTGGGGCCGTTTGGCTCTGGTTTGAAGGGTTTGAAACTGGGTTTGAAAGGGGTTTGGGGTGCTCAAGGTTCAAACACACCTTTGTCCTTGATCTGTTTTCGACTATAATCATCATTGGGGAAATAAAAGTTCGACAAATAACGTTATCTGGACAGCCCAGAATGGGGTGTCTACAGTAATACAACCCCAAGCGAGGATGACGCGGTGAATCATTGAAACGCCAATTTAAATCATAAAAAAATGAATTTGGGGCACTTACGAACTGGAACCATTCAAAAATCATTTTTTCTCCTTTGATGAGTAGCGTTTTCCGGCGATGTCGATTACGGACCGGCGAGGATGGAGGACTGATTCTAGTGATGAAGGATGGAGGATGGATAACGGAGGATGGAGGATGGATGATGGAAGACGAAGTCGACGGAGGACGAGAAATAAATTCTTAGATTTGTTCTCTGTGAAGATGTGATATTGTGTGGTGGTTTTTTCATCCTAATTTCAAATTACTTATAATAGTACTTGGAAAGCAAAAATTTAGGGATTTAATATGAACTACAATCGGAAAAATAGCAATTAGGACTTGGAAGATTTGAAGTAGATATGGAAAGCGTGACTTTAGGGATTTGGTAAGTGTAGATATCCATAAATTACGGCACGGGACCTTTGAAGTTATTTTTCAGTCTCAAAAATCATTGCCTATATAGACTCCCAAAAAACAAATAAATTCCATAAATATAGTCCTACGAGGGTAAGATGGGGTTTTTTAAAATTACAGGATGGAAACATAACTTGAAAAAATGGCCGGGATGAAAACATTCGTCGATTAAGGTCTGAGGATGAATTTTTAAGTCTCCCCCGGTTATTTATTTTCAAAAAAACAATAATTCCACCCATTGAACCACATAACCTAACTAAATGGGACTATTCGATGCGGATCAGATTGGTTAAGCTGTTATTTGGAATTTTTTCAAGAGATTAATTTTTTGCGCCTTAGGTGGAAAATCCACGATTTTCACCACCTAATGTGGGTCCCATTGTGTGTTCATTGTATAGATATGAACTGTTCATCTTATAAGATTTGCAATATAGTATATCAATGCAAAAAAAAATTGCTTAATTGAAAATCGATAAATAGATAAGTGTATCAAAAATTGAATTTCAGTTTATGAAATAGATGGCGTTAGGCAATTTAACTTTAAAGAATCACACCATCCGTTTTACAAATGAAAACTTAATTTTTTCTATATCTATCGATATTCGATGAAACTAATATTTTGCATGGATATGCTACTCGATCAACGAGTCCTACAAGATGAATGCTTCAAATTAATATAACAAATTCACAATGGTACCCACAAATTATGGTGTTGGAAACTTTGGGTTTTACACATAAGGTGGAAAGAATTTAAACCAATTTTAATCTACTAAGACACCCTAGGGGTTGTTCTAGTGGTTTGGGCAAACATCAGGCTTTAAGAGTACTCCTAAAATTCTGGGGTTCAATTTTTCACCGAGTGAGTACCCCGCAGTAAATGGAGGGTCGTGATAGGTGTAGCCGCGCTAATTCCTTCGGAGATTTGGGTTGTGCAGTTGGATAACTTGGGTCTATATAGTGGGTTGACTGTAGTACTGTTCCTCGTTAAAAAATATATATAGTACGAGTAAAATTTAATCCACTAAGGGCGGAGATCCAAATCTCAACCGACTGCTAATATATCAACCACATAAAAATTCCTTCCCAAATTAGAATTCCTATTTTGAACTCCCCTCCCTCTCTCTCCCTCTCTCTCTCCCTCTCAAGTCGCTCCCAGATTTAGAATTCATTTCAGGCTCCCCGCAATTCAAGTGGAGAGTTCCTCTCTCTCTCACAAGTATATATATTAGTCATTCTCCAAAGAAACATTCCTCCTCCGTCCCTTTACTATTTGAGACGTCTCAAAATGTTGTTTATATTTCTTTCATCTATAATGTTTTTTTTATATTAAATATAGATTTTGTTTGATAGATTAGTTCTATCGTGCAAAATTTTAAAAATCTTTAAAAAAATTATAAATTAAAAAATATAAGCAAATTTATAATTGCATATATATATATATATATATATGCCAAAAAGACATTAATTTTGGACGGGAGTATAATATATCATATATATAAAGTGAGGTGGGTTTCGGTTTTACGCATACCCAAACACCAATCCGAACCTGGCTCCATTCTACCACGACCCCGAGCATCTCCGAACCAACCTCCGTTCATCCCGATCAGTCCCTGAGGCTCCCCATTGCCGTCATCTTCCCCGCGAACCCGAAAACTCCATAACCGGGTTCCTAGCTTTTCGGCCGGATTCGAGGTAGATTAATCTCTCTCCTACCTTCCCTAAGTATATTACGTGCTTATGTATTGGTTTTTTATGTTCCGGAATCGAAGAAATCTAACCCGACGGCGCGCAGCCGGAAATGGTACTCCTCTGTTTTTGTTTCGAATAGCCTTTTGTTCATGAACGTTGGAACTTTTCTAAAAGATCGATGACATTGAAATTACAAGTTACCCTAACCTTTTTGGTTCTTATGTTATGGCCAAATCTATATTAATAAGTATTATTTGCATTACAGTTAAGTCCTTTAAATTATTAAGATTACGTTTTGACCCATGACTGATTTTCTTATGGAGTAATAATTAGAAAAGATAAGAATGTTTTATGAGCACATTTCCTTTGTCCAACATTAAACTTAGTATTATATTTATAAGTAAAAAAAATATCAATTCTAATCCTTTATGAAAGGAAAGAATTTTACCTTTACTTTAATAAGTTATAAATATAGCTGAAGCAATTTTTATAGTATATAAATAAAAGAAGAATAAAAATGAATGGAGTATTGTAATATGGAAGGTTATTATAACATTTTAGAATAGATGGTACACTAGTGAATTAAAACTCTACTTTCAAATGCATTACTAACGCGGAGTGACTTGATTAAATTAGGAATTGTAAAATATGATTACTTTACATGCAAATTTATCGCACTTATCCAATGACATGCTGTTGTCTTGTTAACTATGCTATGAGCTGTTGAGTTATCTTTTCACGCTCATTAACTACAAGTGTGCCATTTAAAAATAAATTTGAGTAAAAACAAGAGTTTAGCATTAGAGAAGTCTTACCCAAATTAAGTTTTTGACTCAAATTTCTATCCAAATTTGAATGAAGAAAAGGTTTAGGGCTGGTGATGCTCCAAAGCAATTTAACTATTGACCTCTACAAATTCTTGGTCAAAGTTTTCCTTGGTCATAGAAGTCAAATACGTTTGAAAAAAAACTAGGGAAATTTAGTGATAGGTCCACTATAATCATTTTATAAGTTCATAAGTTCACCTAATAATTTTGTAAAATTACAAGTCCACACAACTTAAAACCTAGGGTATCCTATAAAAGTATCTAAACCATTAAAATTCTATAATAGAAAAATATACCCTAAAATTCTATAAAAGTGCCTAAATCCTAAGGTATTCTACGCTAGAGTAATTTACCTTATCCTATAATAAAAAAGTGCACATTAAAATCATATGAAAGTGTTTAAATCCTAAGGTAGCCTAAAATGGACTTGAGACCTTACAAAATTAATAAATAGACTTGTCTTGTGGATTTATAAAGTTCACATAATGGACCTAGCTAAGACTAATTTTTAAAAAAAACTACCCCCTATGGTTTGGATAATAAGCCGACTTCAAACACCTCGTTGCCTTTACACCGACAAAAGACTGTGGTGAACCCAGAAATTCTCTATACTAGGGGCATTTATTATTCACAATCTTAAATAAAAATAACCAATCAAACACAATTACATAAACATTTATATTTATGCAAAAAGATATAACATATATGCTTCCAAAATTTCATAAACGTGTAAGCTTTCAAAACGATTGATATCCCACATTGATTCCCACACAAGTAGGACCAGAACGAATGTTTGGTACAATGGGTTTTTTTTGTTTTTTACGACCAAGAGTTATCTTCTCCTTTCTCAAAGTGGGATATATGTAATGGTACTGTGGATTTGAAGTATTTCTTCGTACTGCACAATAATACAATCAACAATCAAATTTGCAAATAGTGAAAGGGTCAAGAACAGGATTTTTGTTCAACAATCAAAGTCCAGCCATAATGTCCTTTCGGCAGCCGTAATATTCTATTGGATCACAATTCTCAAACATAGATTATGGTGACTGGCGAGGCCAGGAAACGACGGCGATACGAGATCTGAGACGACTTTTGATGGACACAGGCGATGCCGCGATTGTGAGTTTTCGTCATTAGCGAAAGGGGCAAGCGGCGACTGGCGAGAGTGGGCCTGCCGCGGACCTGGTTTTGGGAACAGGGTAGGGTTTGTCTTCGTCCTTCCTCGTTCGATTTTGTCTACAAACAATTTTTTTTTCTTTTATTTTTAGAAAAAAGTGGGGCACGTGACCCCCCAAGATGGGTCTGCCGCTGCAAAAGTTACGTGCGACTTAAATGTGGGCTTCCAATTTCATACTCGGTGGAAAACTTCCCAACATCATTAATTTGTACTACTATAACCGACATTTACAGTTTAGTAACAGTATATATATATATACACACACACACACGACCATGAATAAGTACAATGCCTAACTGAAGACTTTATGAACCTCCTGTTGCCGTACATGGTTTCCAGTAGGATTCAGGTTCCTAGTAGAAGACACCCACCTAGACATAGCTTTCAAAACTACATCCTTCGATGCTTATGCAGGGCCGGCCGAAGGAGTAAAAATTAACCTGCCACGATGTGGGGAGTGGAAGTGGTAACTTTCACTCGTGCTATTCTCGTTTGTTTGGCCCTCTTCCACCCACCCGGTGTGTCTGCAGGGTTTAACTTGATCAAGTGCAATAGAGAGAATCATCATAAAAAGCCTTGTGTAGGTGATTCCGTGGCCGCTCACTTTAGCTTTAACCTCGGTCATATAAGGGAGGACTGTTGTAATGAACTTAAAGAACTTGATGACCTTTGTACGCTGGATTTTGGTCTGTTTAGGGCCCCTAGCCTTTTTATGCCTTTTTGGGTAAAAATGAGGTGTGCCGAGTTCGATCAGAAGTTTTTAAGCTAATAACAAAATTAGGGCTAAACTCATAACAGAATGTAATCTCGCTGTTGAATCATTTCTCCGTACAATGGAAGACAACGATTACAAGTATTTATACATAAAGCACAAGCTAATCAAAAGGGAATCTTTTACAACTCAGCCCACTTACTTGCTAACTAACTTTCTAACAAACTTGGAGTGGTAATGTGTAACTGAATTGGAGCTGAGGTAGAATGAACTGAGAGCTCAGTAGTCATATTATTTGGCTTAGATAGCTCAGTTGAACTTGATTTTGTCATCAGCCCCCTGCAAACTGATGTGGGCACCTATGCTAACATCAGTTTGGCACGAGAAGAAGGAAACGATCACTAGTGATCGGATTTGTAAATATGTCAGCAACTTGAAAGCCAGAAGGAACATTACGCACTTGTAGCTGTTTATGACGAATCTTCTCTTGGACAAAATGAAAATCAACTTCCACATGCTTTGTTCTAGCATGGAACACTAGATTGGTGGCCAGAGAAATCGCAGAAATACTATCACAACAAATGATAGGGGTAGGAGTAAAAGCTGGCAGACAAAGATCTTTGAACAACTGGAGAAGCTAGAAAACTTCTGCTACAACATTAGCCAATGCTTTATACTCGGCCTCTGTTGAAGAATGAGCAACCGTGGCCTATTTTTTAGCTGACCAAGAGATCAAATAGAAAGACAGCATAACCCCCAGTAGATCGTCGATCAAGGGCATCGCCCACCCAATCAGCATCAGTAAAAGCAGAGAGAGTAAGAGGACTTGTGGAAAAACTCAAACCATAGTCCAATGTCCCTTTGACATATCTAAGGATACGCTTAACTGCAGTAAAATGTTATTCCAGTGGATAGTGCATGTGTTGACAGACAGAATTAACAGCAAAAGAGAGCTCTAGTCGAGTTAGAGTAAGGTATTGAAGAGAACCAACAAGAGACCTGTAGAATTCTAGATTGGAGATAGGTGTATCAGCATCCATGGGTGCAGGTTTGAGAGAAGAAGGTGTACTACAAGGTCTACAATCTTGCATTCCAATTTTTTGAAGAAGAGTAAGGGCATATTTAGCTTGAGATAGAATCATACCAGTGGGAGTTGCAATAGCGTCAATACCCAGAAAGAAATGTAAAGGACCCAAATCTTTATGAGCAAAAAAACTACTAAGTTGCTGAACAATGGTGTCGATCAATGAGGTATTGTTCCCAGTGACAAGAATATCATCCACATATACAAGAATATAAACCAAATCTTCAGCTTTATGAAGTACAAACAAAGAAGAATGCCAGACTATTAGAGAAACCAAGAGTCAGTAAACACTTAGAAAGCATATCATACCATGCCCGTGGGGCATGCTTGAGGCCAAAAAGGGCTTTATGAAGCTCACAGACATGAGAGGGAAATTGAGAGCTGATAAAACCTTGGGGCTGCCTGAGATATACTGTTTCTTGAATTGTGCCATGTAAAAAAGCTTTAGTGACATCAAGCTGTCTAATGGACCAGCCATAGTGTAGAGCTAAGGATAGAACAGCTCAAACTGTGGGTTGTTTCCCCACAGGACTGAATGTTTCTGTATAATCAACCCCCTCTGTTTGTTGAAACCCTTAAGCCACTAATCGTGCCTTATATCTAGCCACTGAACCATCAAAATTCCTTTTGATTTTAAAGATCCACTTATAACCAATGATAGGAGTACCTGGGGGTGGGGAAACAAGAGACCAAGTCCCTTGAGACATAAGTGCTATATATTCTTCAGACATTGCCTGTCTCCATTTAGAAAAAGGCCATTGCTGCTTTAAAGTTAAGAGGTTCAGTAAGAGGAGGAGATTGAGTAAGAAGAGAAAATGGAACTTTGGGAATAGAAATGCCATTTTTTAACCTTGTGGTCATGGTATGTGTAGGAACAACAGGAGGAGCAAAAGTAGAAGGATATGGAGAAATTGTAGGAAAAGGAGAAGAAGAAGAAGAGACAGAGGTAGAAGAAGAAAAAATAGCATTGGGTAGAGGTTGAACAAAAGGACTAGGATGAGGAAAAGGAAGAACAAAATGAGGAACATAAGAGGAAGAACAAGAGCCTGAGGAAGTGTGGTGAAAAGAAGAAGAAGAAATGATAGTATGATAAGGAAAGTCATGCTCAATAAATCTCACATGCCTTGAGACATACACCTTATTAGTAGTAGGATCAAGACAACGATAACCCTTTGTTCTTGTACAATATCTTAGAAATATGCATGGTGTAGATCTTGGTTCAAGTTTGTTTGAGGAATAAGGCCTCAACCAAGGGAAACAACAATAGCCAAATGGCCATAAAGATTGATAATCTGGAGCTGTATTATAAAGCTTTTGAAAAGGAACTTTAAACTGAAGAGAAGAATGAGGTAAGCGATTAAGTAGAAAAACTGCAGTAGTGATAGCTTCAAGCCAAAAACCAGTGGGAAGATTTGCTTGTTGGAGAAGTGCTATGGCTGTTTCTACAATATGACCATGCTTCCTGTCTACAAGACCATTTTGTTGGGGAGTATGGGGACAAGTAGTTTCATGACTAATACCAAACTGAGCAAAGAAAAATGCCATGGCTTTGTTGAGAAATTCACCTCCTCTATTAGACGTAAAAGTCTTGATAGAAGATTGGAAATGATTTTCCACAAATAAACTGAAAGCTTTAACGTGGGAAGTCACTTCAGCTTTCGAACGTAAAGGAAATAACTAACAATATCAAGTAAAATCATCTACAAGTAACAAGTAGTATTTATATCCTGAAAAAGAGATTACAGGAGCTGGTCCCCATACATCAACATGCAAAAGATCAAAAGGTGCAACAGAATGTGTGGTAGAAACTGGAAATGGAAGTTTATGACTTTTTGCTTTACAACAAGCATAACAATCTAAATTTGACCCATTAGGTACATCCAAGTTGTATTTATTAGACAAGTGATGAATTAAACCACTATGAGGATGACCTAAATGGCGACGCCATAAGACTGCAAGAAAAGATGCGCTGAGAAGAGTAGTAGCTGTGGTTGAAACTTTAGAAGAAGGAAGAAAGGGATAGAGACCCTGGTGGCAAGGTCCTTGATGGATCACTTGTTGGATTAATTTGTCCTGAATGAGATATCCAGAAGAGTCAAAAATGATTCTATAGTTATTGTCTTCAGGCAAAATGATAGACAGAGAGCAAGTTATGTGAGATTTGAGGAACATGGAGAATATGATTAAGCTGAAAGGAATGAGATGGTGTCGGAAGCAAGCATTTACTTGAAGTAAACAAAGGAACTGTCTGTCCATTTCCCACTGCCACAGTTGGAGGTGTTGGTGTATTGGTAGCTGCTGAGATATGAGAGATTTCATTGGTCACATGTGATGTGACTCCAGAGTTAAAATACCATGGTCCAGTAGAGAGAGATGGTGTAGAGCCACCAGGAAACCCTGAGCCAGAAACTGAGTAACCAAGAAAGCCATTGTAAGAAGGCATAGAGGGATATTCTGAAGCTGAACTCCCTGAACCATTATAAGATGGAGAATAACTGGGCCCAGAATTATAAGTAGGAACTGCAGAGCTAGAGAGCATAAGAGCTTGAGGTCTAGGAGCTTGAATATTCTGTCCATGAGGGGAGTAAAACCCCTGCCCAAGTTGTGCACCAAACTGGTGAAACCCCTGGCCATCTGGAGCTCCAAACTGGTGAAATCCTTGTGCATTTGGAGACTGTAGAACCTGATCATGTTGTAATCCAAACCGATTAAAGCCCTGTCCATGTTATTTAAACTAAGAGTTGTAACCAAAATAAGGTAGATGATATCCAAGATTCTGTCAGTAATAACAGGTAGAGGCCTGATGATTAAACCTCCCACAGATTTGACAGCTACCAGGTGGAAAGGAGTAATCTCGAGAAAATGAATTCTTGAAAGATGATCCCCCTCGAGGTCGACTTTGGTTTCTGTTAAATCTGTTCCCACCAAAGGTATTTTGACCAAAATTTGGAGCAAAAGAAGGCATCTGTGGAGCCTAAGTCCCAAACTGGACAGGATACGGAAAAGCACTACTAGAAGAAGGAGTGACTTGATTAACAGAGCCTTGATGTTGAGCAAGTAACATGGTAGATGAAGATGCCTCATTCGAATGATCTAAATATAAATCCTTCGACATTAGCATGGCAGAAACTACACTAAATGGGATAGATGTAGCAGCACATTGAGTTCTAATAGTTTGTTTCAAAGTTAGATAATCCTCAGGAAGGCCATTCAGTGTGTGAAAAACAATTTCAGCATCATCTATATTTGAACCAGAAGCCTCAAGTTTCTGCACAAGCTCTTTAACAGACTCCAAATATTTCTCCATAGATTTGGTTTTCTTCAAGTTATACAATCGTCTTTTGAGATCAAGAATATGTGTTTGGGAATGAACACTATACTTCTCTTCTAGTTTTGACCAAATTTGAAAGGTATGATTTGATCCAACTGCATGTGGGAGAATGGAAGGGGTAAGTGTAGCCATAAGACAAGAAAGTAGCATCCGATCAACTATTTGCCATCGGGAATAAGCAGCATTAGGGATTCGTATTCCCAGAGGCATCTTGTGTTTTAGGTAAGGTATCTTAAAGGAGCCATCAGCATATGCAAACAAGGAATTCGCCTTTAAAGCGTTCTCAACTTGAGATTTCCAAGAAAAATAATTTGATGATTCAAGCCTCACACTGATAAATGACTAAAAATTTGCAATCAGAAAAGTGAGAGAAGATGGAATATACTCAGCTGATTAAGACGATTGAGCGGTGGATTGACTCATCATGATGAAGAAATTGAAGAAGATAGAAGACGATTGAGATGTTGATGATTATAGATCTGAACCAGAATCACTGGCTTTCGCCTTCAATGGCTCTGATACCATAAGAACTTTTTAAGCTAATAACAAAATTAGGGCTAAACTCAGAACAGAATGTAATCTCTCAGTTGAATCATTTCTCCGTACAATGGAAGAGAACGATTACAAGTATTTATACAGAAAGCATAAGCTAATCAAGAGGGAATCTTTTATAACTCAGCCCACTTACTTTCTAACAAACTTGGAGTGGTATTGTAGGCAGCGTGCCCGGAAAAAAGGGCAGATCGATGAGCGCGCTCTTTTTGGTAGACGAGCGCTCAATTTAGAGTTGTCACTTGTGTTTGAAGGTTCGACACCCAAGGAACCGAACTTGATACGCTCGCTGCACTATTTGATTTTTGAAAAAAGTTGAAGGCACCAGTCCGTCATAACCATATCTGGATTAGGAAGTCAAGCTACAAGAGGGGAAGGATTTTAAGGCATCCCTCTCGCTCAATCCGGAGATCGATCTCTACTTGGACATTTTGTAAAAATATTTTGCAATTTTGTTTGATTAATTAATTTTTTAGCCAATTATGGGTTGGAGAATAGTTTAATAGAATTAAAGTTATAACATGTTTGCAGGATGTGATTGCATAGCATGGATGAGCAGTTAGTAAATAGGGAAATGGGCAGGTTCTGTTTACAGAGCAAACTCAACGCGTTGTAGTGAATTGACGTGTACAAGAAGGAATCTACATGCACTGATCCAATCCACGCGGATCACTGCATGTGATTACAACCTGCACGCGTGAATACCACACAAGCGCGCGTGAGTTTGCTTTGCACACAGCCTCTGTTTTTACCCTCTTCTGGGTTTTGGAAGGACCAGTGCACACCCAGGACAAACCAAGCAGTTGATAAGCAGTTCTAATATACAGTTTAAAGGCTAAAAAAGCCCTACAAATTAACAAAACACCCCATAAATAGTGTGGGGACAAAATAATGGCCTAAAGCCAAATTACCCGTGTAAGGTCAGCCACTGGTCAGAGGCGCTCTGGTGCACGATGGTGGCAGTCCGGCGCGCAATGGAGTCAGTTTGGCGCGCGAGGGTTGTGCCCTAGCGCAAGGGGGACTGAACCAGACCAGTGCTTGGTCTACACATTTCTGGGTTCTAGGACAGGTCTAGAATGATCCCAGGGGTACTCCATAACAATAGAAATGCAAATTATCTACAAACTAGCAGTTATAACAAAGGAAAGCAGTAAACTAGTTATTTACATGTTCACAGTGATCTATACAAAGTAAAACATAAAACAGTAGGACACCAATCCCCACGCAGACCATTGCGCGCAGCAATGAAGTGTCGCGCACGAGAGTGGGACCGTCTCGCGCTGGTTCCTACCATGACGATTTTTGAAATCTTGTCAGCTTTAGGACCAGAGCTGGTATTGATTACCAGCATTGGCCATGCCAACCCTACTCAGGGATCAGAACAGAAAACAATAGGTATGCTATACCTTTGAATTTTGAGTTTGAAAGATATTTGAACTTTGAGGTTGAAAATAGGATTTGTGGTGTTTGTTTGAGTATTTTGAGGAATGTGAAATTGGATGAAAAGCACTAGAGTCTTTGTGCTTACTCTTTTGAATTTTTGTAACCCTTTGAAAGGAAGAACAATGGGTGTATAAATAGGGAGAGATGAGGTAAATCTGGTTGGTACAAGGAGGGGAGCTCAGTCAGTCCACGAGTGGCTGAGGGTGCTTGGTGGTTAAGCTTACCAACTAATAAAGGTGATAGGGACATACTTGGTCCGTCGCACGTGAAAGTCAGTCCGGCGCGCGATGGTCAACGGTCAAGCTTTGACTGTTGACCACAACATGGCAATTTGACCGGCGCTCGCGGGAGTCAGTCTGGCGCGCGATGGTGCGCCCCAGCGCGCGATGGTTGCGCCCTGGTGCGCGTGTACCACCTATTCACGCGTTGGTCAACGATTAAGCTTTGACCATTGGCCAACACTGGTCAAGTTGATCTATGCACGCAGGCTCTCAACCAACGCGTGCCAATAGGGTTTTTGGCTTTTTTGAAGTGGCTTAGGCTAAGTTAGGTTCAAAAGGGTGTCAAACACTCAAAGTTTAAACACTCAACATTCCCGAGGTGTTCTTGATCCGTTTCATCATTGAGAAATCAAATACCGTAAGTAAACTAATTTGGACGCCCAGATTGAGGTGTCTACAGGTATCGTGTAACTGAATTGGAGCTGAGGTAGAATGAGCTCAGAGCTCAATAGTCAGCTTATCTAGCTTAGATAGCTCAACAGAACTTGATTCTGTTATCATTTGAAAAATGAGGCATGCCGACTGCTGAGTTCGACGATTGATAAATTGTTTTTGTTAAAAATACGGGGTAGTCAAAACGTGGATAATATTTAAAAAAAAAAAAAGTTGAAAATAGTTTTGAGCGTTTTAGAGCATTTTAGTAAGATGTCATTGTTTGAATATTGTAGATTATAACGAATGAGGACATTTTAGTAACTTCATCATAATAGAGACAAAAAAGGAGTGTAGGTGGAGACAGGGGGAGTGTGGATATCAATTTCCTTATGGAAATCCCATTTGAAAAACTTAGCTAAACATGGGACTTTAAAGCACCTCTTCAATACTTTCTCCACAACTTCCTCATCAATCTCAAAACTAGCATATTTTCCAACCGCTCCTCCATAGGACCACCACCATTTCCGCCCCGTACCATCTGTGTTACCTTATGAACTAACGGACACATCAAGATCATTCCAGCTGTATTTTTCTTTTCCTTGTCCATACCTTCAGTGGAATTTGCAGCACAAAAACTTGGTACGCTATATGAATGTTCTTCCATTTCCATGTCCCTACCTTATGCCATTTCTGGTGGTTTCTCTCTATTTTAATATCTCTATTGTTAAATCGTATGGAAAGTGGATTCCTTATTCCATGGTTTGTACACTTTTTTTTAATCAAAGAGTTGCATTTATGAAAAGTCTTCCGGTACTTACAATCCGAGAGCAGAGAAAAGAAATTATGACACATTCACCAACCAAACGATAAACAAATTATATATACACTTAAAAGTTATGTCTAATATCCAAACATGAGTCTCAAACTCTCTTCATATATTGCAAAGATGGTAAGCTTTGATGGAATTCTGATCGGAAAACTAAAAATAAAAGAAGAGAAAAAATGCCACGACATACATTAGGAACAATCCCAATCCATCACCGGCAAAACCACTAGAATTGATAGTACCACTCGTCAATGGCAAACAAATGATGAACGCCAACATACAGATTGGAATCTTCATCTTCAGAAAAATTGTAAACAAATGGTTTAACCAGATTTGGTATGGAACGATAAAATACATGGTTAAATATAAGGGCAAATTTCACTGACCTCCCTTGAGGTATCTGACAAAAACAGGAACCTCCCTTGAGGTTTTTGAAATGTCGCTGACCTCCCTTGCTTTTCAAAATATTTTAAAGATTCCCCCAATCTGTTAAATCAGCTCAAACGGTGTGAACTTCAAAGAAGAAAAAGACTTAAATGCCCTTTATGTTCTTCCTCTCTTCCTTTCCCTTATCTGTCTTCTTTTTTCTCCTTTTGTCTCTATTTTACATAGCTGCCCCAACCTTTCCACAAATTCCACCCAATTTTACTCCCCAGTTTCAATTTCAAACCTATATTTAATTCCCTGTTCATTCGATTTTGCTTTTCCTGTCCTTAATAATCCTCGATTACCCAACTCCAATACAAATCAGTTGAAATTGCTAATGGGTTGGACTTATGTACAACTTTTTGTACGAGTAATTAATGGATCAGCTTTCAATCAATGGTCCACTTTTATACTCTATTCTTCTTTTTACTATCATGGACGACGTGGAGCACCTATGCTTTTCATCTTAATTAGTGATTACTGAATAATACTCGAATGAGTAGGATTTTACAATTAACACGGTTCCAAAACTCTCCAAATTTTGACCCATACCATAATTAGACCAAAAGAGAAGCATACACACATTCTCCCCAGTCTTCTTTTCTTTACATATCAATGCGTGTGACTGTATATGTAGATTAGCAGATATTCTGTGTGTTTTTCCAATAAGGGTGTGTGTAGATAGATATTGTAATTTTATGATGTGTTCCACTAACTAAAATATATATTTATTTTTCAAATAAATACGTATTTTTAAAATTAAAGGTAATGTATTGTGAGAAAATAACATGTGTCGTAAAACGAAAAATAAGTACTTAAAAAATAAGAATCTTAGCAGAAGGGGTCTTTGATTAGCAATTATGTGTAAATATTGATATGTATGTAGATGTATGTATATCTTCCGAATTAACAAAAATAAAAGTATACGTATGTATACTGTAATCAAGTTTAAAGTGAATATAATATTTATATTTGTTTTTATGTTTAAAAACGAATAAAGGCTTGATTCAATTCTCTTGGGATTTTTAAATTAAAGCCGTTGAGGTATTTTTTATGGTTCGAATCACTCATATTTTAAATTTCCATTTTCATCTTTTGTGTGAAAAATAAAATCAAGTTGTTTGGATACCAATAAGTGTATAATCCATAACTATAAAATGACACTATTTACGCAACCGATGGTGGCTCGTACCACTCTCCCCTCAATTTAGCTCCACCCCTGATCTTGCATAGGTCTACCAATCAGGAAAATACATTTCAAGAAGAAAAGGTGAATACATTTCAAAATGAGAATCTCTCTTCATCTCTCTCTCCATTCATAGCTGTAGACATCAGTAGATAGATATATTTTTTGAAAAAAATTAAAAATAGATAAACAGGCAACTGTAGTTTTTCTTCCATTGGGAATGAGTTTTTTTTTTTTTTTGTGGTTTAGTTTTAGAGGGGAAAAAAATTAAAGTAGAGCATGTTAATTTAATTTTAGGAAGGTTAATTTTTTAAAACTAGCCTCTAATTTAGAGCCGGTGTAGTGGGAAGTTGTGGAAGAGTAGTTGTAGACTTGTAGTGTCTTTACCCAAAATATTTACTTTACCAAAATGAAAAAGAGTAGTAGTGGTGGGTGTTAATCTGGTACTGGTTGCAAGGGTAGTTTGGGTATAAAACGTTAAAAATATGCTGACATCACAATTTCTGGGTAACAACTTAACGGCCAAATCACAGATGGGGGAATCCATATAATACTTTGAAAAGCAAGGGAGGTCAGTGATATTTCAAAAACCTCAAGAGAGGTTCCTCTTTTTGTCAGATACCTCAGGGGAGGTCAGTGAAATTTGCCCTAAATATAACCATGGCCAAGAATCAGTGACTAACAGATAGAATGCCAAACACTCCAGGAGGCCAAATCGGTGACTTGCTCACACCAAGACTTTCAAAATTCCTCCAACGAGCTTCACAGCAGCGTCATAATGGGTTCCTTTTCCAAAATCACCACTAATAGGGGATGCACTATCCTTGAACCAGAGAATCGATAAACCAAGCATCCCGAACAATTAGTTCTCTAGGCCCAAAAATGCCGTAAATGGCTATTCTAAGGCTCCGTGATGTAGAATGAAAAGATTATATTATTTTAAAAATAAAATATAAATTTTTCCTTATTTTTGTTTTAGTTATTTTGTTAGGGAGTCTTGCAATTTTAGAAATAAGTGTTCTTTCACTTTATTTCTTTCAATTTAGTTTATTTAGTTTCTGATGCAGAATGTAAAGATTAGTATAAGAATACCAACTGACATAAGGAAGCGTGTTGAAAAAGGAGATCGGACGACAAGATCGCGACAACTCTTCTTTTAAACCTGTTTAGTCTGAGAGTACCCAAAAATAAAGGCAACAACAATTGGTTAATTCTCACAGAATATCCAAAATTTGGCATAAAAAAGAACACCATTTGTAATTTTATTAATCATCAAAAATTGAGTTTTGAAGGTAACTTGAGAGTCAAACTAAGAGATCTCATAAGGGAATAGCTTCGAAATTCATATGTTCGGTCAAAGACTTACATAACCATCGGAGTTTTTTCCCGCCGTCACTGGCCGACTAGGCAGTAACGGTGATTCTCTACTTTGCAAGATTAGGACAAAAGGTAGAACTCAAACCAGATATGATCTAGAGATCCGGTTAAGGATTCAGATCAAACACCACCCCACATGTAGCTATGATAGAAATTGTTATTAGAGGAAGAAAGAAGTGTACAGGGTATTAACTTACCCTAACACATAAAGAGCTTTACTTATATTATGTCGAGACCCATTACATAACATGACTACCCGATGTGAAACTAAACTATTCTAACACTCCCCCTCAAGCTGGAGAATAAATATCACAAAGTCCTAACTTGTTACATAATAACTCTAAACGTGGTTTGAACAATGATTTGGTGAAGATATCGGCCAACTGAGCTCCGGTAGACACAAACGGAGTGGCTAACACACCACTGTCAATCTTCTTGCGAACAATATGACAATCTACCTCAATATGCTTGGTTCTCTCATGAAACACCGGATTCGAGGCAATATGTATTGCTGCCTAATTGTCATAGTATATAAGAATGGCCAATTGCACCCGAAATCCCAACTCTTCAAGAAATGATCTTAGCCAAACAACCTCACATGTAGTATGAGTCATAGCATGATATTTTACTTCTGCACTAGACCTTGCAACCACAGTATGCTTCTTATTCTTCTAGGTAACTAGGTTGTCACCAATAAAAGTACAGTAATCAGTTGTTGAACGTCTATCAGAAGGTGATCCTGCCCAATTTGCATCAATAAACGCCTCAACACGCAGATGACCATTGGAACGGTAAAATAAGTCACGTCCAGGATGAGCCTTAAGATACTTCACAATGCGAATACAAGCTTCTCAATGTGGAAGACGAGGAGCAAACATGAAATGACTCACCACACTAACAGCAAACGAGATATCAGGACGAGTATTGGTAAGATAATTTAACTTACCAACCAAGTGACGATATTGGTCTGGATGAGGAAACTCCTCCCCCTGATCAAACCAAAGTTTGACATTAGGATCCATTGGAGTCTTTACAGGTTTGGCTCCCAACAAACCTGTCTCTTCTAGAATATCTAACACATATTTCCTCTGGGACAAACTAATCTCATCCTTAGACCTTGCTACCTCAATACCCAAGAAATACCATAGCTTACTCAAGTCTTTAGTGTGAAACTGACTATGTAAGAATTGTTTTAGCTCTTCGATCACTTTCTGATCATCTCTAGTAATAATAATGTCATCAACATAGACAATGAGCAATACTTTTCTCGAGTTGACATAAGGGAAAATACAGAATGATCTGAGTGACTTCGACGCATGCCAAATCTCAAAACGGCCTCACTAAACTTGCCAAACCATGCTTTAAGGTATTGCTCAAGTCCATAAAGTGCCTTGCGAAGATGACATACCTTATGATGCTCCCCCTGAGCAACAAACCCAGGTGGTTGCTCCATATAAACTTCCTCCTGAAGATCGCCATGGAGAAAGGCATTTTTGACATCAAGCTGAAACAATGGCCAACCAAGATTGGCGGCAAGAGAAATAAGAATCCGTACAGAGCAAAGCTTGACAATAGGAGAGAACGTATCAGAATAATCAACACCATAAGTCTGGGTGTAGCCTTTAGCAACCAGGCAAGCTTTGTGACGCTCAACAGTGCCATCAGGAAGATACTTGACAGTATAGACCCAACGACAGCCAACAGTAGATTTCCCAGCAGGAAGAGTAACCAACTCCCATGTGCCATTAGTATGAAGAACAGACATTTCATCCACTATAGCTGTCTGCCACTCAGATCGGGATAATGCCTCCTGAACATTTTTAGGAACAGAAACGGAGGAAAACAGTAGTAGTGAAAGTACGAAGGGATGGAAAGAGATGAGCATAAGAGATAAATCGAGAAATAGGATGAAAAGTGCTTGAGATAGTAGTATAACCATATTTTACCGGGGGACGACGATTCTCACAAGTCGGATAACAAGGGGCAGACGGATCCGGTGACAGGGGAGAAGACAAAGGCGTGTCACGGAGAGTTCAGCAGACTGAGGCGGAGGCGGAGGCGGAGGCGGAGGTGGAGACGGTGCTGGTGTCGGGAAATGACGAACGTATACCTGCAAAGGGTTCGGTGAAACAGTGCCAATAGGAACAAACATAGGTAATACAGACTCAAGGGGAAGAAGGTCGGTGATAGTAACAGGATCCAAGTAATATGGCATCGACTCATTGAACTTGACATCAGTATAGACAAAGTGACGATGTAAAGAAGGAGAGTAACAACGATATCCTTTTTGGGTGTATGAGTATCCCATAAAGATACACTTAAAAGACCGAGGATTAAGTTTACTTCTATCAGGGTCAAGAGCTTGAACATAACAGGTACACCCAAAAACTCGAGGAGGGAGAGAATGGAGAGGTTGACCAAGAAATAACACCGTATGGGGAACCTGACCACCTAAGACCGTAAAAGGTATACGGTTGATTAGGTAACATGCAGTGAGAACGGCGTCACTCCAATAGGACTTAGGGACATGCATTTGAAATAATAGAGTACGCATAATCTTAGATAAGTGCCTAAACTTGCACTAACTCCATTTTGTTGTGGAGTCCGAGAGCACGACGATTGGTGAACAATGTCATGATCAGCGAAAAATTGAGAAAGTAGATGGTGAAAATATTCGCGGGTATTATCTGAACGAAATATCTTAATAGAAGTTTCAAATTGAGTTTTAACTTGCATGTAAAAAGTTTGAAAATTTGATTTCAATTCAGATCGCTCTTTCATTAAATAAAGATATGTGATACGAGAAAAATTATTCACAAAAATAACGTAATACTGAAAACTAGAAACACTGGGCACATGAATAGGCCCCCAAATGTCTGAATGAACTAACTGAAAAGGACGTGACGCACGACAATCAACCCGAGGTAAAAAAGTGACTCTACGGTGTTTACTAAACTCACAGACCTCACAGGCCAACTTATTAATGAAACGACAGGAGGGCACAAGGTGCTTCAGATTCTGAAGAGAGTGATGAGCAAGATGACAATGTTGTTGGTAGGGAGATTTTGATGTCTGAAGAGCTACAGGCTGAGGATCAGTCAGGTAATATAAGCCACCTCACTTAGTGCCCCCCAATCTTCTTCCCCGTCTTGAGATCCTGAAAAACACAGCCATGAGGAAGAAATGTGACGGAACAGTTTAAAGACTTTGTAAGGCGGCTCATAGACATAAGATTAAACGGTAAACGAGGTACATGTAAAACATATGACAAAGTAAGAAAAGAAATGACAGGGACGGAATCAAAACCAGTAACAGCTGTGGTAGAGCCATCAGCCAAGGTAACATGAGATGATCTGCCAACTGGATGTCGATCAAAGAAAATAGATTTACCAGTCATATGATCTGTGGTGCCTGAGTTAATAACCTAAGGAGAGGAAGAAGAGGAGGCAACACAAGTAATAGATGGACTGGTCTGAACAAGCATAGCAGTGGAAGATCCTGTTGCAATCTGAAATGACAATAAGCGCTGATACTCATCAGCTGAAACAACCACACTATTAGCAGAAGATTGAGCAAACTGTCCAGTATCCTAAGAGACAGTGGCTTGATGAGCCTGAGGGAAGCCATACAACTCATAACATGTGTCCACCCAATGATTGGTCCCCCCACAGTACGTACACAACCGAGCACCACGGCCACGGCCGCGGCTGCGGCCGCGACCTTCTCCTGTCATGCGACCACTACGACTAAATGTACGATCACCTCAACCACCAATAACAGTGTCTTTACGGCCACCAGAACCACGACCACTCATCCTAAAATCGCGACCACGACCTTGAAACCTAGAATCACGATTGCGACCAAGGCCACGATTGACTGAGAACACAGTGCTATCAAAAACAACGGAAGTCAAAGCAGAACGATCAGGAGCCGGTGTACCAGAAATAGATGATGACTACCGGAGACGACTGAATACCTCACTGAGAGAAGATAAATCACGATTCCCCAAAATCTGATTACCCACAGGTTTGAAAATGGATGATGCACCTGATAAAAAATGAGTAACCCTCATGCGCTCACGCTGGCACCGTATAACTTGAATATCAGCAGAAAGTGGCTCATAGATATCCAACTCATTACAAATATGTCGAAACTAAGCATAATAATCCTCAAAATAATCATCACCCTGAGATATATTAAAGAAAGACTGATGAAGATCATACGTACGACGGAGATTATCGACACCTGCATACAACTCTTTTACTTGTGTCCACACCTCTCTAGCTGTATTACAAAACATTAGCGTACTAGCAACTTGCTCCGTCATACTATTCCATAACTCTGAACGAATACAGGCATCAACAGGTTTCCAGGCCCCATATGTGAGTGCATCTGCAGCAGGGGGCTCACCAGTCAAATAAGAGTCCTTCGACTGACCCATATAATACACCTCAACAGCTTTAGCTCAAAGAACATAATTGCTCATATTTAATGGTGTGGAGGTAATAGAGTGCCGCTTACGAGACCGAGAGCCACTAAAAAAACTACCAATACCAGTAGAATTAGAACTAGAAATAGTACCAACAACTGTAAAAAGAGGACCTGAACCTGTTTTCTCCTCAGACATTTTTCCAAACACATAAGGAGCACAAACACAATAATCACCAACTAATCAACAAAGATCAACTAATCCAACCATGTATAACAAACCAAAAATAAGTAACACCAGATCAAACGACCAATACCAATGTGTATGAACCTGTTACTGCTCAAATCCAACATGACTAACTGTAACCCAACGTCTCCAACGAAGCAATAATCGCAGAAACCATAATCCACACAATAGGAGTAAAAAATAACATAAACCAGCAATATCCAACTGATTGTAACATGATCCAACCACACTGCAATGTTAACCAATTGAGCTCCGAACAACATCAAAGGGTCTGACTTACATCAAGATTCGAAAATCATAAGAGATCTGAAAAATACTAGCAATAATACCTCAAACAAGCAAAACCTAGGTGATTCGGGGGAAAAATGGAGGAACCCAATCAATTTCAAGCACAGCGGATAGTCGCAGGAGTCCGAAAATCATAACCCAGTGGTCGGCAAGGGTCAAGGGTGGCCGACAGTAGTCGGCGAATGGTTGGCTGAGGTGGGCAAGTGTTATTGGAGACTGGATGATGTCGATTGGTGTTGCTGGAGACTGGACGATGACTGGAAAACGCCGACTGGAGTTCTTCCGGAGCCGACGAGGGTTAATGATGACTGGATTGGGTTTGTTGAGGATCGATGTTGACTAGTTTAGGAATAACAGAAATTTTTTTTTTTCCCTTTTCGGGGATGGGTTAAGGTTGGGTAATGGTTTTCAATTGATTTGGTTGAGGTTGGAGATGTATGGCAGTGGTGGTGGAAGGATAGGTGAAGATGTACGGCAGTGCTGGTGGTAGGCTAGGGTTTCGATTGATGTGTTAGGGCTGTGGTGGTTTAGGATTAGGATTGAGGTTGGGCTCAGATACCATGTTATTAAAGGAAGAAATAAGTGTATAGTGTATTAACTTACCCTAACACATAAAAAGTTTTATTTATATTATGTCGAAACCCATTACATAACATGACTATCCGATGTGAGACTAAACTATTCTAACAGAAATGTAAAAAAAAAAAAAAAGGCTTTTGAGCTTTGATAGCCAAAATTTGGATGGAAGCTTTTACCCAAATGTTAAGCCAGTTGATCGAGTTGAACATTTTTTCATAGAAGGCTGTCGGATCAGCTGACATTTTTTTAGCTGGGGAGAAGTTGATATTTCCGTTCATTTTAAATTTTTAATCCTATATGGTAAATATTTTCCCGAATAAGGTTTTGTAACATGTATTACGTGTTTAATAATTATGAATTCTTCCCTCTAATAAAATAATTTAATTTTTTTATCAATAAAATAATGTGAGAAATATCTTTGAACCATAAGTGGCGAGTAGAGCCAATTTGATCAAATGACACTTTTCATTGCTCAATATTAGATTATTAACCATCAATTCATCTACAAATTTAAGTTTTTAAAGAGAAAGACAATTTTATCATTTATACCTTTAACACGCTCCCTCATGTGTAGCTAAGCTCTCCTCTATAAGTGGGCTAATTAAACAAGTATAAATATTTTAATATTAGGTAGGCGGTGAGGTTCTAACGTAGGATTTGTTGCCTGCTTTGATACCACATTTTTACAGGAAGCAGCAAAATGTCAAATTTTGGAGAGTTGCTCAGGCAGAGATGGACGGCTACAACAGGACTGCAATGGAAATCGAACCGGTACAAACGTGCCGCGTTTGGATTTAGTTCAGCACTTACGCTGGCTATGTTTTTTATTACTTACGCGTCTGAGGGAAAATATGTCACTGAACCTGTAAAAAATATATTGAGGGACGTCATGTTAGTCCTAATTCCCGTTTCCTACGTAATTACCTTTTTTGGCAATCTCCTGGACCCAAAGGATGATGAAGCTCCGCTCTTGCCAATTTTTCGCGGTCCACAGGATGCTATATATGGAGAAGACCAAGATATTAGAAACATGCAGCTCATTGTGGCATCTGTCCAAATGGCCAACGTAAATGTTGAAAGGAGAGTCAAAGAGTTGGCTTTGGAAAACCATATGCTCCGGCGTTGGGCAAACTATTAAGGGAGGAGACTGAGAAAGCAACAATATTCATCTGTATACAGCACTTGAGCTTATTTTGCTGATTTGTTGTGCGATTCTTAATTTGTAACAGTATATCAAGATTGTACTGCCTCCGGTGGCGACTCATAATGTACTGATCTTTTGTTTCGCACTAACAAAATTGCAATTCCATGGAATCCAAGTGTTCATCAATTTTCTAGATTCCCTTTGTCCCAAGATGTTTGCCCGCTTCAAAACTTTTCCAATTTTTGACTAAAAATTTTGATTGTTGTGCTTAATTTTTTGAAATTCTTGGCACCAAGTTAAAGAACACAATTAATTCTTTAATTTGGTGTAAAAAAAAAAAACATGATAAGTACTATATTTTTAATTTATTCGGAGCCGGCAATTTTACTTCAATTCACTAAAATTTTCTCCAAAATAATTTTCCAGTACCAAACTTTAACAAGAGTATAGAGCCATTGTGGTGTCATATACTATTTTTGGTTGGGGTCATTTGTTAACGAAATAAATTTAGTTAGTATAGTTGGAACTTATTTTTCCTCTTCCATGGTCAGCGACCCCACTAATTTGTATTTGCCGTCATGAGTGACTACCTGTCTGTAGTTTTTTTTTTTTTTTGTACAGACAAAAGTCAGTATTGCTAATATAGTTAGATTAATACCTTAGGAAGAGTTGAAATACTGATCTTCTTTTTTTTGACACTTAAGTGCATACCTTGATGCCTTTGGGTCAAATGCTAAGTACTCTTACTAGTTAGCATCAAACCTGTGCTATGCACGGAGCCAAATCTAATCCAAAACTAACAAAGGATCACAAGCGGGTTTTGCAATTTGATTGTGAGCGTGCCAAGACTGGATTGTAGTTCAAATTCGTGTTAAGGCTCAAACACCTCAGATCTGACTTCTAGAAAATGATTGTGTACGACCTAAGGGGTGAGGCCATATTATGGTTCGTGGTTTGCCTTAATGAAAGGACTTAAATATTTCCTAATCGTTAGTAGACAAAGGAAAAGAAGCAGGATTGAATGAAATTAAACAAATTCCACTAATGGCTTAACGAAGTTGATTACTAGTACAAGTGATTGAAATGAAATGAAAACTAGGCTTGGCTAGTTTGATTGAAAGAGACAAAAGACAAGTTTACTCTGCTGGAAAGTGAGGATAAACAAATGTTTGCGGACGCGTGCCAACTTGTTATCTCTAGCATCGATTGTCTACATTTGATAATCAACTATGAAATCTAAACGATAAGAGTAAGTTTACAACGTACATTCTAATATTATCTATAATACTAAGAGGGCTTATCTACTTTATTGGCCCTTATAAATTTGGCTCGGTTTCAATCTCGTCCTTCTAAAATTTTTGGTTTCAATTTTACCCTTCTAGTTTCTGACCAATTTCAATGTTACCCTTCCGTCAGAAACTTGGACAGAAAATGCCTACGTGGCAAACGGCTTGGTGATGTGAATTATGGGACCAACTTTTATACGTATTCCCCACCCAAAAAACCCTAAATCCTAAAATCCCAAATACTTTTGCCCCCAAACCGCAAATTGCCAATATTGTTTCCCCCAAACCCACCTAACATCTAAATCCCCAAATTCGTTCGCTACTCCTCTTCCTCCAATGCGGGTCAGGGGAGCCCGTTTGCAAGTGTGGGTCGAAGGCAGTGATGGAGACTTCATGGACTAAAGGTAATCGAAGAAGAAGATTCCTTGGATGTTGCTACTATTTTTTTTTCTGGTAAAGGTACCTTTAGCATTAAAAAGACCAAAACACATGTACAAATAGTACAACGAATGAAAACACAACCCACTCCTAACAGTTCATGCAAGACCAAGCAAGAGAGAAAACAACCTAAGTAAAAGGCACAAGAACCATCAAACAACACTGCACTAACAACAAAAACATATGAACGAAAGGAAACACTAGAGAATACTCCATTCCCTGCATATGTCCTTGTTTTCTTGAGAAGAATCCAACATCCTCCAAGACAGCAAAGCATCACGGATGGAATTACAAACTGTAGTAGCAAGAGATCCAGAGTCCAACCTTTTGTGTTGAAAGATTCTAGCATTGCATTCTCGCCAAATCCAGTAGATTGCAGCAGCAAGGGAAAGTTTCAACACACACTTCCTCATACTATTCCCCTTAGAATGTAGATTAAACCACTCCTTCTCATCATCCCATCTCATTGGAGCCCTGCCCACATGATTTCGCCTTAAAACTTTAGTCCAAACAGCACTAGAATAACAGCATTCAAAGAATAGATGATTGTGGAACTCCACAGGGTCACAATCACACAAAACACAAGAAGCATCGGACACAATTCCCCACAATGACAATCTATCCTTTGTGTTTAAATGAATTTGCATTGCCATCCACAAAATGAAGGCCCATCTAGGTACATGCCCTTTGAACCACACAACCTTACACCATTCCTAAGCGGGAAGGGCTCTCCTAATTGTATTCCATGCGGACTTCATAGAGAAAGTGCCATTCTTGGATGGAATCCATATCACTGAGTCCTCCATAGATACATCAGGTAGAAACCCTTCTGGAGTGAAGTTTTTTATCTCCCTCATAATTCTGTTCCTCTCCATAGGCCACTTTTAGCCACCATTATGAATTAAAGAAGAAACTTTAGCTGAAAGAGACTGGCCTATATCAGCACAAACCCTGGTACCATACTTTTTGTATAGAGGACCCAAAGGGTGCCAGCTATCCAACCAAGCAAAAGTAGAATTACCATTCCCCACTTTGTACAGAATAAGAGGTTGACATAACTCCCTCAGTTGGAAGATTTTCCTAATAGCCCTGGAACAATCAGCAGGTATCACCATGTGCCACATATTCTGACCTTTGATAATATCGGTATGAACCCACTTGATCCAAAGGGAATCAGCTTTCTTACTTAAATCCCATAGAAGTTTACACATAGCTACAGCAGTACAGTCCTTCAGTCTAAAACTCAAACCTCCTTCTTCTTTTGGAGCACAAACATTAGCCCATTTCACCTTAGCACATTTATGGTTTAACTCACTACCAGACCAAAGAAAGGCCATCAATTTACTCTCAATTGCTATAGTGACTTTTTGAGGAAGTACAAAAATTTGGTTCCAAAACACTTGGACGCTATATAACACAGAAATAATAAGCTGCACCCTCCCCCCATAGGTCAAGACCTTGTTGGACCAACTCAGGATACACCCCAGAATCTTATCCTGGAGAATCTCACAGTCAATGGCTTTAAGTCTAGAAGAAATCAAGGGTGCTCCCAAGTATTTAACAGGCAAGGAACCCACAGGGATGGGAAGCACATCCCTAAGAGACATAGCCACCTCTTCACTGACACCACAGAAAAAAATAGAACTTTTTTGCAAATTTGGCCTCAACCTAGAAAAGTGATAAAAATCATCGAACATATCTCTAATAGTAACAAAAGTCTCCAAATCAGCCCCACAGATAATGAAAAGGTCATCAGTAAAGGCCAACTGAGTCAAATTCAGGGCTTGGCATTTTGGATGAAACTGAAAATTAGACCTGCTCACCCGTTGTTTGAAGATTTCAGAGAACCCTTGATTTGGAGACTGCAGGTAACTGTAGTATAAGGCCTATTTCCCGTTTGGAAACCGTAATCAAAGGTTTGGTGATTTTTTCCAACTTTCCGGCATTGTAGGATGGCAAGCCATGCACATTTGAAAACATTTTTGAAATGGGTTGATGATGAAATCTATGAGTGTGGGAAGGTTGTCAATCCTGCTATAAGGGATGAAAACTTAAAGTCGAAATCGAAGCTGAAAGATTATGCTGCAATGGAGAGGAAAATGGTGGATTATGCTGCATGTAATGGAGAGCAAGATCTTAGAGTATGCTGCAACAACTACATAACCAATAAGCCTAACCATATCAAAGCAGTAAGCAGTAAGTAGTAAGCATAACCATATCAAAAACTGCCATTCTATTTCCATATATAGCAAGAATTTCCAGAAAACCAATAAGCATAACCATATTCCCAGAAAACAAAAGGCCATAGTCAAAGCATGTCCAGAAACTTAAAGCATTTCATAGTGATCAAAGCATTTCCAGAAACTTAAAAGCATTTCCACAATCAGTGGGTTTGGGGGAAATGATTTTGAGGAGGCTAGGTGTTATTCGGCAGGTTTGGGGGAAAATGATTTTTGGGATTTAGATTTTAGGGTTTTTAATTTTACAGGTGAGCAATGAGGTGTGAAAGTGGGTCCCACAATCCACAATCCCTTAGCCTCTTAGGCATTTTCCTTCCAAATTTGACGAAAAGGGTAATATTGAAATCCATTAGAAATTAGAAGGGTAAAATTGAAACCAAAAATTTTAGGAGGACGAAATTGAAACCGAGCCAATTTTGTAAGGACCAAAAAAGTAGATAAGCCTATTAAAAGCATTCAAAATACTTGTGGACGGTTGTAATTAACTACCCTTTGCCTAAGCATTGCAAATATTAGGTGGTACAATTTCAATTATGGAAAAAACAAACGATTCAATACGTTTGACATGTGCCAACTTTTCATTTCTAAGACGGTTTTTCTATACTTAGTCGTCAAATGCAAATATAGAATTCTATTGTCGGGGTAATTGCTGTGTAAACATTGTCAAACATTGTCAGAATAAGATGATACAGCTCTGTTCTTGCATGGATGGTGTAAATTCCTCGCTAATTTTAGGAGTCTATGCACTATAAGAACTTGCGTGTTTTTGCAAGTTTCGAATTATAGCTCAAGCCATCTCTCCAAAATTCCCAATTGACGTCTCTGTCTGTAACCTTCTGCGCAAGAGAAAAACATGTCCAAAATGATCACATTCTCGCTTTCCTTGTGGCTCATCGCCCTCGTGCTACAATTCCCTATGCCAGAAAACAAAACACTCGGTGCAAAACACGGCGGTGATACAAGCGGCGGGGCTCTTCCCAGCACAATTCATGTGATCGGTGACGGAGCAGCAGCACTTCCAGATGAAGGATGCTGTCGACGGTCACTTTATTCGGCCATGCCGAAGGAGACTAGGATGGCTCCGGCCCCAAGTCCTCCGAAGAAATACGGGACAGCAGAGTTCCATCTCCTAGCGTTCGTAATAATGGCCATAATATTTCTCTTATATGTTTCTATTGGTTGTTTTCTCATTGCCGCTTTTATTGTTTTGGTCTACTACGCATGTTTGCTGATCAAGGTTTTGGTTGGTTATGCCACCGAAGCAATAAGGAAATGGATGGCAGAAGGCTGAATCGGGTTTCTGTAATTTATTGTAATCAGAAAATTTATTGTAATCAGAAGAGAGACTTAATGATAATTTTCATGTTTGATGAAATTCTTTTGACAAATATTCTATTCGTGGGTACTACTTCTCTCGATTCATTCCTCCTATGTATATATGAGAAAATAAAAAACATGACTGTCAATCCGAATCCACGTACGTACCAAGTCTCAATAGATAAGAATTTTTATTTTTATTTTTTTGTTCATTGACTGCCAATCAATACCGGCCTGTAATTAAATATTGTTGTGTAAGTCGGATGATGGTGAAACAAAATCGACATGGAAAAATTATTCAACGCCCTTGGGGTACCGCACGTGGTCTTCCAAACATATATCTTCCACGACACATTTGTATGGCTCTCATCACAAAGTATGTGGAGCCCACGTATATGTGTAGGAGATCTAGGAAAAAAGTTTTTTGGGCACCGCCACATAGTGCTCCTTCCACCACCCAAACAACGCTTCCCACATCCCCTCCAATAGCCTAATCCTGCCTCCATACCGCCATCTAAATGATAAGATTGAGGTCAAAAATTTCAGTTGTCTATGATAATAAAAGCATTCAAAATACTTATGGACGGTTGTAACTACCATTACCTAAGCATTGCAAATAGTAAGTGGTACTGGTACAATTTCATTTATGGAAAAAATCAAACGATTACAAACTTTTCATTTCTAAGACGGTTTTTCGATGCTTATGCAAATATTGAATCCTATTGTCTGTAATCTTAACTATACTCCTTAAATAGAAACTCCCGGTTGTTACAGTTGTAATTGTGCAAACATGGTCAGAATAAGATGATACAGCTCTATTTACTAAAAATATTTATCACAAATTTTGTGTTTTTAACTAGTGCAAACTGATCATTTCCCAAAATAGAGAAAAATCACCAATACTTTTGAAGTTAGGGTTCTTAATCAATTCTTCTTAATTATAATCGAATTCAGATTTGGCAGCCTGCATGGGGAGAAGAAATTCAAACCATTTCTTCCAATGCACACATATTGTCATTTTGCGAGGGGGAGGATCGATCTCGGAGTGCAAAATAGAAGGTTAAAATTAAACCCCTATCTCTCTCCCTCTCATATTCAATAATTCAAATGTAGACGCATGAACATGAATATATCTACATATCCAAAGACACTCACACAAATACATTTAAACGAAATACATCCTCTCTCTCTCTCTCTCTCTCTAGATTTCAATTTTTGGAGGTAGGGTTTGAAATGATTTGGAGTTTGTCTTTCTGCAAAACCAGAAATTAGGGTTTATTTGTTTTCTTTTTGTTTTTGTTGCATGATTTTATGTTTTTCCCTTTATCACGGCTGAAATTGCTGAAAATGTTAACTTTGTGAAGACCACGGAGTCTGGATAAAACGTTTTGTGGACATGATTTTATTTTATTTTATTTTTGTCTCTTTTCAATATTTGCCTTTTGGTTTCTTTTCTTTCCTTTCTTTTTGCAAAACCAGAAATTAGGCTTTCCCTTTTCTACAAAAATTAGGGGTTTTTTTGTGACAGCCTTGTTGTAAGTTATGCGTTACGAGGTCTCTTCTCTTTCTCTCTCCCTCTAGTTTTGCAGAAAAGAGAAACTGTAAATGGCATTCTTTGCATTCTTGAAAAACTATAATTGTTGTCTTTTTTTCTTAGCTCTTCCGAAGATGTTAGGTTCAATGATGACGATGACATTGACTAATGTAAGTGTTTGTATAAAAAACAGGGCTGAATTTTTTGCTTTCATAGCTTTCTTCATATTATCACTTATTCATGTTTCAGGATGGAAAAACGACTCGTGACAAGATGGCGACGTGCGGATGGAGACAGAGAAAATGGCAAAGCAATAGAGAGACATAATTTACGTAGAAGAAATGTAGAGCTATGTTTTTTTATTTTTGATCAATGTAGAGCTATGTTTTTTATGTTTGGGACTTGTATTTATGCTTCTACTCTGGTATGTAGAGCCAAGTGTCACTACAAGAAATTGCAGATTTGGCTATGCAATATAACTCATAGGCAAAAGTGTAATTGTGTTGGCGAAGGTTTTTGCCAATGAAAAACGTTGTGTCGACAGCCTGTCGATGCTAGTATATAGGGAAAGACATTTGCCGATGTGAACTGTCACATGTCGGCAAAGGTAATATCTTCAGCGATGCAAACTTGCATCGGCAAAGAAAGTTGGTCAAAATTTAAGACCTCCAACACTTTTGCCTACAGGATTTTGTATTGGCAAAAGTAAAAACAATTGGCGATATGCTATGTTTGCCGCGGAAAGTTACCTTTACTGCCGACCAACTTCGTGTAGGCGATAGTATTTCAATATAATTTCTTTATTAAAATTCCTATTTTCGCAATAACCTGTCCATATGCATTTATCCCATCCGAGCTCATTTAGAAATTTATTAAATATCACAAATGTACAACCTATTTATATATTCAATCCATCTAAACTCATTCAATAACTAAGACAAAAGAATCATTCATTCATTCCAAATCATATGCGAATTTAATCGATCCATTCAAGAAGCGAGTATACAATATACCAAATTACACCAACTCGTAGAACAATAGGACTCCAAAACCAAATCTTTCCCTACCCATTGTCTCAAGCTAGTCATGATCTCGTATATGCTCCTTGATAGCACAAGCCATGAAGTTCAATACTCGACCTCAACCGCAATAGAATGACCAAGTATATATTTTCCTTATCTCATCTAAATTCTTCCCTCATGTTGAACCTTGTACACGCTTCATATTCAAGAGTGACGTGGACCTTGTAAAGACCACAATATCTCAGGTACTAATAGGTGAACAATCTAGCACATAAATAATATTTCTAGCACACGAGCTCATAACTAAGAAATGCAGTAGCATATAATATAACACTTTAAAGCGCATATTTCAGTATTTTGTTTTCAATTATAGCTTCCACTCTCTACTTTTCAGCTCACACATACAAACTTTAAGCTTACAAGAGATTTCCAACATGTAAGGATCAACATCTAAGCTCATAAGTACGTAATTCAACATAAAACTATAATCCGAACATCTAAACCACAAATTTTCTTTTTTGTTCGTTTTGGTAAGTTCACCTTTCATAGTACGTACGTTCGTCAGTTCCCTTCCTTCTCAGTATAAGGCCTAAAGAGTTGTCCTGGTTTAAGTGTATTCAAGGGTTGCCAGAGGGTGCTCTTAGGCGCATTATTTTAACTGCATCAGGCGGCGCTTTCAGGTGTGACTGCGTAATTTTAGACAGAAGTTTTATATCGCATGTTAAACTATGTGTGAACTCAACTAAGTCTGAACTCGGAAGAATGTAACGCATATATTTCATCGTTCAAGAGAAATATGAGATAACAACAGAATTTAAAATATTGTAGCACTTTTGAAGTGTTCTATTGAGTTGTCTAGTAAGTTCAAAACATGTCCAGTGAGCTTGACATTGTTATTGTGTTCTCAGTTTTAAGTCCAACTTAATAGTTCTCCTCCCGAAACCTATTTGCTTTTCTTTCTTATAGAGTACTCCTTTTCATTGTCAAAAAATATCTCGGGGAATGGGTTAGCAGGAGCTGGATAAATCCTCTTTATCATGTACTTCTTTAGCAGCGCTATTATAAATGAATTATTGCAATTTCTGCTTCATCGTTGGTATGAAACCAAATTTAATCGCCTCTTTCCTACGTCAGGGATTGGCCTGTTAATAAATTGAAAGATGTTAAAGTGGCTGATGCGTTGAAGCATCCGAACTGGAATATGGAGAAAAAAATTACCGTCGACTCTGCTACCCTCTTCAATAAGGTCAGTATTTGTGTTCCTTATCTTCTATTCCATGGACACTCCATTTTTCCGTATAGTTAATTTTCTGTTATTTATGGAGCATGATCCATGAGGACCGTGTCGATTTAACCTCTAAAACCTTGGTCCAAGTTACAGACAGGACTCACGATTTTCTGTTGACAGGGTCTAGAAGTTATTGAAGCGCACTATCTTTTTGGGGCTGAATATCACTACAAGAAAAATGAAAATTGGTCACGAAATTTAATTTCATCATTAAATGAGTATATTTAGCAACAAAAAAATAAATTCGTCACTGTTTTGACAACTTCTGTGATGAATTAATTTCGTCACCAATTATACATGTTTAGCGACGAAAAAAATATTTTCGTCACCAAAGGTACACATTTGGCGACGAAATACATTTTTTTGTCTCCGAAAGCTTAAAAAATGTGATGAAATTGTTTTTAGTCGCCAAAGATAATCATTTGGTGACAAAATATATTTCGTCGCCAAATGAGACCAATTTAGTAACGAAATATTTTTTTTGTCACCAAATACTTAACTTTGGTGACGAAAAATAATTTTGTTACCATTTTAACGCTTTCAGTGACGAAAAATATATTTTCTCATCAAATGGGTACCTTTCGCGACGAAATTTATGAATTACGCTTTGTCACTAAATGTATTTTGAACATAACTCTTTACTAAAAACTCTGATTGAGATAATTCAAATTGGGTTTAAACAATAACTCAATTGCCTACAACTTTCATTTTATCAAAATTGCTAATTTTAATGTTTAAATGTTCAAAATTACATTCGAAATATATTTTCATGCTAAACATATATGTTATATATTATATATTTCAAACATTTACTAAAAAGTGTGTGTAGTGCAGTTGGTTAGAGCATGCGCGAAAAACTCAAGGGACTCGGGTTCAAAACCCAGCAGGAGCAAGAAAGAAGGATATTTTTCTCATATGAAAACGTCTTTTGCAACGAAAAATTTTGTCCCATCGGTGACGAATTTTTTCGTAGCCAAAAGGAATAATTGATGACACAAAATTTCGTCATCAAAAAGCACAATAAGTGAGGAAAAAAATTTCCTCACCAATTATTCACTTTTTTGTGACGAAATATTTCATCAACAAAAGGCACAAGTGACGAAAAATAGATTTCATCATCAGGTAGAAATCCTCGACAACCTTTAGTCGACAATTTTTTGTTCATCACCTATATATTATTTGTGACGAAAAACATGCAATTTATCACGATTTTCATTTGTCACCCAATGTAATTTTTCTTGTTGTGTATGATGATATTGAGATTGTTATTCATCTCCAATCTATCATACATTCAATGATTGAAACACAGGTTTTTGACTCATCTCTAACGTAACTTTCTTGGTTCTTGTATGATGCTTACAAGGTTCTGTTAATGAACTTCTTTCCTTTAACGCGACCGACAATTGAATCCTCTCTCTCTCTCTCTCCAGGATTCATCTGTGCTGGCACAACTTGGATGGCCTGATATTAGGGCTGCAAAGGAGCCGAGTCGAGTCGAGTTTTGCCTTGCTCGAGTTTGGCTCGCCTTAGTTTTCCTCAGCTTGAGCTCGGCTCAAGCTTGAATCGAGCTGAAATATGTGGGCTCGAACTCGGCTCGAATATATATTCAAGAGCTCAAGCCCGGCTCGGCTCGAATGGCTCGTTCGGTACATGTATGGGTATTGGTATATGTATGTGTGTGTATATATATATATATATGTATATGGAAGCTCGAGCTCGGCTCGAATGGCTCGTTTGGTATATGTATGTATTGTACATGGCAGCTCGCGAGCTCAACGAGCCGAGCATCAAGTGGCTCAAGCTCGGCTCGTTTATGAAACGAGCTGAAAATGTTGGCTCGTGTTTGTTCATTTGCTTGATGAACCGAGCTCGAATGAGCCGTTAGCGAGCCGAGTCACGAGCCGCTCGCTAGCGGCTCGGGTCGTTTGCAGCCCTATCTGATATGCGTTTGCCAATCCTCTACACATTATCTTGGCCTGACCGGATTTACTGCTCTGAGATTACTTGGCCTCGCCTTGATCTTTGCAAGTAATTATCTCTTGATCTTAGACCAAATGATCCAGACTTTATATTGAGTTCTACGTTTTCCATCTGCTCTATGAAGGTAAAGTTTAAAGTCTAAATTTGATCATTCATGAGGCCACCAGAGCTTACTGCATTCATTTTACTAGTTTTTTTTTCCCTCTAGATGCAGCTAAGTAATTGCATTAGCCAAGAAAATACACTTACGTGATGACACATTGAATGTTGCATTTGATTTGCTATACTCTTTTCTAACAAGTCTACCAAATGGGCCAGTCACTGTCACCTTTCATTAAAGCAAACAGACCAGATACAATGGAAGAAATCCAAACAAGCACAGTTAGGCCAAATAGCACCTAGGTAATCAACTAAGGAAAACAAAGCAACAAGAAGCAAAAAAGCTCAGAAATTATCTAAAAAAAAACAAACATGGAGCTAAGGCTCCAAGCACTAGCTAGAAGCCCATTCTAGATCTCTAGGTTTCCTCAGGGAACATAAGCATGCCTTCACTTCCTCCACAACGAGGTTATGCAAAGCATGAGCAGGCAACACTAAGCAAGCTCGCATAGAGTTTCAGCACTAGATATCCAATTAATAATGCAACAACTTGAAAAATCAAAGAAAAAACAGAACACGATCCAAGATAGAATGTAAATTCACTGCGACAACCAATAAAACTTCAGACAACCATTTTTCCTCATCCATTGGCTTTCAAGAATGTATGGTAATGCAGTCGAGGATTTCATGCATATTATGGTAGCTTTACGCATAGCTCTATTTGAAACTTGACGTACTAATTATTCTTCCCATGAGAATATCCAACTAAACTGTCCGACACATGTCCTACACTATACCAGTTGTTGAGTGTCCGACATGGGTAGTTTATACTTTCAGAATTGAAGGGTCTATGTTCATACCTATAAAGCCTCTTGGAAGTGGGACGCCCTTCCTGTGTTTTGCAACCCATCACTATTACTAGAAAGGTTTGGCTTTGTCAGGTGTATAATTGAGGCTAGGTAAAGACTAAAATGATGCATTAACAAACCTACTTGGATGAGTTTAGATTAGAACAATTCTGCTTTGTGGGTTTTCAATACAATTCTCAAATTAGAACATGTAAAAATACCAGGATTTTAACTAGAAAAGCCATTCACCTAATCTCTCCTGAGAAGCTAAGATTGTCAAAAAAATGCTCCAGCAAAAGTTCAACAGATCAGTAGGGTAGTTGCAAAACCACAAGGTTACGTGTATTACCAGTGCACAGCATAAGAAGGACACTGTGCACATAAACATTACTAATTTCTTTCCCCTTCTCAATTTTTTGTACACGAAATCCCCGCTGAAGTAAAAAACATGTGCATAACTCAACAATTTTACAGAAACTCGTAGCATTGTTAATTTCGCCCTTTTAAATTTCAACACTAGTTCAGTGTTCACCAAATACCAACTAAAAGTAAACAACTCAGAGAAAAAAAAGTAAAAGTAAACAAAATGAGTATGAACTCAATCAAACAGAACATCTTCTTAACATCACTACTAATTTAACCCCAAGGGATTGCCCTACTAGTCAAGTCTTGAGACTGAAGGGTTTGCTTTTCTCTAAAATCTTAGGTTTGAACCTCTCAAGTGCTATATATCAAGGAAGTTCAACAATTTCCTTTATAAAAGTGAAAAGGCAATAATGGAACTTCTATGAGTCAACTTACTATTGGACAAAAAAATTGTCGTGTAAAAAAAATCGAAGGAGGACAAACAAATTAAGTGTGATTGAGGGGCAAACAAACTGGGATTGAGGGAGTAACATACTAAGGGCGTATTTGTGATAACTGTTGATACAAATATTATTCTTTAGCTTGAGATTCTGCTGCAGATTTTAAATTTTGGATTTTAGTAAAAGTTGAGAAACATTTTTGTTGTTGCTACAGGATTATGAGAATTTCTTTCTTGTTTCAAAAATTTCTATTGCAGAATCCCAAAAACTATCCAAATCTAATTTTGTAGGATTGAGAATTTGTTTCCTTTTTTTAGGTTTTTCAGAATCTGTAGATTCTTGATATTAGTTGCTGATCAAAAATAAAAATAAAAAAATGATTTTAACAGATTTTTAGATTCTACTTTCTAAAAATCAATTTAGAATGTTTGTCAAGAATTGCAAACACCAACTAATAAGTCTTTTTCTTTTTGCTAAGACAAAAACGATCACCGATGCCATATATAAAGATGAGTAAAGCTACAGCTCCCGACGGCCAAAATCCCGATCGGAATCCTGACACCCTGCCGGGTACATTTCGGCTACAGGACGGCCGATCCGAGCCGTCCAAAAATTCTAAAAAAAAAAATCGAGTGGGCTCACGCAAGAATAAACGGCATCCGACGTGTATAGGTGGCCGATCCAAACACAAAAATGAATTGTTTGGATTGGCCATCTACACCCGTCGGATGCCATTTATTCTCGCGTAGGCCCATTGGTTTTTTTTTATAGAATTTTTGGATAGCTCGGATCGGCCGTCTGGTGGCTGGAATGTGCCCGGCGGAGCGTCGGAATTCCGATCGGGATTTTGGGTCGGTAAGGGTAGTCTTTCCGTATAAAGATTAACCAACATTCAGACTTGTCCTCAGGTACTTCACAACCTTAACATGCAAAAGCAACAAAGTCCAAGTGAATCGGCCTAAGAAAGGGATTAGCTTGAAAGGCCTAGCTCCTAATCTTTTTGACAAGCTCTAAACAGTCCAAAGCTGACAAGCTCTAAACAGTCACTTTGGATGAATACTTGCTCCTAAGTTGTTGATCAATCCCTGCCAAAGCCTCTACCATTCTGCTAAAAGAGCCATCACCTCAGTCACGTCTTGAGTAATACGAACATTTTCATCCCTCACCCAGGCAGTAGCTCCACACTGTGAGTCGGCATCCTGCGCACCATCTGCTATGAAATAATATGGACCTAACGTTGTGAGTCCTGGATGACTGGGATGCAACCAAATTGACCAGTTTCTTTTTTGACGAAGTCGAATGCAGTTCTTCTATTTCTTTATTGTCCCTCTTTCAGCGGCAGGCCAATTGTGCCAAAACGAAAAAAAAGCTTCTTTTTTTTTTTTTCTCGGCAAATGAAACATTTTATATAGCTCAATAGGGCACATCGAGAAAAGAGCATCTAAGCATAGAGCTTAGATACTTCGAAAAAAAACAAACAAAATCCAACAGAAAGTTGGATAAAACCCCACAGACTCCGTTACAGCTTTAATTTACGGATACCATCTAAGAAAACGTTAAAATCCTCCACAGTATAGACTTTGAGGTTAAATTTCGCATTCATCCACATGCAACCCTTGTTTTAACCAAATCCCCCACCTCCCACTGTAGTTTTGTCGAGTTCTTGAAAATGCAGTCGTTTCTTGCTAGCCAAATGAACCATAAGATAGCATAGAAGCAAGATTCCCAAATATGTTTCTCTAGGTTGCGGAACCCATTATCAAGCCACCAAATTGCTAGAATCGAAACAGAGGCAGGGCATGCCCACTTGACCTTCCACCAATCCAAAATGATACACCACACAGTCCATGAAAAATTGCAATGGATGAATAAATGCTGTTGTGTTTCCAGGTGCTGCAAGCAAAACGGGCACAAAGCAGATTGAATCTCGGTAATTATGTTCCTACCCAAAAGGAGTGACCTGGTTGCCACCTTCTCCTTGACAGCCATCCACACAAAGACTTCCACTTTTGGCGAGCACAAGTTTTTCCATAAAGAACCCAATAGAGCATTGTTAGATTGAAAAAGCTGATCCCATTTCCCATATGCTGATTTAACACTAAAATTACCGTCTGCCGACCATCTCCATTGTAAATAATCAGGCTGAGTGGGGTTTAGTGTCACACCTTGGATTCTTTGAATCAGATTATCCAACTCTGGCCTCTCCCGTCCGAATGCCCTTCTTCGAAATAGTAGCTCCCATGAACCTCCATTCGCCTCATTCCTCATATTACAGAGCATTTCCCACTACAAGAAATTACACAATTGCCGACTAAAATTCCAGACTAAACTAAATTTAGTCGCCAATTATTGAACAATTGCCGACTAAAATTAGTTTTAGTCGGGAAATAATAATGCTTGCCGACTAGTAAATAAATTTGGTCGGCGAATATCAATTTTTCCCCCTAATTTAAAAACCAATAAATGAAAAAACATTTCCCAACTAAACCATTTAGTAGGGAATAGGAATATTTGCCAACTAAAATTATATTTAGTCGGCGAATATCAATTTTTTTCCTAAATTTAAAAAATTAATGAATAAAAAAATTTCCCGACTAAATAATTTAGTAGGGAATATTAATATTTTCCGACTAAAATTACATTTGGTCAGCGAATATCTATTTTTTCGCAAATTTAAAAATTAGTAAATGAAAAACATTTCCCAACTAAATAATTTAGTAGGGAATAGTAATATTTGCCGACTAAAATTACATTTGGTTGGGGAATATCAATTTTTCCTCTCTTTTAAACAAAATTTCAAGAAAATCAATATTTGTTCCGACGACATCGATCACACGATGAAACCTTCCCAATCGAAACCGCTCAATTTTTTTTCCTTCTTAATCATAAGATTTCTGTAAATTTTTTGCTTGATTGGGTTAAGGAAAGCCGTTTATCGGCATGCTAATTGTTAATTAAAAAGAATTTTCTTGTCCGATCAAGTGTCTATCCAAATAGGGTTAACTTCATTCTTGTTATGAATGATCCACTTTGCATTACGTCAAAGATAGATGATTTGGATTGCCAAATAAGGCCTCAGGCAAGGCTCGGTTAGTGCACTATAACACTTAACGTCTCCGAACGCATTAAATATGTTTTTGATTATGTGGTCGCTGATATCGAATGGTCTTCGATTTTGGTGAAGATGCTATAATTGGTAAGACGTGAAATCCTAACGGTTCAGATCGAGTATTACAAAAAATTACTCAGCAATTATATTTACAATCTATGCTTTTTTTTATTTACTTGATGATAGTCAACTAAGTCTTATGTTGCACTCATTGTTACAGAAACCACACGACCACGAGAAAAATATTACGATCAAGACTGTTCATTTTGCTACACTCGGTGAATAATTCGTTCTCGTAAATTTGCGGCTCGATTAGGTTTAGAAAACCCCTTTATAGGAAAAAATAATAATAATAACAACCCTTTATCAAGACATGAACTCATTAGAATAATAGTATTTTCATGCAATCAATTGTCTAATAAAAAGCAATCAACTATAATCTTGGTAAGAATTATCTTTTAAACCATATTTAATAAAAACAAAGATAAGATGGTTCTAACCGGAGAAAAAAGACCTCAAAGTGAGGTTTGGGTGATAATGTTCTAATTTGTGCATTGGAGAAATAGGTTCTGTCTGTGAATGTGTGATTGAAATATTCTCTTTTAGTGTGTAAGTTCTAAAAAAAGATTATGAACTGCAGTAACGAGGTTTTTTTTTTTTTTTTTTTTTTTTTAAGAAAGTAAATTTAAAGAAAAGATAAAAAAAAGTAAATTTAAAAGCTTATCAAGAAAAAAATAAAGTAAATTTAAAAAATAAAGGTAAAACAAACGAAACCAAATAGTATAAATATTTTTATTACTGAAAAGTAAACGATGTATAGCAGTTGTAGAGTGGTTAGTTGCGCGTGTGATGAAGGCCTCTTAGGTTCGAGACTTGGAAGCGCCATATTCCTCCTAATGAGGGTAAAGGCAAATACAGTTCTGAAATGGAAATGTAATTTTTCAACTTTGGTCCCCTGATTTTTTCGTAATGACATTTCATGCCATAATGCAATTATTATTGCCGACTAAATATTTAGTCGGCAAAAGTTAACTTTTGCAGACTAAAATAGAATCCCCGACCAAGTTTTTTTAGTCGCCCATTTACTCACTAAAACCATACATTAGCTGACTAAACCTTATTTAGTCGGCAATTACATTTGCCGACTGTCATTTCCCGACTAATTTCCCGTTTAAATTATTTAGTCGGGAAAACCCTTTGGCGACTAAAAAGTGGACATTCGACGACTAAAACGTTAGTCGGGAATGGTATAATTTGTTGTAGTGTTCGTCTTTTGATCTTATAAAAGGAAAACTCTCGGGTAGTCTTCTTTCAACGTAGACTCTCCCAGCCAAGAATGTTCCCAAAATAAGGTCGCATTCCCTGAGTTTACTTTAATTCTAAAACTCTCGCGCATTGAATAGCCCAGGTGTGAAGATGGATCCTCCAATGAACAGATATCTGCCCAAATTTTCGACGTTGAGCCTGGACGTTGAATATATGGCAGCCAGCAGTTTGCATCCAGCCCATACTTTCCTCTGATAACTCTCACCCAAAGTGCTTCTTTGTTGTTGCTGAATCTCCACCACCACTTGGCCAAGAGTGCTAAGTTTTGCTGAAGCAACCTCTTCACCCCCAAACCCTCGTCCTCTTTTTTCCTTGCTATCTCATCCCATCTAACCAAATGCATCTTTTTTTTGTCTACCATATCGCCCCAAAAAAAATTCCTTTGTAGTTTCTCCAGTTTCCTTGCCACTGCAATTGGCATTTTAAACAACGACATAAAATAAATGGGCACATTTCGAGTGTCGAAATTAATAAGGGTCAGCCTTCCCCCAGACGAGATACATCGACCTCTCCAAACAGACAAAAGCTTTTCAGTCCGTTCAATAATAGGGTCTCAAGTCTTAATCCTACCCGAGTTTGCACCCAACGGCATTCCGAGGTACTTGATAGGTAACAATTCCACTTTACAACCTATTGTTTCGGCCAACAACACCACATCTTCATGTGGAACATTCACTCCACTAAGAGAGCTCTTTGAAAAGTTTATTTTCAGTCCTGACATCAATTGGAAGCACCTTAAGATTCTTTTGATGTTTGCCATCTCTTCCGGATCATTGTTGCAGAATAGAATGGTATCATCCGCAAACTGTAAGTGCGATATAGAAACCCTATTGCGTCCCACTTTAGTACCTTTGATGATGTTGCTCTCCTTAGCTCTTTCTAACATTAAGTTGAGAGCCTCTGCTGCTATGTTAAAAAGAAAAGGTGATAGGAGGTCACCTTGCCTGAGTCCCCTCTGCATGTGAAATTCCTTAGAGGGCGACCTGTTGATCAGAATGGACAAAGACCCCGATGAGACACACTCCAATATCCATTTGCTCCATTTGTCCCCAAATCCAAACTTTCCTAGCATATCAGTCAAAAAATTTCAGTTGACACAGTCATACGCTCTTTGGAAGTTGAGTTTTAGGATACGTCCTCCGTGCGCACTTTGTTTCCAGCTGTGGATAGCCTCATTGGCTATAAGAACACCGTCCAGAATTTGCTTTCCACCAACAAATGCAGCTTGGGCTTCCCCAATGATAGATGGCTAGGGCTGCAAATGAACCAAGCCGCTCGCAGCTTGGCTCATTAGTAGCTCGTTCAAGCTCAGCTCAGAAGTTAAACGATCGAGCTCAAGCCTATTTTTTCAGCTCGTTTTGTAAACGAGCCGAGCTCGAGTTAGGATAAGCTCGGCTCGAGTCGGCTCGCGAGCCGGGGTATATATACTTGAGTTTAAGATTTTTATTGTTATTTCATAATTTATTCTTTCTGTTTTTACTTTCTAGTCAACCAAGAGAAGCGAGAGCACACGCATATCAGTACACCTCTGCTCCATAGGAAAATGAAAGATATATATACCTTCACAATAAAAATACTTTTGGTTGTATTAGGCATATGCAAGGATATATATACATTTTTCGTTGGTTCGTTAAGGCTCGTGAACAAGCTCGAGCTCGAGTCAAGCCAAGGTCTGCTCGGCTCGAGCTTGACTCATTAAGTTTTCACTGAGCTCGAGCTCGAGCTCGTGTTCGTTCAAAACTTAATAAACAAGCTTGAACACTGTAAAGCTCGGCTCGGCTCGGCTCGTTTGCAGCCCTATAGATGGCATGTGTTCTTTGATTCGATTTGCCAATACTTTAGACAAGATCTTGTGTACCCATCTCACCATACTAATAGGCCTATAATCATTAAAAGATAGAGGGCAAGTTATCTTAGGAATCAAAGCAACAAGGTGGAGTTGATACCTTTAGTGATTTTCCCATTGGCGTGGAACTCCGAAAAAAATTGTACTACCATCTCTTTCATAAAACCGCAACCTTTCTTTACAAAAGAAAAGTTGAAGCCATCAGGGCCCGGGGCTTTAAGGCTGCTACATCCTTGCAAAGCTGCTAGAATTTCCTTCTCCTCAAAACGATTCTGAAGTTGTATACATGCTAATTTTCTTTACGTGCTAATTAACAAACAGCTTGTAAAGTAAGCTTTTGGAAAGTAAAGTACGATTGATATAATGGATGCAAAAGGTCCACTGGATGACTAGACATCAAAAAATTACGAGGAACACAATAATATGTCGTACTTATATTCTTTTATATATAGTTCATCATGTAGAATGTAAAATTAAAGAAGAGGAGGAAGTTCTGCAGAAAGCTAGACATAAATGTCAACTACCGGGCATATTCATAACCAATGTTGATGGACGCATATGATCGAATCAACATATACCCGGCCCCCAAAAAAAATATTCCAGAAAGCCGGAAACCAACTTTGTTATCTCCAACTTGGTGAAGAAGCATAAGGATACGTACCCCTATTCGGATTTCTATGGGAGGACATGCTTTGTTGCATTTATTTTTTGGCAGATGATCTAATCCTTTTTTGGTAAAGCAACAAATAATAATCGTCATGCGATGAAAACTGTTCTTGATGATATTTGTAATGGATCCGGTCAACAAATTAGTTTCGCGAAATCAAAACTGTTGTTATCGAACAATGTGAGTCAGGATAGGCAAAACGTTCCGACAAACATTTTGAACAATTCCCAAAACCAATCAAATAAGTAAATATATTGGCTGTCCCATTTTCCACGACAGACCTGCTATGCAATCCTTTCAAATGGTGATTGATAAGTCAATAACAAATTAACTGCCTGGAAGGCAGATGTTCGAAGAGTTGGTTGGCACCATAGCAGGGGAAAAATCTGTATTGAGAACATAATGCTCACCGCTAGCCTTGCATGGTCTCATTTCTGTCCCGCGATTTTGGAAATTCTGCAAGTGCTGAAAAAATAGAAAATGGCAAATGCATATTCCACCTACCTATATGTGCTGGTATTGCAATATTCCAGAGCTTCTTTTGGCGAACAAACTGGCCATGACAAAAACTCTACAACCACACAATTAACTTGCACAAATCTCTCACAAAGCCATGATCTTCCTTTAGTCTCGTATGGTAAAGGTCCACTAAGCAACATCAAAAAATCAAAAAGATATTTCTTTGTTGAGAATTCAAGCCACTTAGAAGTTCAGAGTCAAGTCGATAAAAATGCTTGACAATTTTCTAGTCCTAAATTAATGGGTTGCCCCAAGCGTAGGGCGGAGACCGACATAGCACAATATCCGGTAAGACCGGAGTCGAATCCACAAAGACGGTGATGTGTACTGACTAAAAACTCGGATTGTTATAATTTAAATGGGCTCTTAAGTAGCCATCCTTTGTCATTTTGATTGAAATTAACTAAACTTATGAAATAATTGAACTTTTCAGATAATTGAAAGAAAGTCTGGTCATAGGGTTCGTAACACTCGTAACCAGTCCAGATCAACCTGCTCCTTTGGTATTCTTAAAAACGTTCAATTTTGGATTGAAAAGATACCCCGCAAGATGCGAAACCTTATGGTCGCCGTATACCCATGCGCAGCGAAGAATGGGTTTTGGACCCCCATTCCCCCGTTTACATGGGCTCCGACAATCTCCGGGTTCGTCCACGGGAAGTATTTTTCAATCTAAATTGCTTTTTTTATCATTTGAAAATAGGAGCAGTGCCCGAACTGGCCACAGCGTGTTAATCGCCCCGGACCCTACCTATACAACTAATCACTCATTATTAAGCAATAAACAAAAGAAATTCAAGATTAAAACATGCTTCTATTCCGCGAGATGAAAAACAAACAAGAAATATAAACTAATCAAACACCAGTGAATAACTTTTATTAAAAACAGAAATTAAAACTAGTTACCTGAGTGCGAATAATTGAACAAAGGACAAAAACTTGAAAGAAAAACAAGGAAGAAAAGTAAATAATATTCAGAACAACAGCTCGACAACCCCTGTTCTTCTCTTTTTCGTCCGTGGAAATCAGTCGTGCGGGTCGCAAAACCAATCCTGGATCTCCTCCTGCTCTGAGCTCTCATCTTTTTATAGAGAGATACTACATACACTACCATTCATCCACTACATCATCCACTACATTTTTTATGAGGGTCACTCCGGCTCCGAAAAAAATACAAAAAAATGTCCATAAATTTTAAAATAATATTTTATGGGACCCTAGAAAAAATCAGCTCCAAAGAATATCGGTAAGTATTATTTTTTGATTTGTAGGGACAAAACTGTTCAACTGCACAGTTTCGCTCCTACAAATCAAGAAATAATACTTACCGATATTTGATGGAGTTAATTTTTTACAAAGCCCCATAATATATTATTTTAAAATTTATGAATATTTTTCTGTATTTTTTTGGAATCCAATGTGAGCCCTATAAAATATGTAGTGGATGGTATAGTGGTTGGATGTAGTGTATCTAGACTTATTGCTTTTTATAAGTGAAGTGCAGACTTAAAACCCCTGTGCCTTTTCATGCGTGGCACCCAATGCACCCTAATTCTCCCCTTGGAAGTCCAAGCCTCCATTCCATTTAAACCCAGCCCACTACCAAACATATATAACTTGGGCCTTGACTCCCACGTGCACAACTAGCATTAGCCCATGCAAGATTATTTCTCCTTTTTGGGCCTCATCCAATTGGTCTTTGTTGAACCCAATATTATGAAGAATCAGTCCCCGCCGAGCACTTTAAATTTAATCCGTTTTAACGCATTAAGCTTCCAAACACCTATAATACAAAAATTACACATTAAGCTCCGAGTAACAATATAAATGGACTTAACAAAGGTAAATTAAGGGGCGCAAATGTGAACATTTACGCACTTATCAATGGTGAATCACGATGTGAATTTCAAGAGTACAATAGCTGCAGGGAAGCGTTTGGGAGTGGATTTCGTGGAAAAAGATGAATTAGCTCTCAGAAGTATGATCAATGCTAAAGCCAAGGAGTTTGTTGTTGCCATAGGATTATGAGAATTTTTTCCTGTTTCAAAAATTTCTATTGCAGAATCCCAAAAGCTATCCAAATCCAATGTTGTATGTTTGAGAATTTTTTTCCTTTCTCAGGTTTTTCAGAAGCTGTAGACTTTTAGAATCAGTTGCTGATAAAAAATAAAAATAAAAAATTATTTTGACAGATTTTTAGATTATACTTTCTAAAAATCAATTTAGAATGTTTGTCAAGAATCGCAAACACCAACTGATAAGTTTTTTTCTCTTTACTTATACAAAAACGATCATCCCATTCCAATATATAAAGAGTTAACCAACATTCATAGTTGCTCTAGCCAGTTCATGAGCAGCTTTTACATTGTCCCCAGGTACTTTCACAACCTTAACATGCAAAAGCTTAGAGCATAAAGCAACAAAGTCCAAAAGAATCGGCCTAAGAAAGGGATTAGCTTGACAAGGCCTAGCTCCTAATCCTTTTTACAAGCTCTAAACAGTCACTTTAGATGCATACTTGCTCCTAAGATGATGATCAATCCCTGCGAAAGCCTCAACTATTCCTGCTAAAAGAACCATCACCTCAGTCACGTCTTGAGTAATACGCACATTGCCATTGCCATTGCCATCCCTCACCCAGGGCAGTAGCTCCACACTTTGAGTCGGCATCCCACGCACCATCAGCTATGAAATAACATGGACCCCCCTGCCTCAACTTCTCCGCTCCCTGTTGTATGGATAAACACCCCTTTAGCAGTATTGGAGACCGTGCGCAGGGGTTTTGAGACTCCAAAACGAACAAGGCCGCACGTGACTCTGTAGAGCACCAAACCGAGCAAGCGCTGCATCAAAACCACACACATTCCCTTGAAATAACGCATAATTCGTAACTCACCAGATGGCCAACATCAACAGAATGGAGTACCAAATTGCAACCTTTATCCAGAGCTTTCTTTAAGCCGCTCTGCTAACCACTCATTAACAGGTATAGGGCTTCCACACCAAAGTCAAATCCAAGATGGGAAGCTCGCCACAATCGTTTGGCAAAGGAACATTGAAAAAATAAGTGCTCCAATGTCTCCGGATCTTCTCCAAACGCTGGGCAATGAGGGTCCACCTCCAGATTCCTCTTCCTTAATTCATCTTTAACCGTAAAGAATTGGGGGCCCGATGCGCAGGCCCAAAGCCCGCCTAACATAGTTTTAAATCGCGGTATCGGTCGCCGTTGCGGTATCGGTCGCGGTATACCGGTATCAGGACGTATTGGTGATACATCGTGAGAATCGGGTGTCGCGGTCGTGAATTTTTAAAAATCATCAGCAACAGTATAAAACTTGAAAAATATACTTTTGCCTCCAACATTGGCTTAAATTATCACATTTTAATTAATTTAAGACATGTAATGTAGAGACCCGTAAATTTTCTATTTAATTTTAATATTTGTAGTAAAAGAAAATAAAAGAAAAGAAAAGGACGAAAATGGTTTAATTATGAATGTAGGGTCTTTTGTGTAAGGAGTTAAAAGTTATGGGGTGTTGGTGTAATTTGTGCATGTGTGTGCCGTGTATGTATACCAGGGGAGTATTTTTTTTCTTTTTCCATTTTTCATTTCTTCTCCCTCTCGACACTCTCCTCTCTCTCGATCTCTCTCACTCTCTCACCCAACCACTCACAAACCCATACCAATCAACTCCCAAACCGTCTTTAATTTGCATATTCGGGTTCGTATCCCGTTGGACAAAGCTTGGTTCGGTGTATTGTTGCTTGATTTGGACTCCGGAAGCTAGGGCTTGCACAATCTTCTTGATTTCGAGTTGGATACTCGAGGTAGGAAATTCTACCTCTCTTTATATGTTATTTGGGTTCTCTTATGTCTTATTTGGGTATTTCCATGCTTTGTTTGAGCTGGTATTGATTGTTGTTTGGTCTGGATCAAAATCTGTTATCTGATGAAAAATCGCCAAATTTCGGATTCCTACCGGTAGGCCCGTCCTTTCTACCGGTAGAACGTTGTTGCGTTGTCAAAAAAAAATTGGCTTCCTACCGGTATAACTTTTCTCCTACCGGTAGATTGTCTCAAATTTTCTTCGTGCATAAATGGTGGCCTTTCTGATCTGTTTTTGTACCGGTAGAATTTTACCCCTACCGGTAGAACCTCAGAACTTTCTTTTCATTTCCTACCGGTACTTTTCTTTTTCTACCGGTAGAAACCTTGCAAGGCAAGTTGTTGTTCACACTGTTTCCGGTTTGTACCGGTAGGTACCCATTTCCTACTGGTAGGTAAGCTGTAAAAGTAAAAAAAATTCCCTGATGCCGTTGAAAACTTCTTCCTTCCTATAGCTAGCCTCTGACCATCCTATGGGTGTATATATAATAAATATACATATAACAAGAGAAATGGGCAGCCACCCCCACGTTTCTTACTTTTCTTTTTGAATGACGTGGCATGTCTTAAGGTTGTTCAAAATTGGTTGGACCATGAAATGATACATTTGGACTTCTCGCACGACATTTGTACAAACAATACGCTTGAGCTTGTGAATGACGCGCGAATATTCAGGGCCCATCGACGGGTGGGTGCCTGGCAGGGGATTTCAGGGTCCCATAATTAGCCTGGCAGGAGCTAATGCTCAAAATAATTTTTCAAGGCCTAACCTTCAAGGTGGGTGCTTGGCAGGGGATATCGGGGTCCCAAAATTAGCCCAGCAGGAGCTTCGGCTCAGACACATAAACGACACGACATGTCGAGACACGAATTGAACGGATATGATTTATGGGTTGAATAAAAGAAAAATTGGAGATTTTGGGACACTTGTTTATAAAAATTGTGCTTCCTCCGTTGTCTTGTGATCTTCTATTATTCTTTCATTCGTCTCGCTCATTTGCATATAGAGTTTGCGTAGACTTTTCTACTGGGCTAGTGTAGCTCAAGCCTTATATTATTTTCAGGTGCTAACCCGGGACCTTAGCTTGCATGGCTTGGTGTGCTTGGAGTGTGGTCATTATTTTTGAAAGCTAACTGAAGGAGTTACCTATTCATAACTTATTTTGAAAGATGTATTCGTAACTTGAATTGTAATTCTTTTGATTTGGAATATTGTAACCCTTAATCCTCTTTAGACATTTGATACTTATGTTGATTTGGGGCCGTTGAGCCTATATTGTAATATTTTGGAAACTTTGTGAAATTGGAAGCTTAACTAAGAGAATGAGAACTCAGTGATCTTTTGGGTATCGTACAGATATTTGTGAGTGTTTTTATTATGTAAATCATTTATAATTATGTTTAAAATTGAGGACGTGACATGTAATAGCCCATTCTCTTCATGTAAAATATCCGATAATTTATCAAAACCCGCAAGTCAATAAGATTTTACAAATATGAGAAAAATGAAACATTATGAGTTTCAATATAATTGACATAAATAACAAAAATAAGATGAAGACATTAAAATAAACACACTATAGAGGTTTTACATTATATAATCACTAGCCACATTATGGAACATTATGTTTTTTTTGTTTTTTTGCCGAACCGATACGAACCGGTCCACAAATCGGTTACATACCGATACGTATCGGGAATCGGCCGGTTCACCTGTGAATTTCAGTCTCCCGGTTATACCGGCCTATATCCGAACCGGAAGTCTCAAATACCGGTACGAACCGGCCGATACGAACCATATCGGCCGATATGAACCATATCGGCCGATATTTAAAACTATGCCGCCTAATCATCCAAGACCGGAAAATCTAAAAATTCTAGGGTATAAATTGAATTTAACTCATGAAGAACCAAAATGATGTCGAGAGAGAGAGAGAGAGAGAGAGAGAGAGAGAGAGAGAATCGACTCAATTTGTCACATGCATTATATGAAATCATGCGTACACCCAACGGAAGTTTATTTCATCCATAAGAGATCGGAGAATATTATACTTGTACGGTATGAAATCGAATTGCAATCATGAAGAACAAAAATAATCAGAGTGAGAGAGAGAGAGTAGACCATTTCGAAATCGTGAGGGGCAATGCCGGGGAGGTAGAAGGAAAGAGTGCAGGGTATGAGCAGAACAAGAAGAGAGAAGAGACATAATCCATGGACCCCCACATCCTCCTTCCGATACACTGGACTTCTCTTTTCTTCCAGATAGAGAGAGAGAGAGAGAGAGAGAGAGAGAGAGCTTTCTTTCTCCTCTACCGAAATGGCATCAGCAACCAAACTCAGTATTTGAAGTCTCGATTACTGCAACAAAAATAGGGACTCACTCTTCTTTTGAGGTTGACCAAAATAAGATAAATTGCCAGCAACAACTCAACCACGACCACTTATACCACCACCAAAGACTCCACCGCCTCCAAACCCACTCCACCACCATTACCATAGACACAACCAGCCTCGAACCACTCACTTGCTCTGGAGGTTGACCACCATTTCTGTCATCGCGACCTCTACCCCGACGCAATACCTAAGAATATCACCTAGGGGATTTACCTTCGTTGGTCGTTCTCCTTTTTATTGTTGTTCTCGTAGCAATGGAGCTCATGGCTAGACCAAATATCCCAAGTTCGTTCAGCCTGTTTTTGTCTCTACAATATCTCCTCATCTCAAATAAGCATGAAAGGATAGATTAACTTTCAACGTCACAAAACCTCTTGATTGCATTGTTGTGTTCTATGACATGAGGTTTTCGAGCCGCATATCGTAGAATGCAACAGTGCAATCAAGAGGCTTAACACAACAATGCAATCAAGAGGCTTTGTGACATTGAAAGATAATCTATTCTTTGGTGGTTATTCGAGATGAGGAGACACTGTAGAGACAAAAAGAAGTTGAATGAACTTGGTTTTCTTGGCTAGTCACGGGCTCCATTGCTGAGATTCGTACGATTTCGCTTACAACTCTGCCCACCAAGACTACGAGAACAACCATGAAAAAGACAACGACCAACGGAGGTAAAACCCCTGAGTCATCCTCTTCTTTGGTATTGGGTCGAGATGGAGGTTGCGATGACAGGAATGGTGGTCAACCTCCATAGGAATTACTTAGATGTCCTTTGCTTTGCATAAGAATCCTTTAAGATGCGATTTAAAGTCTTAACTCTTAAGAGTGAAGTTAAGAGACAGCGGAGACCTTTGCCTCGCATCGTGATCGTCATTCTTTTGTATAAGAAGGGGTAGGAGATACAAGTATCAAAATAGTAGTAAATCAATTTGGAAAAAATTCACAATCATACTGCAAGTCTTGTTGGGTAAATTATACTAGGAAATAAATGCCTTGACAAAAATAATAATAAACCAAATATAGAAAACAAAAATATCAATAGAGAAAAGGTTAGAATAGCCTGTGGGTGGTTGAGGCATGTGGATTGCACTCTCCTTCATAAGGATACACCCCTTCTCTGCGGGGATTGAACGGTGTTCTTTCCCTAAATTTGAAGGACCTTCTAGTTATCTTTTGTACAGTATGGAAGCTTTTAATATTCCGACTAGAGCACACAGCCGAGTATATATATAGCCAGTAATTGTAACGTTAATTCGTTATGCCAAAAAGGTAATGATCTCATTACTAGGAGAAAAACCAGTAGACTTCGTCAAAGTGGTTATCAACGTACCAATCACATCCTATCTTATTGTATTGTAAACCACACAAATGTATGGTGGAGAGATGAAATAGGCCACCACGTGAAAATGTCTCTAGGGTTGAATAATTTTTTTCTCAATTCTCCCAAAATCTCTCTCTCTCCTCCCACATCCTCTCTCTCTCTCTTCCTCTAATTTTTTTTAGAAAATTATGAATGAGAGTTTAGAGTCTTGAAACTTAAGAGGCACAAACACATTTGCATAAGGTATGTATTGATTGATTGATGTCATAAATAATAGTACAACTGTCAAATTAAAAGTATTAAATTAGAGAGTAATGCTACAGGTACCAATGAAATCAGTAGGGAAATCATACCGACGGTTGCGCCGGGCCGTCTCCGGCCACAGAATGGCCGATCCGAGCTGTCCAAACATTCTAGAAAAAAAAGAGAAGGTGCCCACGAGGAATCAACGGCATCCAATGTGTGTAGGGTGCTTGATCTAAACACCATATTTTTCATGTATAGATGTATATACACGAAAAATATGGTATTTAGATCAAGCATCATACACAGATCGGTTGGCATTGATTCTCGCGTGAGCCCCCACAGTTTTTTTTTTTTTTTTAGAATTTTTAGACAGCTCGGTACGATTTTCCTACGATTTGATTGGTACCTATATCTTTTTCGTAAATTAGAACAACGATGACCCAACTATTAAGAGCATCTGAAATGGATTACTTATTTTTAAGTGTTAAAAATGTTAGTTATGGGGAAAGTGAAGAAGTATTGACTTTATTCAATTCTTATCTCATTGAGTTACATCTGATCTATACTTATACAATTCAAGCTTACAATAGAAGCTAATACCTAGCTATTACAGCTGGCATGACTCAAGTACAGTTGTTAATACAAACCGACTCAAACAACCACTAACTAGCTCTCAAACAGTTATAACAGAAAGTAGCTCCATTTGTGGTGAGGTGGAGTTGACTGTGATCAGCTACTTTGAGAGCACGTGAGTACCACTGTGCTCAGTACTCTTATCAGAAAGGATCTTCTCCAATTCATGAAAATATGTTTGATTGTCCAGCGTGTCCATTTTTGGTCTTTTTTAAACCCATTTTGATAATTCATATTGTTCACATTAATTTTAGAGCTCATCGATAACATAACCTCATAAAAAAATTGGGAGACTTAAATATTTATCCTCAGGCCCAAACCACGTAAGCATTATCCCAGTCATTTTACAGTTATGTTTTCATCTTTTCAGGCGATGAATTACTTATCTTACCCATTTTTAATAAGATATCCATATGTCTGTATATAATTTCCTTCCTAAATTAGTGGAATTCAATCATTTCTTTGTGGGATTTAACCATTTCCTAATTTAGTGGGATCCAATCACAATAATTAACGGAGATAATTAGAAAAGAGGATTTCAAATTTTATTTTTCACCGATTTAAATGCGAAACCATATTTATTTTTCCATATCTACCATGTATTATCATGAAATCTTTTGGAACATGGTGGAATTGACTATATTTTTCATGAATTATTTTTGCAAATTATGATAATTTGAATATGATTGATTACTTTTATATTTCAACTTGAATCAAACCAAAATAGTTACGATTTCATGAATACACCAAAACGTGGTCGATTTCATGAATACACCATCATTTATTTAAAAATATAAATATGAGCCATAATTTCATGAATACACTATGATCTTATGAATACACTATAATTTCATGAACCAAAAGGAATGCACCATGATTCTAGATATACACCATGATTAATCGAAAAGCAATTGAAAAAATATGAATAAAACATATGAAAAAATATGAATACAAATCTGTACGTCATTTTATTCATCAAAAAATGAACACACGATATTTTATTCATGAAAACACATGAATAAATTAATCAAAAAACATTGCCAACCTTTTGCATATCACTGACCATCGGCGACTCAAACCAAACCCTCTCTGACCATCAGCGAACATTTTTTGGCCACCGACGACCCCCCACTAACCTCAAAATCACCTCAGATCTAGTACCTAGTGGCTGTTTCAACCCCTGACACCCCTCCAAACACCTTACCCAGTCACCGAACTCTCTTGGAATCCCATTCGCACCATCGACAACCCACAGCCGGAAAGTTGGTCATCATCAATGGGTGTGACGGTACCTATGAGCCCCTTGATTTGCGGAAGCCATCATTGAAACTCATGGCTATAAAATGATAACATGGCAAAATTTTCAGAATGAAAGCTATGGAATAATGAACTATCGATTTCTAAAACGAACATGGAGAACTTCAACAAATTAGGGTATATATATATATGAAGAACAACAGATTTGATCAACCCTTAAATAGAATAAAGAAAAAAAAATAGAAGAAGGAATCACTAACAGGTTCATGGAGGATTTAAAGATTGAACCACAAATATATTGCATGAGTCTGGAAACTCCTTCTCTTGCCGCAGCTCGCCGCCGCGCTCTCACCTGTAAGAGCACAGGTTTTGAGAAATCGTTGGTAGAGATTTTTTGATCTATGATGTTAGATCTTTTTTAATTTTGGTAGAGAAGAGTACAATGAAAGGTAGGCTGATTGATAATGAAAAGGGAGGGGAGGATTTCCAAAATATTTTTGAATTCGATAATGGAATGGTGCATGAAATTAGGGATTGTTACATGTATATATATCCCCAAAAAAAGTATGGGAGGACCTCCAAGTTTATAGTTTTTAGTCCCAAAAGTCTCTGCGTATATACACACATATATTATATACGATAGTAGTTAATAGTCAATGTATCTAATAGTCAATCAATGTATCTATATATTAAAGGGCAATTTCGGGATTATTTAAAAGTGGGGATGGAAACATAATTGTTCAAAATAACCGGGATGAATACTTACGTGTGATGAAGTCTGATGATGAATATTTAAAAACTCTTAAAAAAATTAGATTAATTGGATATTGTTTGATATAATTTCAAATCGAATGTATTTTTCTTAAGATAAATGGATGGATTCTGATTTGGTATTGTAATATTGTTACGTTTTAAGACAAATGTAAAGACTTTTGCAAACCAGACACATTTCTTTCATTAATCTGGAAGTCGATCTTACAGAATACAAAATGAGCCCTAGCTTTACTTATATTCAAATCATGAATTACTCAACTAATCAAGCTTACATCTTATGCTAACAAACTAAGACTAACTTGAATGACCTGGCACTAAACTTACATCAGCAAGTGCATGTGTTTCGAAATCATATGAAACGATATGCGATTTACCTGATCTTTTACACAACTAATCTTTTTGACAAGCTCTAAAATACAACAATTTCACTCGTGACGATTGGCTTACTTGAGTCGAAACACAATTATTTTGGATCAAAATCAAAGTGGAACCCACATTTCTTTTGAGGAGGGTCCTAAGGCGTTCACCTCCAAAAGGAAAGGAGAGCGATTATGTGTATTCACTTACTCAAAAATGTTCAAGGGTGAATGAAACTTTAACTTAAGACGTCAATACTTGAACTTTGAAAATTTGCATCTAACGAGGGTTGTCTCTACTGGCTAGGGGTTTCACTCTCACCATAGACATGTGTGTTCGATTTTCGGGGTTGGCAATCCGTCGGGAGGTGAAAGTTCATGTAAGTAGTATCATGATTAGGTGCATCCTGTAAGTAGTATGATGGCCTTATGGGATTAGGTGCGTCCTGTAAGTAGTATGATGGCCTCATGGGATTAGGCGCATCCTATTGTTCCCCCCTAGCTTCTTTTAAACAAAATCAGATAGGGGCATATTGAGAGTAGAATAATTTCAGATAAATGTTCTGGTAAAGTTCAAGTACGAGAGATGACAGATCGAAACATCTAGATCTTTCTAATTTTGTCCCGGGCCTCTAGTATAAATTTGTAATATACCGAAATATGAGTTCCAAAAAGAAGCAAAATAATAGTGATATAACTAAAATTACAAAGGCATATAACATGATGCCCTGCATCTGCAATAGGAATATATATCGAAAGATCGATACATCGAATCCAAGAGGAACAAACTTTTTAAATTGCTTGTAAGCTCTCCACTTTACTTCTAGTGAATTGCTTGTAAATTTCATTTATATTCACTGCTCGTGAATTTCTAGTTAATCAATTTTGACAGAGGAGTAGATTTTTCAGACAAACCACAGGCACGCGTAGAATCCAATCATTTCGGTCAGGACAAAGAACGCATCTCGGCATCTGTTCCAAGCAACATATATCCAAAGTAAAGGATACTGGAAACAACCTTTGTAATCTCTAGCTTGGTGAAGAAATAGAAGGTGGAGTAAGTACAAGAACAGGTACAATGCGGACGATCCAGCAGTCATTTTAAGCTCTCCATCACCAATAGTAATCTTGGCTCACTACCTGAAGTAGCATAGCACAATCGCTAATTCGACACAAGTTAATGAGAAGAATCACAAAGCCGACAGAGAGGAAGCCAAAGATGTAGCAGAAATGCAGAATTAGTTCAATCAAGACTGCGCCAAAAGGAAGAATTCCCTCAAGATTATGGGAAAATACAGCATTCATGTACCTGTGGGCCTGTGGCACAATTTAATGAAGAAAACAAGGGAAATTGTTTTACAGAGTTAATCCTCATAGAAAACCAAATAACAAAACTAACCAAATAAGTAACCGATTATTTATCTACGAGATAATATTTTAAACTTTACAAAACTGATGTGCCAGTGGAGTTGTTCCTGTCACTTGGTTAAATGGCCCATACTTCGACTCCCAAACGATGAAACTGCCAACAAAAACCAATAGCCCCGATATGCCAAACTATAAGAGCACTGGGGAAAACATTGTCGAAATGGGGACAGCTCCGGATGATTTCTAATCCCGCCGGAATAAGAGAAACATGAATGCTAGCTGTTTTCAAAGCAATTTTCTTCCACTCTGTGCAGACTAGCCGATCGAGGAGTAAACCATCAAATAAGCCCATATATGAAGACCCATTAGATAACCAAAAAGTGAGCCTGTGGATCTAACATAAATTATGATGCAGAAATGTAAGATGGAAAAAACTCAAAAAGGAATAATTATCCAGAGTCTATTCAATGAACTTATAGAGAATGTACAGCATGAACACACAGATCGATGTTTAACACATCCATAATTCATTGTCAACAAGGCCGCCTCTGAGTCAAGGATGGAGCCAAGTGGCGGCAATCGCCTCTACAACGATTTGAAAAAATGTAAGTCCACTACTATATATTATACCAAAAATCATTTCTTATCCCTAATTTATACATACTCGCCAAGACTAGATCTTTTTCATTCTTTGTTTGTTATATAGAAAGTCTTTAGTACACTATTTTTTCCTCTAGTAAAGGGGCTCAAACGAGATATTTCAAAGCCAAATTTAATTGGCCAAGTGAAAAGAAAGCACCGGACAAAATTGAAGATACCTCACTTTAGTAAACAAAGTAAATTAAAATTATTCTTTTTTGGTATTTATACATAAAAAACATCGTATGTTAGAGTTCTTAGTAGCCCTTTTTTTCCTTCTAAAGTCGTTAAATATTCCTATTTTTGTCCATTTTTCAGTATATATGTTCGCTATCACTACGGTAAAATCTTGGCTCCATCTCTAAAGTTTTGAGCAAAAATCCTATACGTACCGATGGTTTCCGTAGGGAAACCGTACCGACGGCCGCACTGGGCTGTCTCCGGCCACCGGACGGCCAATCTGAGCCATTCAAAAATTCTAAAAACAAAAACCGAGGGGGCCAATTAACAGCATCCGATATGTGTGGAATGCTTGATCGAAGCACTATTTTTTCGTATATATATGTGTATATGTATATACACGAAAAATAGGGTGTTAGATCAAGCACTCTACACATATTGGATGCCGTTGATTTCCGCATGGCCCCCTCATTTTTTTTTTAGAATTTTTGGACGGCTCGGATCGGCCGTCCGGTGGCCAGAAACGGCCCAGTGCGGCCGTCAGTATGGTTTCCCTACGGAAACCGTCGGTACATCTAGCAGCTCTCGTTTTCGAGGCCCATTTCGAACATTTTAAATGGCCACCCTATATATTTCATAGATAAAGAATTTTTAAACAGGTAAAACCAACTTTGAAAAGAAATATTACCAGTATTCAAAAGGATAAGTACAGAAAACTTAAGATCGTATCATTAGTTCAAAGGCATTGCTTAAAACATCAATTATTCTCGCATTTTTATCAACAAAAATTGTAATTGAACTCTCATACTAATTTTGCGTATAGGCAGTATAAGAGTATCAAAAATTAGGGGCCCTTGAAATTAGCAAAAAAATTCGAGTCCCGGCCTGATGCACAGGTCCTTGCCGAAAAATTTACGTATAAATAGACCAGTGCATCAGGTCCGGGTAAAATCGGCACAACTTGTAACGTGCATTATATGAAAGCAAATTAGTTCATTGAGAATCGGCACAACTTGTCACATGCATTTTACGAAAGAAGACGTACATACAGCGGAAGTCGATTATAAATTATAATTCATTCATGAGAGATCGAAAAGGATTATACTTGTACGGATCAAATCGAATTGCAATCATGAAGAACAAAGATGATCAGACAGAGAGACGAAGAGAGAGAGAGTAGACCATTTCGAAATCGCGAGTGGCAACGCCGCGGTTGGAATGAGTGCATGGTAGGAGCAGAACAAGCAGAGAAAAGAGACTTGCAATCCAATATCAATGGACCCCACATCCTCCCACCGTTACACTGGACTTCCCTTGTCTTTCAGAAAGAGAGCTTTCTATTGTCTTTTTGAGTGAGAGAGTCTACATCGCCGGCCCTGAACACAGGACCACCAGGCGGCCCTCAGGACCTCCAAACATCGGACAATAATTGGGGGCCCAAATAGATATGATCACTAGATAATATTTTATTTAGCGCTCAGAGAGGGCATTGGCCCAGCGAATAACGTTACATTTAAGGAGAAATCTTTAATACACACCCCTTTAAGGTGAATATCATATGCACCTATTGTGTGGTCCATATTGTGCCACCTTATAAAAAATTACCTGCTGAACCGGTCATTCATAACATTTTAAGTCTATCGTAACTTTTATACCAAAAATTCGTAATTTTTGATTCATAGCATTTTTCTTACAAATCATAACCTTTTAGTGCATATCGTAACTTTTACAAATGAATCGTAACTTTTTAGCAACAGATTCATAACATTTTTAGAATCATAACATTTTGGTGTATTTCATAACTTTATAAAAAAAAATCGTAACATTTTCACTACGGAATCGTAACATTTTAGTCCATTTCATAACTTTTCTATAATCAATTGTGCAATCGATTACTTAATCAAATTTTTTTTTGAACGGTAGTTAATCAAATATGTAATCTATTATGTGAACGTTCAATTTCATAATCGATTAGACTTTATAATTGATTTTTCAATTTGATTAGACATTATAATCAAATATATAGTAATTGATTTTGCAATTGATTACATATTCGATTAAACATCATAATCGAATATGTAATCAATTCTATTATGTAATCGATTAGACAATATAATCGATTTTGTAATTGAATTGAGTACGATTGGGTAACAATATAAAATCGATTACTCAATCGATTTGCTAATTGATGGGCCTCAGTAAGTCCTCTAATCAATTGCGATATAAGTTAAAAAAAACATTGCAATAGATTTAAAAATCAATTGTTCTGAATAACACAAATAATTAATTACATGATAGATTATATTTCTTTGCGGTTTCAATTATGTAATTGATTGGTATTGATAACACTTGTAATCGATTGCATTATCAAATACGAGTATTAGTTATTTGTAATTCAGATGCTTGCACTAATTCCCAAAACACTAGTAGTATGTCTATTGACCAAATAATAAATAGCACGTCCTAAAAAATAAATATTAGTAGAGAAAAGGTTAGAATACCCTGTGAGGTGGTCGAGGCACGCGAACTGCGCTCTCCTTCGGAAGGATCTATACCCCCCTCTGCATGGGGTTTAATGGTGTTCTTTCCCCAAAATATAACAATCTTCGAGTTCTCTTTTGTGCCGCAAATTAAGCTCATGAACCATTGTAATTTCTGTCACGCCCCAAATTCGGGAGCATGACCGGCCGTGTAACATGAAGCAATCATGAGACACGAAGCCTAATTAAAAAATAGTTTTAGCAACTTAAATCAAATAAAGTAAAAACTGGATATTTTATTAAAGCAAAATGTGCAAACCCAAAATCAATATTTTTCCATAACGAGATGGCCACAATATCCGATATTCTCTAACTCCAAATTCCCCAAGAATTGCCAATAAATAAAAGTGTGAAAGCTAATAAATAAACGTTCGAAAGCATTTTGGCACGATAAAAGAAATAAAAATACAAACGCCGTAGAGGTCCAATCACAAGGTCCCGACAACGCCGCAGAGCCACTATAATGCTCCATGAACTAACTTGAAAAGTAATGTGGAATAAATCCGTCATCTGACGAGCTCAGTGAGTAGTTAAGCATGCTAAGGGTAATACAAACTGGCATACGTATAAATGAACGGTAACAAGTGCTCCAAAAAAATGGTTTTCAATAGTAATGATCGATGGGTCAATGAATAGCAACAACTAAATAAGAAAGGACAAGATGAACAGCTCAACAAGTAGTATCAATGGCCTCAACAATTGATTAACGAATACCAGGATCAATAATCGAATCGCACTAATGAGCATTTACATCAAACAGTTTGCCAGATGATATTAAGAACGACCAACAACAATTATATGGAAATCCAAACTGAAGAGGGAACCATAATCACCAATTACCAATTATCAACTACCAAATATTTTCTCAGGGCTTCGCCGTTTGAATCCAACATCGTACTTAGAGTCACCACAGGATGGCGCTTGGGACCTTTTCCCTAAGCTAATCCGGAATAGAGTCACAGAGTATTTCACAAGTCTTTTCCCTATCCGTTGAGTACTAGAGTCACAGAATATTTCACAAGTCTTTTTCCCTAGCGGCCAAAGTCACCACGATATCTCACGGGTCTTTTCCTTGAACTTTAATAAATATCAACATAGTTTATGGTCCCAAACACAAATAGAACAACGGCGAGCCGGAGGCACCTGCACCAGGATTATTCTCCGTGCCGTTGCAGAGTCACAATAATATGAAGAAGTCAACGAATCGACGACAATAAAAGTACGGGCAATCAATCAATCACAAATATTATCAAATAACCTTGTATACCAAAGGGTACGTCAATTGTCAATAATTATGAGAGCAAAGAACAAGATTAATATTTATCGGATTACAACAAATACCGAATTGTCAAGAATAGATTGGCTCAAGAGGATTTCCAAAGGAAAGGATCACATGCTTAACCACTCACCTTAAATCCGAAAGGATGCAACCAAATGCAACGACGTTGATAACAATCCACTAGTCTGTATCGCAAATAAAAGAAACACATCGAATTATAAGTGCTTGAATGATCCCCTATGCTATAACTAGTCAACAGTTAACGAATATATATACTACTAGTAATTGAATTCCTAAACCTAAAACTAGACTAACTTACCAGGACCTTTACTAATCAAATTAACTCCATTACCTGATCAACACCACATTAAAAATACCACCATCACCTCTCGCCTTCACGCACGGCACACACACAGCACTACATGCACGCACCTATCTCTCACTCTCTCCAAACAAAACTCTAATTTTTCTAATAAATGAAGAGGAGAGCCATAAGGGTAATAGAATAAAATACTTATAAGAAAAGTGATCAAAGTCTTACCGAAGAACAAAACTTGTCGACCACTACTGCTCTATTTCGAAGAACTCTCAACTGCCGATTCTCTCTTCCTCCCTCTCGTTCTCAACTTTTTAGAATAAAACAACCCTACTTCTCAAATGTTTCCTCATCCTAACAAACTGCCCACGTTCAAACTTAAAACTTATCTTGTTTGTTTACACAATCAACCCAACATTATTCTTTACGTTAACTAATCACTTGTGGGGATCCATTCCCAATTTAACCAAACTTAGGATTTTAAGCGATACGTGTAACTGATGGCAAAAATAAGCAGCCCATCATATATTTTTTTTTTAGCAAAAAGTTTGAAAAGAAAAATAAAAAATTTAATTATTTGCGTCAAAAATATTATTATTATTATTATTTACTGAAAAAGTGGGACGTCACATCAGTCCCCCCTTAAAAAGAATTTCGTCCTCGAAATTCAGAAAAAGTAGCTAAACCACGAATTAACACGATGTACTAAGTAATTAAACCATGATATTTCTAGTAGATATTTCTAGTAGATTTGGTTGTTGGTTTGATTTATAATGGTGATTATAGTGCTCAAGCCCTCGCGAGGGCGCGAGAGTATAAAGTTGGGGAGATTGTAACACCCCGTCCCATATTGAAAGTCTACATGGATGATCTTGGACATATAACAAATCTTATGGACTACTACTAGTACCTTGTGCTTAAGCTTAGTACCTTGTGCTTAAGCTTTTGGACCTTGTGGTGTGGCTTGTGAATCAAAATCAGCGTACTGGGCCAGTGGTCTGCTCGGGGCGTTACAAGTGGTATCAGAGCCATCCATGTGCACGACCATGTGGGCTTTGGAGTTTGGTTTGATTTGGTTGTTGGTTTGATTTGTATTGGTGATTATAGTGCTCAACCCATCGCAAGGGCGCGAGGCTATAAAGTTGGGGGGATTGTAACGCCCAAATGCTTAAGCACAAGGTACTAGTAGTAGCCTACAAGATTTGTTATATGCCCAAGATCATTCATGTAGACTTCCGATGTGGGACGGGGTGTTACAATTTCTCTACACTCAAAATAATCAACGGAAAGCAACCTCAAGTATGGAGTAAAATAAGCAACAAGAGCTTTTAATTTTCCGAGTTGGGCACAACCGGATAATATATAGCCACTAATTGTAACGTTAGTTTGTTAAGCAAAAAAAGGTAAAGATCTCATTTCTAGGAGAAAAAATAGGAGACTTCGTCAAAGTGGTTATCAAACAACCACTCCCTGATGTCTCTAACGTTAATAGCATAGCATTATTGTCACCTGAGAGAAGTTATGTGCACAACCATTCCAACACAATACCATAAGTCCTCATATACACGTGGGTCTCACATATATTTAACACGTGGAGCACATGTGTGTGTGAGGAATTGTGTTCGGATAATTGTGCACCTAGCATTTTGTTGTCACTTATACTAGCGTCATGCCCGTTCGATGCACAGTATAAAAAAATTACATTGCCATTTTTTTCATCCAATGAACAGACACAATGCTAGTTGATAAGAAATACAGTTTAATTTTTCTCTTGATTCATTCGACGCACGCTAGTATTGTTCTCGTTGTGCATGTGTACTAAAAGACATATTTGTGGTGGAGAATGAGTTTGAGGCACTACGTGGCGGTGCCCCGGGACATAGAATAATTTTTCCTTCATGTTTCTCTCTCTATTTACTCTCTTCTCAGACCCCCCCTTCTCTCTCTCTCTCTCTCAATTTTTATTAAAAAAACAAAAAATCTAGAAAATTAAGATTTGGATGCTTTTAAAGGGAAAACACATTTGTATATATATAATATAAATTGATGTGATAAATAATACAAATGTCAAATTAAAAATATTGAATTAGAACAACGATAACCCAACCAGTAGGATCATCTGAAATGGATTAGTTATTCTTGAATGTTTAAAGTGTTTTTATGGGGGAGAGGATCATCTCCAGTCCATAAAAATAAATTCGATTGTCCAGTGTGCCCATTTTTTATCTTTTTTGAGCCCATTTTAATTGTTCAAATCATTCACATTTTAGAGTTCACTAATAACATAACCACATACAATATTGGGTTAATTGGATATTGATTGATATAATTTTAGAAAGCATTTTTGTTGAGATAAATGAATGAATTTTGATTCGGTGTTGTAATCTATATTATAAATAGAGTGGATTTTTGTTTACACATACAAAAAAGAGCACATTTTCAGCCGTCAGATCAAATTTTCAATAGGTTATAGCCGTCCAATCAACTCCTTTAATAAATTTATTCTCTCTCTCCCTCTTTCGTTACTTCTCAGGCAATGTTGCCTTTTTTTGGAGATAGACATATTTTTTCTTTATTTAACAACATGCCTTTTATTATCAAAAAGTTTTTTCTCCCTATCGTTAATCTTAAACTCTATTATTGTAGTGTTGTGTATTGTACATGTCCAGTCATCCATAAGAGAACTCTATTCAATTACTTTCTTCTATCAGCTAAGGTAACAATGGAAAAACATTATAGAAATTTTAGTCACAAAAGAATAAATTTATTTTTTTTCAGTAACAAGTAGTTTCACCTATTTCCTGAATGCATGATTCGAAGTAGTAGTGCTTGATAAATTGTCTCAGTTGTAGGCTTGTAGCATTCCTTTGATTTGAAAAGGAGAAAATTAACTCAAGTTCTAGCATTCAGTTGCAAGAATCACTTCAACTTTAAAGAAAAAATAACATTCATTAACTTACAGGATCGAAGTGGAGTTTTAAAATGATTCTTTTTTTTTTTTTGGATTAGTTGTTGGTTGAACTATATTGTTTACGGGTGTGATATAAGTATCGGTTGATCGTAATAGCTGTTAATGAATGATTGTGCATAAGTTAATTAGAAATATCATATGGGTATATATATGCTCCTACTTTTTCAACGGTGTGGTATTATTTGTTGTGAAACTATTCTTAGAAGAAATTAGTTCAATTTATCCTATTGGAAGAGAATTTTAAAAAATAAATTATAAAATTTTCCATTTGGGTTTGTTAAGTTGTGATCACTAGAACGGAAGGATAATTTTTTTTAAGTTGTAATAAAAAAGTGTTGTGTCGCGCCTTTTTTTTTTTATCGGCGTGTTGTGCCGTGCCTTTAGGCACGGGCAATCACTAGTATTGTTATGTTTTAAGACAAATGTGTTCTGAAATCGTATGAAACAAAATGCAATTTACCTGTTTTTTGATGTGACTAATCTTTTCGACAAGCTCTAAAATATGACGATTTGACCAGTGACGATTGGCTTACTTGAGTCGAAACTAAATTAGTTTGGGTCAAAATCCACATTTCTTTTGAGGAGGGTTCTAAGGCGTTCATCTCCGAAAGGAAAGGTCGAGGGTGAATGAAACTTTAACTTAAGAAGCCACTACTTGAACTTGGAAAATTTGCACCTAATGAGGGTTATCTTCACTGGCCAGGGGTTTACTCTCGCCCAATTCTGCATTGTAGTGATGCGCTTCTGTGAAGGCAAGCGTTTTGAAGAGTTAGTTGGCACCAAAGGAGGGACGAAATCTGTATCAAGACTATAGACTTGGTCTCATTTCTTTTCCGCGATTCTGGAAATTCGGCAAGTGCCGAAAAAATAGCATATGGTAAATGCATATTCCACCTACCTATAGAGCAAGTGCATGCTGATGTTGCAAAATTCCAAAGCTTGTTTTGGCAAATAAACTGGCCACAACAAAAACCCTACAAGACTACAATCCCACAAAAACTCTCACAAAGTCGCACTCTTCCTTTTGTCTGGAATGGTAAAGTTCTACTATGTGACACCAAGAAAATATCGAGATGTTTATTTGTCCTAGCCGCCCTATAGTATCTTGTACCATAAAGAAATGAGCTAGAGTTCTGAAGGAAGCAAATTACAAGTATTAAAAGTAATTAAAATTAAAAAGCCATATCACCTACCCTGCATCTTCTGCTGGAGATATGCCTTGAATTTGGAATGGTCGAAGAAAGGTATTTGACTTCCTAAAAGATTTGTTTCCTTGTTGGTTTAGACTTTGGGTGTAAGGGATTTTGTTTAGGAAAGTCTATAATACACACCCCTTAAAAGAGTGTATTATATACACTTATTTTATGATTTATTCATAACATTTTAGTGTATTTCGTAACTTTTGTTCTAGAATTCATAACCTTTCAGCAGTACAATTTGTAACATTTATATTATGATTCATAACATTTTGATGCATCTCGTAATCTTTATACGATTCGTACCTTTCTAGCAATACGATTCGTAATATTTTCTTTATAATTCATAAAATTTTGGAAGGTGCATATGATAAGCACCCAAATAAAGATTGTGTATTGTAGTATTTTCCATTTTGTTTGGGCAAGTATTGGTTTTAGGAAGGGCTTTGTGGCTATAAATATAGCCTTATTCTCTTCATTAGGTTTTGGACTTCTTGAGTGAATCCCTTTGGAGAGACCCCTACGGAATCTATCATGTTGAAGATTAGATATTAGGGTTTTGGTTTATGCTCTTTTGGTTCCACTTAGGGTTTTAGTATCTCTATCGGGTTCCGCCAGAGATTTGTCCGTAGATATCTGTAATTGGATGCTTCAACGAGAGTTACGGATATAGTCGATTCTGTGTGTTATCTCCCTGTTTATAGTGAATCCTCTTGCTCTTCTCCCGTGGACGTATCCAATTTGAAGAACCACGTAAATCCTTGCGTCTCATTTATTGCTTGTTGATTTATTATATTCTCAATTTCGTTTTGGGCACAACATCTTCAATAGGGAAATATATCAATCAATGCATGGAAGTCAAAACTAATTAAAAAGTACTGCTGCAAAAGAGTGTGTTTCCTTTCAATAGTAAGCTCTCCATTTTACATAAGGTGATTTTCTTGTAAGCTCGGCATTGCTTGTAAATTTCTAGTAGTTATTCAATCTTGACAGATGAGTAAATTTTTCGAACAAACCACAGGCACGCATAGAATCCTATCGTTTCAGTCAGGACAAAGTGTCCATACGTTCTGAGCAACATGTAGCCAAAGTAGTTGCTCCCGGAAACCACTTTTGTAATCTCTAGCTTGGTGAAGAAATAGAAGGAGGCGTACAAGAATAGATACAATGAAGACGATCCAGCAGTAGGTCAAATAAGCTCTCCATCACCAATAGTAATCTTCACTGCACAACTGGGGAAGTAGCATAGCACGATCGCTGACTCAGCACAAGTTACTAGAAGGATAACGAAGACGACAAAGAGGAAGCCGAAGATGTAGTACAATTGGTTCAACCAGATTGACGTCAAGATGAAGAATTATAGTCTGATGAAGACCACGCAAAAAGAAGAATTCCCCCATTAAGTATGGAGAAAACAGGATTCATGTACCTGTGACACAATTCCATAAAGAAACAGAGGGAATAGTTCATGCCTTTTTGCATTTTTGGCAGCAAAAGTATCAACTATGGTCGTATAATCAATTTTCACTTAGATGACACGCTCATGTTGAATGAGCATAATTTGATAGACATATACATAGTAAACTATTTTCGAGAGGGAGGATTTGTCGAGGTGGAAGCAACAGGGAAGCAAAGCATTGATATTTTTCTTTTCTTTTTTTCTCTGTAACAGCCATATGTATTGAAACAAGATTTGGGCCTTTGGGCTGACTAAAACAAAACACACATAATAAAGAAAAGACCCAACACAAAAATATAGCACAACCCAAAATATTTAAGTGTTGTTTGGACAACACATTATATCAACACCGTTCAATAGTTAAGCTCGATCACCATTTTACGGTAGCTTGAGCTCACCATTGCTTGTAAATTTCTAGTCAATCAATCTTTACAGAGGAGTAGATTTTCCGAACAAACCACAGGCACGCATAGAATCCAATCGTTCCGGTCAAGACAAAGAATGCAACATGTAGCCAAAGAAGACGATGCAAGAAACCACCTTTGTAATCTCCAACTTGGTGAAGAAATAGAAGGTGGAGTAGAAGAACAGGTACAATGTGGACGATCCACCAGTCAAAACCGAGAATACAAAAGGTCATCTACTCTTATTTCCAGTATAATTCGTTGGAGACCACCGACAATGATTCTACCTCCAGCCCAACCACCAATTCCTCCGCAACATTTATGAGCGCCAAACCCCTCAGCACCACCACCTATACCACAACTAGAGGCCCCACCACTAAAGAATCCACCACCACCAAACCATTACTACGTGGCGGGTTACCAAGCAAGAGGGACCGGACAACTTCTTTCTCCTTTGCCGAAATGGCATCAGCTACCAAACTAGAATAAGAGGAACTCACTCTTCCATTCAGCTTGACTCAAATAAGAGAAATCGGCAGCAACAACTCCACAACGATAATTTGTACCACCCAAAGACCCTATCATCAACAAATCTACCACTTTGATGACCCCACCAATATTACGGTAGACAGAACCTGTCCCAAATTGCTCACTTCCTATGCAGGCCAGCCACTATTTTTTTCATCGCCACCTCCACCTTGACCCATTGCCAGAGAAGAAGATGACTCAGGGGTTGTACCTCCATCGTTCATTCTCTTTTTGATGGTTGTTCTTGTAGTCTTGATGTGTCATAAAAATATCAGCGATGGAGCTCTAGCCCAAAAATCCACGTCGAGTCAGCTTCTTTCTGTCTCCACAAATAACCACAAAATGGGAGATGACATTCAATGTCACAAAGCCTCTTGATCGCTTTATCGTAGATCGTAACAAAGCAATGAAGATGCTTCGTGACATAGAAATTAATTTCTCCTTTTGTGCTTATTCGAGATGTGGCAACATTGTAGAGACAAAAAGAAGCTGAACGAACTGGATTTTTGGGCTCGCCACGAGCTCCATTGCTGATATTTTTATGATATCGCTTGCAATTCTACCCACCAAGACTACAATAACAACCATAAAAAAGCGAACGACCAACGAACGTACAACACCTGAGTCATCTTCTTTGGAAACGGGTCAAGGAGGAGGTGGTGATGGCAGAAATAGTGGTCGGCCTCCATAGGAAGTGAGTGGTTCGAAGCTGGTTGTGTTTTATGGTAATGGTGGTCAGGTCATTGATGGCGGTGGATTTTTTAGTGATGGGATTTTCGATGGTTGATTTGTTGGTGATGTGGTTGAAATTATATGAAGCACAAGAAGAGTCCTGAAGGGGCGGGGGGTTGTGAATAGGACAACCAATTAAAAATTCACGCAACCTCCAATTTTAATCCATTAACCAAGTTCTATGTTATTCTAACAATTTAACAATTAAAGTCAATAGCAATAAATCTAAATAACGCAAACGTGAGGATATACGTGGAAACTACTTAGGGTCAACACATTCTAAGCATAAAACCATGGCCCAACTACCAAATTTGCTATAGATCAAAAGGTTTACAAAGTGTTAAGAGAGAATTTACAACTTTACCCCAAAAGCTTAACCTTTCCACCACTTTGATGGAGCTCCCCGAGCTCTTTCTTGATCCCATAGCCACCACGAGTCCAACGCCTCGATCTCCGCTCACCGCGGCTCCGGAATCATCCGGCCAAGTAGTATCATCAACATGTATGAGTGAATTTTCGTTTGGTTTTTGCAAACTGAAAACAATCTAGAGAGAATACATGAGAATTGAAGCATTTCTCTAGATTGAATAAAGATGACCAAGATACAAGATTTAAATCATCAAATGCAAATTAGTGGCCAAATGAATAGGGAGAAGAGTGCTCTCTCTCTCTCTCTCTCTCTCTCTAAAATGGCTGCAAAAATCGTGCCCTAATTGTGTGAAAAATATGTATATATATATAGTGGCAAGAACAAAGCCCAACAAGGAGCCAATTAGACGACGACACATAAGCGCTACCATGCACTATCATGGCTTTGTAGTCGACTTAAGAACCAAGCGCTACCAAGTGCTTCTCAGCGCCAGCACTTCACAGCATTTTCAATAAACCAAGCGCTGGCAAGCACCAGCGCAGCACTAGCAAGCGCTATCTTTAAAAATGTGCCAACAAGGCAAAAGGTTCAGATTTGGTGAGGTAGGCGCACGTAAGGGCACACACGCGGGATGCACATGCAAGGGAAAAGCTAGCGCTTGCTAGCACTAAGAAAGCGCCCCCGCGAGCACAACTCACTGTCCATTCCGTGCCTCAGAAAAAATTTCAAACTTCAAACTCAATACTCACATACATGCACCTAAAATGCCCACTCACGAATCAAAATTATAACTAAGAGAAATGCAGGAAAATCAACTAAAGAAAGGCATGATAAAATGCAAGGATTATACCTTCTCAGATTGTGATCAATGGTGCACGGGACGGATGTGAATTTCTTCCTTGAAACGACTTCAATCAATGGGTGGAATATCTAAAGACACTTAGACACTCTATCCCCAATTCCAAATTGAAAAATGCATAAAAGAGAATCAATTACAATCACAAATGGTTTGTCGAAATTCCGGAAAACGCCAATAACATTACAGTGGTCCTTGGTGGTGCGGTGGTGGTATGGGTAGGGTTGTTGTGGATTTGTTGCTACCAATTTTTGTTGGAATGTATCTCATATCACCTAGACATGCCCTATCTGTGCTGGTAATAAGGCTCCACTTTCCTTTTCTCTTTATTTTTTTGCTCGGCAAAACAGAACTTTTTATTAAACTCGAAGGGGTACATCGATAGGGGAACCAAAAGTTCAAAAGATCTATCCAACCAAAGTTGGATAAAACACCTCACATACTTGCTCTACACCTTCACTTTCCCTTTTCTTAACATGCCTGGGTTTCCGTGCTGGCCCCGACATTTAGATTGCCCTAGCCCAATCTCATGTTTTGTTGCCTGGGAATCAAACCAAGCACCGCTGATGCCTTAACAACATGTCAATGACCATTGCACCATGCAAAGGATTGTTCTATGGAGGCTAGGGAAACTTTTTAAAATTTATAATATAACTTGAAATTTTTTTTGGGGGTTGCACCGCCTGGGGTTGTCCAAGACCGAGAGCTTGCGGGGCTTACCCCGGGGCTAGCCCTACTGCGTTTTAAAGAGTAGTGTGAGCTGAGCTTTTCAACTTGGTATCAAAGCGAGGTTGGGCCTTTGTTTGGTGGACCGTTGTTCGGTTGCCATGTGTTGTGGTCTAGGAGGATGTGTTGAAATGTGTCCCACATTGTCTAAACATACCTCATATGTGCTTGTTATAAGGCCCCAATTACTTTCCCTCTTCTTCTTTTTTTTTGGCTTGGCTAAAAGAAATTTCATAGAACTCGAAAGGTTACATCGAGGGGGAAGGTTGAGGAGGGAACATGCTCAACTCAACCGAGGAAAGGAAAGACGATAATCATCCAGCAGGAAGTTGAATGATAATCGTCAAAACAAATTCAACTTAAGCGATTGAATGCCATCTAAAAATCTTGTGAAATCCTCCACAGTGTACATCCTAACATTGAATTTGACTTTGATCCACATCGCCACCATAAACTTAATAATATCCACCACCTCCTCTGAGCACCTAGGTTTTAAAGAGGAGTCACTACAACAAAAATGTTAACTCGCGACAAAAAAAATTCGTCACCAAAGTATCAAAATTCGTCGCTAAATGATTAGGCGACGAAAAGTTTTGAAGGGTGTGTTGCCATACGTTGTGGTCTAGGAGGGTGTGTTGGAATTTTTTCCACATTGCCTAAACATGCCTCATCTGTGCTGGCTATAAAGCCGTAGTTTCCCTCTTCTGAATTCCTGGGTTTTAAAGAAGAGTCACTACAACAAAAATGTTTACTTGCGATGAAAAAAATTCGTCACCAAAGTATCAAAATTTGTCGCTAAATGAATAGGCGACGAAAAGTTTCGTTGCCAAATGTTGGACGCGGAAACCCATATGAGGAAAACAAAAATTTTGTCTAATTGGTGATGATTGGAATGTGTCCCATATTGCCTAAACATGTCTCATCTATGCCGGTTATAAAGCCCCAGTTTCCCTCTTCTTAATATCTAGGTTTTAAAGAGGAGTCACTACAACAAAAATCTTAACTCGCGAAAAACAAAAAATCGTCACCAAAATATCGAAATTCATCTCTAAATGAATAGGCAACGAAAAGTTTCGTTGCCGAATGTTGGATGCGGAAGACCCCTTATGGGGAAAACAAAAATTCTGTCTAATTGGTGACGAAAAATTTGGTCGCAAAGTTTTGTGCCTCTGCCAAGTTTGAACTCCCCATCTATTGGCCTGCGCGATAAACACCCTACCACCACACCACAACACACTCCATGTCTATATATCAAAGATTTAATATATATACTTTTTGTAATTCTGTTTTTAAAAAGTAGATCGACTTTTTGTTTTTTTTTCTGTTTGTAACAGTCTTCTTACGTTTTCGTTTCTCAAAATAAAAAAATAAATGATGTAACCAGATTTGCATTTCGAAAGAACGGGATCGTTAATTACTCTTTCCATATAACTCTGATTCGGTTGATTCTTTTTTCTATAATCTTATTTTCTTTTCTAGTTTCAATTTTAATTGGTTTTTCCAAATTTCTATAATATATCCGTTTTGGGTAATGATCTTGATTTCTTTGATTTGTTAATATCGCATACTTGTTTAGCATTTATTTTTGGTACTTTTTGATTTCATTATTGTCAAATGTGATAAATAAAGAGGAGATCTATTATTTGTTATGTTTTTAATTAACTTTAAAACATAAAATTCATTTATTAAACCTCATTATCTTGTTGTACAAAATTAGTATTGGTGCAAATCATTTGATACAATCACCATTAATATACACGTTAGGAAAAAAAATAACATGCACATTAAGCAAAAAAAATGACTTACAATTTATTATTTTGATGAAAAAAAATACATGGACGTTTAAATGCCTTTGCACCACTTTTGTTGTACAATTTTATCGTCAGTCTTTTGTGGGGTCCCGTGCAAGATAAGGACAAACGAGAGGTCGTACGTTGTGCTTAATTTAGACTTTAGATCAGTGAAAAAATCTATATAATATGCCCGTGAAAATAGAGGGTAGAGGGACAGATATATAGATTTTTTTCACCGATCTAAGTTCTAAATTAAACACAACGTACGAAAACACGTTTGACCTTATCTTGCACAATATCGCACAAAAGACTAACGATGAAATTGCACCACAAAAGCGGTGTAAAGGCATTTTTGTGGCACACGTGATTCTACCTCAAATATGAGGACTTGCCTTCAAAATAGGAATTCGGATCCCCTGTTCAACCCCATCCGGACAGACCCCTGTCCCACCCTTCTCGACCGTTGATCTCGCAAATCAACGGCTAAGATGGGTTGAGCACTTTTTACTCCAAAACGACGTCATTTAGGAGTAAAAAATGTTCAGTCCATCTCAGCCATTAATTTGTGAGATCAACAACCGAGAAAGGATCGAATAGGCCCCTGTCTGGAAGGGAGTCCGACAGACGATCTCGTGGCTCAAAATAGCCATGATTCTTCACTGCCAAGTCAGTCTAATAACTAGATGATACTATTTTATTTAGCAGTCATGGAAGAAGCATAGGCCTAGCAGAAAACGTTACATTTACCATTCAAAACGTTGATTAGCTATCGCAATGACATTAAATTATTTGAAAAATATAATCAAATTAGTTGGTCGTGTGTTTACTATTTAAACCTCTCAAAAAAATTATAATTATTAATTTATAATATGTATTATATCAAATATGAATCTTATTTGATAGATCTCAATTAATTTTACTAAACAAATTTTTTGAACTCCTAAAAAAGTATTATAGATTGTGACATAAATACAATTGTTTGAGTGGCATAAAAAGTAAAACATGACCAACAATTTGAAATGGAGGGAGTAATTGAGAATATCATATATACTATGTTGCAATAATTTCAAAGTAAACTTTATTTATTTGAAGAAGAACATATACTTACTCTATCCATAGCTAGTGATTGTCTTTTTTCAAAAGTCGTTGTGATTAAAAACTTAAAGCACTTTTGTGCATATATATTTGATTTTTTGCATCAATTTGAAATTTTTGATTTAAATTTTTTGATTGCTGGAAAAAATTATGAGCATAACTTATTTTCTATTGAAATAATTACATGACTTACGGAAAAATACAATATATGGGAGGAGTGACTATAGTTTCATATTTCATTTTAATTATTTATTATTTATTATTTTTTTTAAAAATAGGGCCCTATGTTACAAGTTCACCTAAGGCCCCAAAAATCTTAGTGCTAGCTCTGGAAGAGATGTAGTTGTGGAGTCCGATTGCATGTACTTTCTCTTTTGATGTTTACAAGAAATTTTTTTTGCTTGACAAAAGGAAATTTTAACTCGAAAGGGTACATGGAGAGGGAAAGCTAAAGAGCACAAATGATCAACTCAACGAAAGGGAAGAGGATAACAAAACAGAAAACAAATCATCCAGTAGGAAGTTGAAAATTTTACAAGAAGTTGATTCTATGAATGTAATATATAACGCACATATACGTAGATGTCCTTTCTTTGTGGATTTCAGGTTGGTGTTGTGCAGTGAGGTGCACAGCACCGTGTTGCGCACCTCCAAGCCATCGAATTATGCATCCGACGGCTCGAATCTCATCTCGGCAACTAATTAACAATCGAAAGTCATTCTTTACTGAGATAAGATCCGAGCCGTCAGATGCACGATCCGTCGACGGCTCAGAGATGTGCAACGCAATATTGCGCATACTATTGCACTGCACCATCCCCAATTCTTTCTTTGCATACGATTTCATTAAAGATGTGATTTGAATTCTTAAGAGTGAAGTTAAGACACAGCAGAGTTGGAGATACAACTCTACAAGACTACAAGTATTAGAACTATATCAATTTGGGAAAAAATTCACAATCACTGCAAGTATTGTTGGGTAAATTATACTAGGAAATAAAGGCCATAACAAGAATAATAATCAAACAAATATAGAAAACAAAAATATTAGTTGAGAAAAGATTAGAATAGCCTGTGAAGTGATCGAGGCACGCGAATTGCGCTCCCCTTTGGAAGGATACTCTCCTTTTGCACGGGATTGAATGGTATTCTTTCTCCAAATTCAACGATCTTCGAGTTCTCTTTTCTGCGACAAATTAAGTTCACAAACCATTGCAGTTTTTCTACACTCAAAATAATCAACGGAAAGCACCTCAAGTATGGATTATATAATAAGCAACAAAAGCTTTTAATTTTCCGAGTAGAGCACAGCGGAATAATATATAGCCAGAAATCGTAAAGTTAGTTCGTTACGCAAAAAAAGGTAATCATCTCATTTCTAGGAGGAAAAATAGTAGACTTCGTCAAAGTGGTTATCAACGTACCAACCACTCCCTGATGTTTCAACATTACCAACTGAAATGGTCATTTTAGTTTATTGTTTGTATCAACTTGGTTCCTGTAACTTGAATTGGCCGGTCGATTTATACTCTGTAATTTTCATTTTGTTCTAATTTGGTTCAATTACTAACTGTCTTTAGCCTCCGTTAATCCTAGACACAAATGGATTCCTTTTCTAGTGAACTACCGAATCTTTTCTTCTCGAACATTGCAAACCTAAAGCCTTTTCCTAAAAAGCAAAATGGAGTCAATCTTTTCTAAAAATCGGATTCTCTAGCCTGTGTTCTTTTTTCTAAAATACTTGGAATTATTTTTCCGATATTTAGAAGGTGATCAGGCACACCTAAACTCTATGCCTGGTGGAGATAAGTTTTTTTCTAAACCCCTTTTGTGGCCCGAATTATGGCCAGACCTAATTCTCCTTTACCCCAAGATATGTAGGTAGCCTGATGAAAGTTCGGTGTCTTTTGAAAATAAAACCCACTTCATTTTCTAGAATACAAACATTTTTCAAAAATATTTGATCCTTTTTATAGAATACAAAATTCCTCATTTTTCCTTTCTTTTCAAGAACCACGTCTCAATCCATAAGAATCAAATCACTTATTCAGGCCCCTAATCCCTCTCATTCCTTCCCCCTGAAGGCGAGCGAGATACGTTTCGGTCGAAGGTAAAATCCCAGGCACAACAAATGGAGAATGGAAGCCGTGAAAAAAAATAGAGAATGGAATAATGAGGCTCTGTGTTTTGGTTCAGAGGTATATTAGGGTAAGAAGAGAATGAGAGATTACGGTTCTAACCCTAGAAAAGGGGCCGATTCGTGTCTGGGGTTAACGGAGTTTAACGGCGGCAGTTAGTAATTGGATCAAGTTGGAACAAAATGAAAAGTACAAAATATAAATCAAGCCAATTCAAACTGCACGGATCAAGTTGACACAAACACTAAATTACAAGGACCAATTCAGTTTTTTTCCCAAAAAATTATTCATGGTCTGTGAAAAAGTTTTTCCAAAGATGAATTGCGCGCATCCAAAAGTATTTTGGACAGTTCAGATTTTAAACAAAATTTTTAGACCCGAAAAAGTATGTTTAAAATTTGGATCATTAATTGCCGAAACAGATGGATGAGATCATGCGGGTTCCATTTTTAACTTATTCACGAGCTCCATGAATAATTTTCTCCCTACTTGCATACCACTATTGTCACTTATACTAGTGTTGTGCATGTTCGAGAAACGGGTTAAAAAAAATAACATTGATATTTTTTTTCTACCCCGGCCCGTGTACCGAACAAACGCAACGCTAGTTAATAAAAAAGATATGTTAATTTTTTTCTTGACTCATTCTATGCACGCAAGTATTGTTCTGGTCCTATGTACTCGAAGACATATTTGAGGTGGAGAATGAGTTTGAGATACTACGTGGCGGTGCCCCCGGAACATAGAATATTTTTTCTTCCATATTCATGCGCCTCTCTCTCTCTCTCTCTCTCTCTCTCTCTCATTTTTATTTAAAAAAAAACTAAAAATCTAGAAAATTAGGATTGGGATGCAGTTCAAAAAAAAAAAGGGTTTGGATGATTAATTTTGAAGGAAAACACATTTGTATATGGTATTAATTGATTTGATAAATAATACAAATGTTAAATTAAAAATATTAAATTAGAATAGCGATAACCCAGCTAATAAGAGCATTTCCGAAATGGATTAGTTATTTTTTTGAGTGTTAAAAGTGTTTGTGGCAAAGTGTTAAAAGTCTTATTGGGAGAGGATCTTCTCCAGTTGTTGAAAATATATTTGATTGTCCAGTGTGTCCATTTTTGGTCTTTTTCGAGCCCATTTGGATGATTCAAATCGTTCACATTTTAGAGCTCATCGATAACATGACAACATAAAAAGGTTAGGTTAATTGGATATCGATTGATACAATTTCAGAATGCATTTTTCTTGAGATGGATGGATTTTGATTCGGTGTTGTTATATTGTTATGTTTTTAAATAAATATGTTTCGAAATCATATGAAACGATGTGCGATTTACCTGATTTTTTAGGTGACTAATATTTCCGACAAGTTAATAAAATATGACAATTTAACTAGTGATGATTGGCTTACTTAGTCAAAACTAAATATTTTGGGTCAAAATCAAAGTGGAAACTCACATTTCTTTTGAGGAGGGTTCTAAGGCGTTCACCTCCGAAGGGAAAGGAGAGTTATTTTGTGTTTTCACTAACTCAATCAAAACTGTTATAAGGTGAATGAAACGTGAACTTAAGAAGTCACTTCTTCAACTTGCAAAATTTGCATCCAACAAGGATTGTCTCCGCTGGCCAGGGTTTTACTCTCACCTTAGACGTGTGAGTTTGATTCTCAGGGTAGGCAATCCGTCAGGAAATGAAAGTCATGTAAGTAGCATCATGGGATTACACGCGACTTTGCTATGATAAATAAATAAAATATAGGGAAAAAAATTGAAATGATCCCTATAGTTAAGTGTTTGTGTCAACTTGGTCCCTGTAGTTGTAATTGGCTCGATTTACACTTTGTCCTTTCTATTTTGTTTCAACTTGGTCCAATTACTAACTGCCGTTAGTCCGCCGTTAATTTTTTTAACAGCAAAATCAAATGGCCCCTTTTTTGGGGTTAAAACAGCAATTCTCTCATTCCCCTCTTGCCCTAATATTAGGGGTGTGCACGGGTCGGGCGGTCGGGTTTGACCACCGACCCAACATGGCGGGTAACAAATGTTTTAGGCCCTCAAACTGAACCGAAAAGGGGTAAGAACCGTCCGCGAGCCCAATTCTTTACGTCGGGTCAGGTCTGACAAAAAATTGAATTAATCTTTATGAATTGGTCGAGTCGGGTAAGAAACGCACCAATCCGGACCCCGAACCAAAATCTGATTTTTAATGGAAAATGAACCCGTGCCCATTCGTAGCAGATGTTCGACCTCACCCGGTACCCTTCGGGTCGGGGTCGGGGTCGGGTCGCGGGTGGACGGGTTTTTTGCACAGACCTGCCTAATATACCTCTGAACCAAAACACAGCTCATTCTTTCATTCTCCATTAATAATGAGGCACCTGAGAAGAAATTTGTTATAGTTTTCTACAAAAAGTTTCCCTCTAATTTAGCATTTTCATGATCAGCTATGAGGCAACATAACAATTGGTTTTGTCTATCTATTTAACTTATGGACAAATACTGAGATGCCTATTTTTCTGCATAGTACTGAAAATGCATATAGAACCATGTCCAAAAGTCACAACATGATATAGATCCAAAAGTCACAACATGATAAAGAACTATGTCTAAAAGTCAGAATATTACATAAACTCAAGGGTTGTTCGGCTAAATAAGCCAAGTGATTTTTTTTTTGTCATTATTCAATTTTTTCCGCATTTGTTAGTTTTTTTGTCAATTTTTTCGGGATTATTATTTCGTCATGACGAGAGGAACCTAAAAAGTAAAAAATTACCATTGAAATCCAATTTTTTTGAATAAATATCAAAAAATTGGCTTATTAGCTTAGTTTTGTCTTTATTGACTTATTTTTGTCTTTATTTAAAAGGACTAACGGCGGACTAACAGCAGTTAACAATTGGACCAAATTGGAACAAAATGAAAAGTACAGAGTATAAATTGAGCCAATTACAACTATAGGGACCAAGTTGACACAAACATTTACTACAGGGTCCATTTCGGTTTTTTTCCCTAAATTATATACTTTGTCTCTATCTTAAAAATCCGACATATATACGTACCTTGATTTTATTTTAAACTATTTCTTCAATAAATATTTATTTTTCCAATGTGTTTAGCTATCACATTATCTACAAAAAAAAGCTATGACGAAACAAATTCTAAAATAATTTTATATCTTAGATAAACTTATAATTTCCACAAATAAAATAATTTAATTTTTAGGTCTAAATGAATCAGGGACCATATCTCTTGTATCGGGAAACCTCTGTTTTCTCTTACTGAAGATTTCCAAACCATTGGATCGCATAAAAATTCTACAAAACAAACAGGAGTTTCTAGGCACAAAGGATCTGCCGTGAACGAATCATCTTCAACACAAAAGAGAGAGGTGTTACAGATAGATTCAAGAAGACAGAGAGAAATAAGGATGAAGGCCGGTGAAATGGAGCCTCCATAAGCACGTTGTAGTTTGGAGGCAAAAGATCAGTGAATGAAAGTTTGCCTGTGAATGATTAGTTGTCGGTGGTTCTTGCCATTGCACGTGATACCCCCAACCGTTTTACACCACATATTCACTTGAAAGGAGTCTCACATGAATAGGTGACGGAGAAGGGCATTACGTCATGTGACGACGACCCCAAAGCACAAAATATTTTTTTTTTTGTTTGAAAGTGATGTTTTAAAACTTCTAGAAAAGTATTTTACAAATGCAAAAAAAAAAAAAAAAATCCAGTGGGGTCCCGCGCCCCAGTGGTCCCTCAGGAAACCCGCCACTGAAGCCTGCCTATTGATGGGCCAAACCGGGGCATCTGCTCGTTCGGGTATGACAGTTGCCCATTTCGTGTCCAATTCACCTATTCCGGAAGTGTCTTAACGCCTAGAAATACCTGCCCAATTCTGCATTTTAATTAGTACAGATTTTCCATTTCACTCCGCATATACTTACACAGATATGCAAATTGATTCTAAAGAGAGAGTAATAAACTGGTTTTGGTTCATCGCCTCGTCGGGGCACAGATTGTAGTGCCGCGCTTCTGTGAAGGCAGTCTTTCGAAGAGTTAGTTGGCACCATAGGCGGGACGAAATCTGTGTCAAGGATATAATGGTCAGCACTAGCCTTGGCCTCATTTCTTTTCCACGATTCTGCAAATTCTGCAAGTGCTGAAAATATAGCATATGGCAAATGCCCAATAGTATATATCTTGTACCATAAAGAAATGGGAGTTCTCAAGAAGGCAAATTGCAAGTACTAAAAGTAAAATTACAAAGCCCCATATCACCTAGACACATACCCTGCATCTTCATGTACCTGTGACGCGATACAATAAAGAAACAGAGAGAATAGTTCATGTCGGTTTGCATATTTGGCGTAAAAATTATTAACTAGCTATTGTCGTGTAATCAATTTTCACTTAGTTGACATGCTCATGTTGAATGAGCATAATATGATAGACCTATACTTAGTAAACTATTTTCGAGAGGGAGGATTTGTTGAGGTGGAAGCAACAGGGGAAGCGAAGCACTCATATTTTTCTTTTTTTTTTTCTCTGTAACAGTAATATATATAGAAGCAAGATTTGGGCCTTGGGGCCGGCTTGGGCTGACTAAACAAAACACACATAATAAAGAAAAGATCCAACACAAAAATATAACAAAACCCAAAATATTTAAGTGTTGTTTGGACAGCACATTATATCCACACCTTCTAATAGTTAAAGCTCTCCATTGCTTGTAGTATCTAGTTAATCAATCTTTACAGAGGAGTAGATTTTCCGAACGAACCACAGGCACGCATAGAATCCAATCGTTCCGGTCAGGACAAAGAATGCATATGTTGCATGCAACATGTAGCCAAAGTAGAGGATGCTGGAAACCACCTTTGTAATCTCCAACCATTACTGCACGGCGGGTTGCCAAGGAAGAGGGGATAACTTGTTTCTCCTTTGCCGAATTGGCATCAGCAACCAAACTCGGTATTTGAAGTCCCAATCACAGTGATTCTTACAAAAGAGGAACTCACTCTTCCATTCAGCTTGACTAGAATAAGAGAAATCGGCAGCAACAACTCAATGATGATAATCTATACCACCCAAAGACCCTGTCATCAACAAATCTACCGCTTTGATGACCCCAACAATATTACGGGAGACAGAACCAGCCCCAATCTGCTCACTTCCTATGGAGGCCAGCCACTATGTTTGTCATCGCCACCTCCACCTTGACCCATTACTAGAAAAGAAGATGACTCAGGGGTTCTACCTCCATTGTCCATTCTCTTTTTGATGGTTGTTCTCATAGTCTTGGAGGTTAGAATTGTAAGCGATGTCATGAAAATATCAGCAATGGAGCTCTAGCCCAAAATTCCAGGTTCATTCAGCTTCATTTTGTCTCTACAAATAACCACAAAATGAGAGATTACATTCAATGTCCCGAAGCCTCTTGATTGCTTTGTCGTAGATCTTAACAAAGCAATGAAGAGGCTTTGTGACATTGAAAATAATTTCTCCTTTTGTGCTTATTTGAGATGTGGCAACATTGTAGAGACAAAAAGAAGCTGAATGAACTAGGATTTTTGGGCTAGCCACAAGCTCCATTGCTGATATTTTTATGATATCGCTTGCAATTCTACCCATCAAGACTACAATAAAAACCATAAAAAAGAGAACAACCAACGAGGGTACGACCCCTGAGTCATCTTCCTTGGAAATGGGTCAAGGAGGAGGTGGTGATGGCAGAAATGGTGGTCGGCCTCCATAGGAAGTACTGAGTGGTTCAAAGATGGTTGTGTTCTATGGTAATGGTGGTCGGGTCATTGATGGCGGTGGATTTTTTGGTGATGAGATTTTTGATGGTTGATTTGTTGGTGATGGGATCCTTGGTGGTGCGGTGGTGGTATGGGTACGGTTGTCGTGGATTTGTTGCTACCGCTCAATTTCTCGTTGGAATGTTTCTTACATCGCTTGAACATGCTCCATCTATACTGGTTATAAGGCCTCAGTTTCCCTTTAACATGTCTAGGTTTTAAAAAGTAGTGTGAGTTGAGTTTTTCAACTTGGTATTAGAGCTTGGTTGGGCCTTTATTTGATGGACCGTTGTCCGGTTGCCATGTGTTGTGGTCTAAGATGGTGTGATGGAAATGTTAAGGAATTAGAGTCTCACGTTGCTTGTGAGTGAAATAGATGATCACTTAATAATATTTAAGACCTCTTCACTCATTATCTATTGGTTTTGAGATGGGGATAGTGTCTTTATATGGTATCAAAGTGGGACCCATTCCACTCTATGTACATTTTAAAAATTTACAAATACCCCGCGACGACAGATTAGGAAAAAGGTTGAGCGATAATAAGACCCCAAAAGTGGCCACACGTGACAGACCTCAAAAGAAGCTACACGTGAGGAGGGATGTTAAGATATAAAGTCTTACCGTGCTAGGGAGTGAAATGCATGGGTGATCACTTAATAACATTACCCTCTCCCACTCAATGTCAATTGATTTTAAGATAGATATAAAGTTTTCACATGGTATCAAAGCAGACCCATTCCACCCCACATTTAAAATTTTACAATCCACACCCCACGATAACAAACTAGTGAAAAGAATGCGATGATATGACCCAAAAGTGGCCACATGTGAAAGATCTCAAATGCTGTTGTACGTGCAGAGGGTGTTACAGAAATAAAGTCTCACATTGCTTAAGTGTGGAATGGGTAAGCATTTAATAACATTTGAGACTTTTTCACTCATTGCCAATTGATTTTGAGATGGATATAAAATTTCTACGGGAATGTATCCCACATTGTCTAGACATGCCTTATCTGTGCTAGTTATAAGGCCCCAATTTCCTTCTTTTAAAACCTAAGTTTTAAGAGGAGTGTCGGCTAACTTTTTCAATTTTTCTCTTGTAATGGTGGTGGTGGATTCAATTAATGGTAGGGTCTCTGGTCGGGGTATATGTAGGTGGTGGTGGTGAGGGGTTTGGTGCTCATAAGTAGCGGACCTAGCTAGTCGTTTGGTTGGATGTTGAATCATTATTGGTGTCTCCAACAAAATATACTCAAAATTGGAGCCAGCGGCCTTTGTTTTAGGATGCATTCTCGATTTGGTTGGAGGGACGAAATTTAGAAAGCAGGTGACGTTATTTGTAAATTAAGATATGCATGAATTTAGTAACAACTAAATGAGATTAAATTCTTTCTGCCGAAAGAAAAAACGGTGGGTTTTCCTCCACAACCGTTGTAGGCCTTACAGTGTGTTTAATGTTACAATCGAATCGTGCCCACTTAGTACATACGATCTGTCAATGCCTTATCAAGCTGATTTTTTGCAGGAATGTTGCAATAATTTCAAAGTAAACTTTATTTATTTGAAGAACATATACTTACTCTATCGTTGTTCTTCTTCAAAAGTCGTCATGATTAGGAGAAAAAAACATAAAGCACTTTCATGCATATATATTTAAAATTTTCAATTAAATTTTTTGATTGCTGGAAAAAAATTGTGAGCAAAAATTATTTTCTATCAAAATAATGACACGACTTACAGAAGAAAAGGACAAGATATGGGAGGAGTGACTATACTTTCATATTTTATTTTTATTTATTTATTTCATTCTATTATAAAAACAAATATAGGACTCTATGTTTACACTTAAGGCCCAAAAATCTCAATGCCAGCTCTGGGGACACGTAGTTGTGGAGTCCGATTACATGTAATTTCTGCTTTTGAACTGTTTACAAGAAGATGGTTATATGAATGTAATATATAATGCACATATACGTAGATATCCTTTGCTTTGCATAAGATTCATTGAAGATGCGATTTGAAGTCTTAACAGTGAAGTTAAGAGATAGCGGATACCTCTGCCTCACGTCATGATCATCATTTTTTTCTTATTACAAGTGGTAGGAGATACGAGTATCAGAACTGTATCAATTTGAAAATGATTTGCAATCGCTATACGTCTTGATGGGTAAGTTATATGGTAAGCTAAGAAATTTCCGCTAGAAAATAAATGCCTTAACAAGAATTAAAATCAACCAAATATAGAAAATAAACATTAGTAGGGAAAAGGTTAGAATAACATGCAGGGTGGTCGGGGCATGCAGATTGTGCTCTCCTTCATAAGGATACACCCCTTCTGCATGAGTTTGAATAGTGTTCTTTTCTCAAAATATAACAACCTTCGAGTTATCGTTGTACAGTGAATTAGGCTCACAAACCATTGTAGTTTCTCTACACTAAAAATGATCAACGGAAAGAAACCTTAATATGGCGTAAAATAAGCAACAAAAGCTAAATATAGCCAGTAGTTGTACCGTTAGTTCGTTACGCCAAAAATGGTAATGATCTCATTTCTAGGAGAGAAAAAAAGACTTCGTTAAAGTGGTTATCAAACAACCACTCCCTACAGAAGATGTATAACTAACCCACCATGGCATAGGTTGCTGGGAGGATAGGAAAGAATGAGACGCCAGGCTGAAGGGAATAGCCTTGAGAAACGAGAATAACAGCAACCACAGTAGATTGAGTCATAACCCACCTTGCCAAAACCAAAGAATCCCTGCTATATGCTACCGCCGTGAATGCAAATATGGAGGCGATAGATGCAGATGATAGAGAACCAACAAAGAACCAATTTGCTCCGGTTATTAGGCGGGCTAACACATGAGTCCACGCACAAATACAACGCAACTTGAGTTCTGTATTCTTGGCCTAAAGCTTTGGAGATAAATTTTTCTACCTGCTCGGGAGGGCAAAATAGCACCAGCGCCCACGGAATTTCAGTACAAAGGGTAGCGACACCACCGTAATTTACCCAGCGAATCTCCAGATCGATATCGAAAGGATGGGTACCTAAGACTGGCGTCAAAAAGTTCATCCTTTTCCAAGCCATAGGGGACCGTACAGCTAGATCATCGAGACCATAGAACAGCAATTGGGAAAACGCCGAAACAAAAAGCAATGCTGTCATTATGCATAAACTTCGCCGTATGGAAGTCGCGACCGTATCCAACATTCATAGCTGTCCCCAGGTACTTCACAACCTTAACATGCAAAAGTACCAAAGTCCAAGAGAATCGGCCTAAGAAAGGGATTAGCTTGAAAGGCTCCTAATCCTTTTGACAAGCTCTAAACAGTCACTTTGGATGCATTATGTGTTCGAACATTTCCAAAAAATTTAATGGATATTAAATGTAAATATTGGTGAACGGTTTTAATCTAAGAGGCGTGACTATTCAGGTTAAATGAATAGATGTGAATATTGGACTTAAACACAAAAGGTGTGACCATTGAGGTGGAATGAATAGACATGACTATTGCATTTAATCAAAGAGGTGTAATCTTTGGCCAACGATCACGATCTATGCCTATTAAAGGGAAATGGTTCTACCAATTGAAAGGATGAAGAGAATTAGAACAATTCTGATTGTTGTTTCTCTCTAGAATTATCTCCTACGATTATACTTAAGGGACTTGCAAAATCCAAAGGTATTCGGGTCTCTTTTCGTTTGTGCATAACGCAGTTAGACAACAGTAGGAGACTGGGCTTCAATTTATCTTGGAGGCGGCTTCGCTGTAACCCGGTGCACACCGAATTCTCTTGAATTGATGAGGGCAAATATCGTCTTAAGGACAGCGACATATTAACGTGACTTGAAGCATCTCTGTTTATCCACTTTCATCGGCTACGACGACTTTTGCACCAACATTATGCATACTTGCTCCTAAGATGTTGATCAATCCCTGCCAAAGCCTCTACCATTCCTGCTAAAAGAACCATCACCTCAGTCACGTCTTGAGTAATACGTACATTGCCATCCCTCACCCAGGCAGTAGCTCCACACTGTGAGTCGGCATCCCACGCACCATCTGCTATGAAATAACATGGACCTAACGCTGTGAGTCTTGGATGACTGGGATGCAACCAAATTGACCGGTTTCTTGTTTGACGAAGTCGAATGCAGTTGTTCTAATTCTTTATTGTCCCTCTTTCAGCGGGAGGCCAATTGTGCCGAAACGAAATAAAAGCTTTTTACATGCTAATTTTCTTTACCTGCTAATTAATAAAGAGCTTGTAAAGTAAAGTACGATTGATATAATGGACGCAAAAGGTCCATTGGACGACTCGACATAAAAAAATTGAGAGGAACACAATAATATGTCGTAATTTTATTCTTTTATATATAGTTCATCACGTATAATGTAAAATTAAAGAAGAGGAGGAAATTCTGCAGAAAGCTAGTGTTACACCCCGTCTTTTCTAATTCCTAATAATTATATTTCTATAATAATAATAATAAAAGAGGATTTTTATGGTTTGGATAGTAATTGATATTTTGTCGCTCTCCACATAGTATAACTGTTGTCAGGAGTATAAGTCTAAATAGTTTTAGTATTTGGTGTTGTACCGTATTAAATACTTTAATTAGGCGGTTACCTATTATTTAGGGGAGAACATGGGTAAGAGAAAGTCATTATATTAGACTAGGGTTGTTTATTTTGAGAGAGAGAAGTCGCAGCAGCCAAGGGTTTTGTCTGGTTCAGAGATAGCCTCAAGTAAGTGGTTTGTCTTCTCTTCATATCTATTTCTTTTTCCCTTCTTTTTCACCTTCCCATGCTAGGGCTGAAATTGTGAACGTGGGTGTGGAGTGAAATTATTGGTTGTGTTGGGTTTGTGGCAAGGCGAGAGGGAAATGGACGAACACGGTGTCGGGTTGTGCGTGGTGAATTGTTAAAGGTTGTTAGATGTTCATTGCTATGTTGGCAAGTAATTCCCTTCCTATAATATTATTCAAGTTGTGGTTTTGTGTATAATAGTGGGTTGCTGTGGTGGATTAAGAGGTGGGTTATGATTGAAGAAAGTACAAAACTAGAATTACGAGTAGAAAGTTAGTCATGGTGTGTACATGGAAAAAATGAGTGAATTACTTAGACTTGGGAATTAGAGTTTTGGGTTTTCTAGTTTGGTGACTTGGGTGATTAGTCTAGGTTAGTTAAACACCCTTTTAGCCAATCAGTCCTACATTGGTAATACTTGATATACAGTTAGTGATAATATTGCTAAATGATTCTTTGTTCAGGTTATGATCATTTTGCATTGTTTGATTGCATTACTTTTGAACCCAAGTGAGTGGTTAAGCATGTTACGTACTTTCGAACTTTCTTGCGTCCCTTAAATCGTTGTTTTGGAAAATTTACTATTAAAATTGGAAACACATATTTGTTTATATTTGATTATATTAAATTGGCTTGCAGTATCAGTGAAACCATTTGTTGTTCGAATAATCTTTTGGTGAGAACTTAGTGAATATCGATGGGAACATATTTTAGAAGTCCAGGGAAGTTAATCCTCTGTGTGCGGGTGACTCTGGCCATTAGGGAAGAAACAAGATTAGGCCGGTGACCCTAATGCTCAAAGGTTGTTTTTGACCGGATCGTTCTTTGGGAAAAGTTCCATGGGCTGCCTACTCATGGTGACTCTAAGAATCGATATTGGATCCAATTATGAGACATTTATTTACTGGCACTTACTACTATTGATTTTGGTTGTGGTTCATTGTTGTTGGAGGTTGTATTGTGATCACCATTGAGACTTATTTCAGATGAATCATTAGTTTGATTAATTAATTATTTTGTTGTTCACCTGTATGCCAAATTTATATTGACATGGTAAATTATTTTGATCCATGTTTCAAAACTTTATTCTAATATACATGCTTTGCCATTCACTGAGCGTGTCAGCTGACGGATTTATTCCAACTTTTTTTTCAAGCAAGTTGGAGAGTTAGAAAATGACTCTGGTGGCATCTCGGGGATTTCTTGTATTGACCTCCTTAGAGTGACTCATCGATCATATTTTTATTTTATTATTCGCTTCCGCATTTGAAATATTTTGTCAGACATCTGGATTCTTTTATTATTGTTGAATCACTAGATTTTATTTGGTTCATGGAATGTTTTGTGCCCCATTCTTTTTCTGGAATTTATTGGTTGGGGATGTTCTGAATAAAAAAAAATGGTTGACTGTCTGGTGGATCTTTGCTTGGGAGTTTTTTATAAAAAATTTTTTTAGACTGCATGTTCTACAAGCTTTGGTCTTGTGGTTCATGGCAGGTCACTTCTCATTTTGGGGTGTGATAGCTAGACATAATGTCAACTACCGGGCATATTCATAACCAATGTTGATGGACGCATATGATCAAATCAAAATACACCCCCAAAAAAAAAAAATTTTCCAAAAAGGCGGAAAACAACTTTCTTATCTCCAACTTGGTGAAAAGCACGAGGATACGTACCCCTATTCGGATTTCTATGGGAGGACATGCTTTGTTGCATTTATTTTTTTTAGATGATCTAATCCTTTTTTGGTGAAGCAACAAATGATAATCCTCATGCGATTAAAACCGTTCTTGATGATATTTGTAATGGATCCAGTCAACAAATTAGTTTTGCGAAATTAAAACTGTTGTTATCGAACAATGTGAGTCAGGATAGGCAAAACGTTCTGAAAAACATTTTGAACAATTCCCAAAACCAATCAAATCAGTAAATATATTGGCTGCCCCATTTTCCACGATAGAACTGTTGGAAGAGGAGGGTATCTAGTATAGATTTGGACAAGATTTTTTGAAGAGAAGAGTACTTGTATTACACTTAGAACTTGAACTTTTTTTGACATTGTACAAAATGACTAGAACCTCTCCATATTTATAGTACCTAATGGAAGGTTCTAGATATCTTCTTATAAGATAATATCTAGGATCTTTCTAGATTTAAACATGTGACATTTTCCTTTTAACAAATATCTAGATATTTTCTTGGGATATTCTAGAACTCTTCTAGAAACTAGGTCCAACAAATATCTAGATATTTTCTAGGGATATTCTAGAACTCTTCTAAAAACTAGGTTTTCTAGAAACAAGATACTTATACTCCTCCAAAAAATATCTTTTATTTGGCCTTGTCTTGAACTTATTTTTCTTAGGCCAAAATACCAAATCAAGTTTATGCTCCAACAAGAACACCTGCTATGCAATCCTTTCAAATGGTGATTGATAAGTCAATAACAAATTAGGTGCCTGGAAGGCAGATGTTCGAAGAGTTGGTTGGCACCATAGCAGGGGAAAAATCTGTATGGAGAACGTAATGTCACCACTAGCATTGCATGGTCTCATTTCTGTCCAGTGATTTTGGAAATTCCGCAAGCGCTGACAAAAATAGCATATGGCAAATACATATTCCACCTACCTATATAGCAAGTGCTGGTATTGCAATATCCCAGAGCTTCTTTTGGCGAACAAACTGGCCATGACAAAAACTCTACAACCACTGAACCACACAATTAACTTGCACAAGTCTCTCATGCACAAAGCCATGATCTTCCTTTAGTCTCGTATGGTAAAGGTCCACTAAGCAACATCAAAAAATCATCAAGATATTTCTTTGTTGAGAATTCGAGCCACTTAGAAGTTCAGAGTCAAGTTGATGGTGAATCACGGTGTGAATTTCAAGAGTACAATAGCTACAGGCCAGGAAAGCATTTGGGAGTGGATTTCGTGGAAAAAGATGAATTAGCTCTCAGATATATGATCGATGCTGAAGCCAAGGAGTTTGTTGTTGCTACAGGATTATGAGAATTTCTTTTCTGTTTCAAAAATTTGTGTTGCAGAATCCCAAAAGCTATCCAAATTCAATTTTTAATGTATGAGAATTTTTTTCCTTTTTTCAGGTTTTTCAGAAGCTGTAGATTCTTAGAATCAATTACTGATAAAAATAAAAATAAAAAATTATTTTGACAGATTTTTAGATTCTACCTTCTAAAAATCAATTTAGAATGTTTGTCAAGAATTGCAAACACCAACTAATAAGTCTTTTTCTTTTTACTAAGATAAGACAAAAACGATCATCCCATTCCCATATATAAAGAGTTAACCAACATTCATGGTGCTCTAGCCGGTTCATGATCAGCTTTTACATTGTCCCCTGGTACTTTCACAACCTTAACGTGCAAAAGCTTAGAGCATAAAGCAACAAAGTCCAAAAGAATCGGCCTAAGAAAGGGATTAGCTTGACAAGGCCACCTAATCCTTTTTACAAGCTCTAAACAGTCACTTAATTTGGATGCATACTTGCTCCTAAGATTTTGATCAATCCCTGCCAAAGCCTCTACCATTCCTGCTAAAAGAACCATCACCTCAGTCACGTCTTGAGTAACAATACCATTGCCATTGCTATCCCTCACCCAGGCAATAGCTCCACGCTTTGAATCGGCATCCCACACACCATCTGCTATGAAATAACATGACCCCCTGCCTCAACTTCTCCACTCCCTGTTGTATGGATAAACACCCCTTCAACAGTATTGGAGACCGTGCCCAAGGGTTTTTAGACCCCAGAACGAACAAGGCCACACGTTACTCTGTAGAGCACCAAACCGAGCAAGCACTTCATCAAAACCACACACATTCCCTCTAAATAACGCATAATTCGTAACTCAACATATGGCCAACATCAACAGAATGGAGTACCAAATTGCAACCTTTATCCAGAGCTTCTTTAAGCCGCTCTGCTAACCACTCATTAACAGGTATAAGGGCTTCCACACCAAAGTCAAATCCAAGATGGGAAGCCCGCCACAATAGTTTGGCAAAGGAACATTGAAAAAATAAGGGCTCCAATGTCTCCGGATCTTCTCCGCATGCTGGGCAATCAGGCACCTCCAGATTCCTCTTCCTTGATTCATCTTTAACCGTATTGAATTGGGGGCCGATGTGCAGGCCCAAAGCTGGCCTAATCATCCAAGACCGGAAAATTTAAAAATTCTAGGGTATAAATTGAATTTAACTCATGAAGAACCAAAATGATGTGAATCAACTCAATTTGTCGCATGCATTATATGAAAGCATGCGTACACCCAACGGAAGTTTATTTCATCCATAAGAGATCGGAGAATGTTATACTTGTAAGGTATGAAATCGAATTGCAATCATGAAGAACAAAAATAATCAGAGAGAGAGAGAGAGAGAGAGTAGACCGTTTCGAAATCATGAGGGGCAATGCCGGGGAGGTAGAAGGAATGAGTGCACGGTATGAGCAGAACAAGAAGAGAGAAGAGACTTAATCCATGGACCCCACATCCTCCTTCCGATACACTGGACTTCTCTTTTCTTCCAGATAGAGAGAGAGAGAGAGAGAGAGAGAGAGAGAGAGAGAGCTTTGTTTCTCCTCTACCGAAATGGCATCAGCAACCAAACTCAGCATTTGAAGTCTCGATTACTGCAACAAATTAAAAAGAGGGACTCACTCTTCTTTTGAGGTTGACCAAAAAAATTTTACAAAGCCAAAAAAAAATATATATATATAAATTGGCAGCAACAACTCAACCACGACCACTTATACCACCACCAAAGACTCCACCGCCTCCAAACCCACTCCACCACCATTACCATAGACACAACCAGCCTCGAACCACTCACTTGCTCTGGAGGTGGACCACCATTTCTGTCATCGCGACCTCTACGTCGACGCAATACCTAAGAATATCACCTAGGGGATTTACCTTCGTTGGTCATTCTCCTTTTTATTGTTGTTCTCGTAGCAATGGAGCTCGTGGCTAGACCAAATATCCCAAGTTCATTCAGCTTCTGTTTATCGTCCAAAATATCTCCTTGTCTCAAATAAGCACGAAAGGAGAGGTTACTTTCAATGTAACAAAACCTCTTGATTGCACTGTTACGTTCGTAGAACACAATAATGCAATCAAGAGGCTTTGTGAAATTGAGAGTTTATCTATTCTTTGGTGGTTATTCGAGACGAAGAGATATCGTAGAGACAAAAAGAAGTTCAATGAACTTGGTTTTCTTGGCTAGCCAGGGGCTCCATTTCTGAGATTTGTAAGATTTTGCTTACAACTCTACCCACCAAAACTACGAGAACAACCATAAAAAAGACAATGACCAACGGAGGTAAAACCCCGGAGTCATCCTCTTCTTTGGTATTGGGTCGAGATGGAGGTTGCGATTGCAGGAATGGCGGTCAACCTCCATAGGAGTGACTTCGAGGTAACCCGAAATTTAGTTTCTGTTGCGTCAATTTCTAAAACATTTCAACAAAGATTTGAAGTACCCCAACCAAAATAGACTAGTGGACAAGAACTATGACATGAAAGGAGTACTAATATTATGAAGCCATAAACAACAAGTATAACGAATTTTGGATTGTTCAAAAATAATAAACAACTAGTATAACTACCTTAATTGCTTTGTACGTCTTCTACAGTGGTTAAGGCACAGGGGTTTATTGCTGGGATGTGGTTATCTTTTGGAGAAGAGAGATAGATAGAGACAAAGACCATGTGCGAGAGGTTATATGTGAGAGATTACATATTTTCTGGAGAATGACGTACTCTCCCATTCCATTTTGTTTGTCTTTTTTTTTTTTCATATTTCATGTCATTCTTTAAATGCTTATAACATATATATATATATTTAATTTTTTGGCATCAATTTAAAACCTTCAATGAGATTTGTTTATTGCTGGAAAAAAAAATTCTGAGCAAAAATTATTTTCTATCGAAATAATGACATGACTTACAGAAAAAGACAACATATGGGAGGAGTGACCATAAATGCTTTCCTATTTCATATTCATTTATTTATTATTTAAACAAAATCTTGGGAATCTATGCTACAAGTTCGCCTAAGGCCCAAAAACTATGGAGATGTAGTTGTGGAGTCCGATTGCATGTAGTTTCTGCTTTTGAATTGTTTGCAAGAAGGTGATTCTCTGTATGTAATATATAACCCACATTAACGTAGATGTCCTTTGTTTTGCATAAAAATCCTTTAAGATCGATGCGATTTAAAGTCTTAAGAGTGAAGTTAAGAGACAGCGGAGACCTTTGCCTCGCGTCGTGATCGTCATTCTTTTGTGTATAACAAGAGGTAGGAGATACAAGTATCAGAATTGTAGTATATCAATTTGGAAAAAATTCACAATCACTCCTAGCCTTGTTGGGTAAATTATACTATGAAATAAATGCCTGGACAAGAATAATAATAAACCAAATGTAGAAAAGAAAAATATCAATAGAGAAAAGGTTAGAATGACCCGTGGAGTGGTTGAGGCATGCGGATTGCACTCTCCTTCGGAAGGATACACCCCTTCTACATAGGATTGAACGGTGTTCTTTCCTTACAATTGAAGGACCTTTGAGTTATCTTTTGTACAGTAAATTAAACTCATGAACTATTGTAGTTTCCCTACCCTCAAAATATAATCAACGGAAAGCAACCTCAAGTATGGAGTATAATAAGCAACAAAAGCTTTTAATATTCCGAGTAGAGCACACAGCCGAGTAATATATATATATATATATATATAGGAATTTTCAAGTGAGGGATCCCTCATTTTTTTAAAATGAGGGACTTTCATTTCCCGATCAAATTTTGAAAATCCGAACCGTTCAATGTGTGCAGAATGTAATTTTAAGGGTCCCCGCGAGAAATCAGCAAAAAAATAACCGGGAAGGGCATCATCCGAGCAGTTTTTTTTGAACCGTTCAATGAAAACTGCTCGGATGAAGCCCTTCCCGGTCATTTTTTTTGCTGATTTCTCGCGGGGACCCTTAAAATCACGTTCTGATCACTTTGAGCGGCTCGGATCATCGAAATTCAATCGGAAATGAAAGTCCCTCATTTTAAAAAAATGAGGGATCCCTCACCGGAACCTAACTCTATATATATATATATATATATATATATATAGAGTCCCCTTCTCCTAAGGATCACCTTAACTTAATAAAATAAGGACCTCCCTTTCCCTATAGAATTTCGATGATCCAAGCCGCTCAATATGTTCAGAACATGATTTTAAAGGTACCCGCAAGAAATCAGCAAAAAAAATGACCGGAAAGGCTTCGTCCGAACAGTTTTTGTTTGTTTTTTATCAAACGGTTCAAATTAAAACTGCTCGGATGAAGCCCTTTCCGGTCATTTTTTTTGCTAATTCCTCGCGGGTACTCTTAAAATCATGTTCTGAACACATTGAGCAGCTCGGATCATCGAAATTCGAACGGAAAATGGGAGGAATGGAGAGGTCCTTATTTTAGTTAAAATAAGGATCTCCTTATTTGAAAATGACTGTGTATATATATATATATATATATATATAGAGAGAGAGAGAGAGAGAGAGCCAGTAATTGTAACGTTAGTTCGTTATTCCAAAAACGGTATGATCTCATTCCTAGGAGAAAAACCAGTAGACTTCATCAAAGTGGTTATCAACGTACCAACCACGTCCTATCTCATTTGTGGGGTCTCAACCTCATTTGTGGGGTCTCGACGCTTTATAGTGTATACCACTCAAATGTATAGTGTAGAGATGAAATAGGCTACCACGTGAAAATGTCTCTAGAGCATTGAATAATTTTTTCTCAATTCTCCCAAAATCTATCTCTCTCTCTTTGTCTCTCACCAAATTTTTTTAGAAAATTATGAATGAGAGTTTGGAGTCTTGAAACTTGAGAGGTACAAACACATTTGTATAGGGTATGTATTGATTGATTGATGTATTGATAATTGATTGATGTGATAAATAATGGTACAACTGTCAAATTAAAAGTATTAAATTAGAACAGCGATGACCCAACTATTAAGAGCATCTGAAATGGATTACTTATTTTTAAGTGTTAAAAATGTTAGTTATGGGGAAAGGATCTTCTCCAATCCATGAAAATATGTTTGATTGTCTGATTGGAGTCTGATTGCATGTAGTTTTTCTTTTGATGTTTACAAGAAGGTGATTCTATGTATTTAATACATAATACACATATACGTAGATGTCATTTGCTTTGCATAAGATACATTTTAAGATGTGATTTGTGAAGTCTTAAGAGTGAAATTAAGAGACAGCAGAAACCTCTGCTTTGTTATTACAAGTATCACAATAGTATCAATTTGAAAAAGACTTGCAATCGCTGAGTCTTGTTGGGTAAATTACTAAATTATATGGTTAGCTAAGAAATTTCTGCTAGAAAACAAATGCCTTAAGAATAATTAAAATCAACCAAATTAATATAGAAAATAAATATTAGTAGAGAAGGGTTAGAATAGCCTGTGAGGTGGTCGAGGCACGCGATTGTGCTCTCCTTCAGAAGGATATATACACCCTCTTTTGCACGGGATTGAATAATATTCTTTCTTCAAAATACAACGACCTTCGAGTTCTCTTTTTTGTGACGAATTAAGCTCACGAACCATTGTAATTTCCCTACACTCAAAATAATGAACGGAATATATAGCCAGTAAAATAAGCAACAAAAGCTTTTAATTTTCCGAGTAGAGCACAGCCAGATAATATATAGCCAGTAATTGTAACGTCAGTTTTTTTTTTTTTATCCGAATGCAACGTTAGTTTGTTACGCATAAAAAGGTAATGATCTCATTTATAGGAGAAAAAAGAGTAGACTTCTTCAAAGTGGTTATCAACCAACCACTCCCTGATGTCTCTAACGTTAATTACTTGCATACCATTATTGTTACTTATACTCGCATCGTGCCCGTTCGATGTACGGGTTAAAAAAAATTACATTGACGGTTTTTTCACCCCGTGTATTGAACGGAAACAATATATGCTGGTTAATTGATAAAAAAGATAGTTTAATTTTTTTCTTGACTCATTCGATGCAAGCTAGTATTGTTCTCATTGTGTGTAATGAAAGACATAAATATTTGCCGATCAAAAATAAATAAATGAAAGACATATTTGTGTTGGAGAATGAGTTTGAGGCACCGCCGGGGCATAGAATAATTTTTCCTCTATATTGATAGCCCCTCCTCTCTCTCTCTCTCTCTCTCTCTCTCTCTCTCTCTCTCTCTCTCTCTCTCTCTCTCTCTCTCCAATTTTCTTAAAAAAAAAACTAAAAATCTAAAAAACTAGGATTTGGATGCTTTTAAAGGAATGTGTATATCAAAAAGGGTAGTGTTGAAATCGATTTCCACTTTTAAAGGGAAAACACATTTGTATATATATAGAAGATAGATGGTATAAATTGATGTGATAAATAATACAAAAGTCAAATTAAAAGAATTCGAACAACGATATATAACCCAACTATTAAGAGCATCTGAAATCGATTAGTTATTTTTAAAAGTGTTTGTTATATATGGGGAGATGATCTTCTCCGGTTTATGAAAATATATTTGATTGTCCAGTGTGTCCATTTTTAGTCATTTTCGAGCCCATTTTGATGATTCAAATTGAGTTCATTGATAACAAAACCACATAAAATATTAGGTTAATTGGATATCGATTAATATAATTTCAGAAAGCATTTTTCTTGAGATGAATGGATGGATTCTGATTCGGTGTGGTAATATTGTTATGTTTAAAGACAAATGTGTTTTGAAATCAAATGAAACGATATGCGACTTACCTGTTTTTTGATGTCAGTAATCTTTTCGATAAGCTTTAAAATGCGAGGATTTGACCAGTGATGATTGGCTTTGTTGGATTTTGGCTCAATGTGGAGTTCGCAACTTGGTTAGTCCGGACCAAGGCTTGGGTGGTCCGGACCAGTGTTTGGTATGGGTTTGGAGTGCTTGCAGCTACCGTGGTCCGAAGCTGGTCTGAGTTGGTCCGGACCAACGAGTACGAATCTGCGGGTTTTAACTTTGTTTTAGGGTTTTTTGGGGGCTCCAAAATCCCAATATGGTTAGGAGACTTGTAAGGCAACTTGTCTTTGAGTATAAATACACTTGTTATGCCTCTTTATTGGTGTGAGAGCAAATATTAGGTATTGGGTTAGGGTGTGAGAGAGTTACCTCTTTGTTTTGGCTTTTGGTAAAAGAATTTTGCAGACTTCTTCTTTGTAGCTCTTTGAGCATTCGTATTTGTTTAGTGAACCCATCGATCAACTGCCCGTGGATTAGACTTACATTCCAAAGTAAGGCCGAACCACATATGTCTGTGTGTCTCTCTCTCCTTTTGTTGGTTTTTCTCTCATTCTCTCATATTTGGTCTGATTAGCTTGGTTTGCTTCACAAATATGTTTTTTATTTCTTCAATTCAATATTCGTAATCACCGTCTGTTTGTTCGGCTTCCGCACAATACTTACTTGAGTCAAAACTAAATTATTTTGGGTCAAAATCAAAGTGGAACCCACATTTCTTTTGAGGAGGGTTTTGGGTCAAAATCAAAGGCGTAAGATTAAGGGTGGATGAAACTTTAACTTAAGAAGTCACTACTTGAACTTGGAAAATTTGCACCCAAGGAGGATTGTCTCCACTGGCCAAGGGTTTACTCTCACCCTGAACGCCTAGAAATACCAGCCCAATTCTGCATTTAAGTGCTGAGAGTTTCCATTTCACTCCGCATATACATGCACAGATCTGCAAATTGAATTCTAAAGACAGAGAGTAATAAACTGGTATTGGTTTGTCGCCTTGTCGGGGGGGGGGGGGGGTCGGGGGGGGGGGGGGGGGGGGGGGGGGGCGGCGCAGATTGTAGTGCCGCGCTTCTGTGAAGGCAGGCATTCGAAGAGTTAGTTGGCACCATAGGAGGGACCAAATCTGTATCGAAAATATAATGCTATCCACTAGCTAGCCCTGGTCTCATTTCTTTTCCGCGATTCTGGAAATTCTGCAAGTTCTGAAAAAATAGCATATGGCAAATGCATATTCCACCTACCTATAGAGCAAGTGCATGCTGATGTTATAAAATTCCAAAGCTTCTTTTGTCAAATAAACTGGCCACAACAAAAACTCTACAAGACTACAACCCCACAAAAACTCTCACAAATCACACTCTTCCTTTTCAAGAAAGCAAATTACAAAGCTAGAGTTCTCAAGAAAGCAAATGACAAGTATTAAAAGTAAAATTACAAAGCCATATCACCTACCCTGCATCTTCAATAGGAAATATATCAATCGATGCATGGAATTCAGAAGTAAAAAGTGCTGCTGGAAAAGGGTGTGTTTCCTTTCAATAGTAAGCTCTCCGAAGGTGAATTTCTTGTAAGCTTGGCATTGCTTGTAAATTTCTAGTCAGTCAATCTTGAGAGGAGTAAATTTTTCAAACAAACCACAGGCACGCATAGAATCCAATCGTTTCAGTCAGGACAAAGAACACTTACGTTCTGAGCAACATGTAGCCAAAGTAGTGGCTACCGGAAACCACCTTCGTAATCTCTAGCTTGGTGAAGAAATAGAAGGTGGAGTGCAGGAATAGATACAATGCAGACGATCCAGCAGTAAAATAAGCTCTCCACCACCAATAGTAATCTTCGCTGCACAACTGGAAGTAGCATGGCACGATCACTGACTCAACACAGGTAACTAGAAGGATAATGAAGACGATAAAGAGGAAGCTGAAGAAATAGTATAGTACAATTGGTTCAGCCAGATTAATGTCAAGATGAAGTATAGTTCGATGAAGACCACACGAAAAGGAAGAATTCCCCCAACAAGTACGAAGAAAACAGGATTCATGTACCTGTGACACAATACAATAAAGAAACAGAGGGAATAGTTCATGTCGTTTTGCATTTTTGGCAGCAAAAGTATTTAACTATGGTCGTATATTCAATTTTCACTTAGTTGATATGCTCATGTTGAATGAGCATAATTTCTGAAACAATATTTGGGCCTTGGGCTAACTAAAACAAAACACACATAATAAAGAAAAGACCCAACACAAAAATATAACACAACCCAAAATATTTAAGTGCTGTTTGAACAGCACATTATATCAACACCTTCCAATAGTTAAGCTCTCCACATTTTACATTGGCTGTAAGCTCGCCATTGCTTGTAAATTTCTAGTTAATCAATCTTTACAGAGGAGTAGATTTTCCGAACAAACCACAGGGTCGCATAGAAGCCAATAGTTCCAGTCAGGACAAAGAATGCATACGTTGCAAGCAACATGCAGCCAAAGTAGAGGATGCTCGAAACCACCTTTGTAATCTCCAACTTGGTGAATAAATAGAAGGCGGAGTAGAAGAACAGGTAAAATGCGGACGATCCAGCAGTCAAAACAGAGAATACATCCTCAAACAAAGCTCATCTGCTCTTATTTCAAGCATATTCCGTTGGAGACCAGAGACAATGATTCTACCTTCAGCCCACCCACCAAGTCCTCCGCAACATTTATGAGCGCCAAACCCCATCAGCACCCCCGCCTATACCACAACTAGAGACCCCAACACTAAAGAATCCACCACCACCAAACCATTACTGCGCGGCGGGTTACCAAGGCGGAGGGGACAAGTTCTTTCTCCTTTGCTGAAATGGCATCAGCAACCAAACTCGGCAGTTGAAGTCCCGATCACAGTGATTCTTACAAAAGAGGAACTCAATCTTCCATTCAGCTTGACTAGAATAAGAAAAACTGGCAGCAACAACTCCACGACGATAATCTATACCACCCAAACACCCTGTCATCAACAAATCTACCGCTTTGATGACCCTACCAATATTACGGTAGACAGAACCCGCCCCAAATTGCTCACTTCCTATGGAGGCCAGCCACTAGTTTTGTCGTCGTCACCTCCACCTTGACCCATTACCAGAGAAGAAGATGACTCAGGGGTTGTACCTCCATTGTTCATTCTCTTTTTGATGTTTGTTCTTGTAGTCTTGGTGTGTCATAAGAATATCAGCAATGGAGCTCTAGCCAGAAAACACATGTCCAATCAGCTTCTTTTTGTCTCTACAAATAACCACAAAATGGGAGATTACATTCAATGTCATGAAGCCTCTTGATTGCTTTATCATAGATCGTAACAAAGCAATGAAGAGGCTTCGTGACATAGAAAATATTTTCTCCTTTTGTGCTTATTCGAGATGTGGCAACATTGTAGAGACAAAAAGAAGCTGAATGAACTGGATTTTCGGGCTAGCCACGAGCTCCATTGCTGATATTTTTATGATATCGCTTGCAATTCTACCCACCAAGACTACAATAACAACCATAAAAAGAGAACGACCAACAAACGTACGACCCCTGAGTCATCTTCTTTGGAAATGGGGCAAGGAGGAGGTGTTGATGGCAGAAATGGTGGTCGGCCTCCATAGGAAGTGACTGGTTCGAAGCTGATTGTGTTTTATGGTAATGGTGGTCGGGTCATTGATGGCGGTGGATTTTTTAGTGATGGGATTTTTGATGGTTGATTGTTGGTGATGGGGTCCTTGGTGGTGCGGTGGTGGTATGGGTAGGGTTGTTGTGGATTTGTTGCTACCGATTTTTGTTGGAATGTGTCTCATATCGCATAGACATGTTTCATCTGTGCTGGTAATAAGGCTCCACTTTCCCTCTTCTTAACATGCCTGGATTTTAGTGCCGGCCCCGACATTTGGGTTGTCTTAACCCAACCTCATGTTTTGTTGCTTGGGAATCGAAGCAAGCATCAAGCAAATGGTTGTGCTATGGAGGGAAACTTTTTAAAATTTATAATATAATATAACTTGATTTTTTTTTTTTAGGTTGCACCAGCCCGGGGGTTGCCCAAGACTAAGGGTTTACGGGGCATACCCCGGGGCCGGCCCTGATGGGTTTTAAAGAGTAGTGTGAACTGAGCTTTTCAACTTGGTATCAGAGTTTGGTTGGGCCTTTGTTTGGTGGACTGTTGTTCGGTTGCCATGTGTTGTGGTCTAGGAAGGTATGTTGGAATGTGTCCCACATTGCCTAAACATACTTCATCTATGCTAATTATAAGGCCCCAGTTTCTCTATTCTTAACACGTGAGTTTTAAAAAGGAGTCACTACAACAAAAATGTTAACTTGGGACGAAAAAAATTCGTCACCAAAGTATCAAAATTCATCGCTAAATGATTAGGCGACGAAAAGTTTCGGAGGGTGTGTTGCCATGTGTTGTGGTCTAGGAGGGTGTGTTTGAATGCGTTCCATATTGCCTAAACATAGCTCATCTGATTATAAGGCCCTAATTTTCCTCTTCTTAATACCTGGATTTTAAAGAAGAGTCACTACAACAAAAGTGTTAACTCGCGATAAAAAAAAATTCTTCACCAAAGTATCAAAATTCGCCGCTAAATGAATAGGCGACAAAAATTCATTGCCGAATGCTGGACGCAGGAAGACACGAGGAAAACAAAAATTTTGTCTAATTGGTGACGAAAAAATTTCACCGCCAAGTTTTGTGCCCACGCCAAGTTTTGAACTCCCATATATTGGCCCGTGCGAGCACCACTCTACCACCACACCACACCACAACACACTCCATGTCCATATATCAAAGATTTAATATACACACACATACATACCTTTTATAATTCTTTTTTAAAAAAATTGATCGACTTTTTGTTTTTTTTCTGTTTGTAAGAGTCTTCTTACCTTTTTGTTTCTCAAAATAAAAAAATTAAATAATGTAAACCACTAGAACCAGATTTGCATCTGGAAAGAACGGGATCGTAGATTACTCTTTTCATATAACTCTGATTCGGTTGATTCTTTTTTCTATAATCTTATTTTCTTTTCTAGTTTTCAATTTTAATTGATTTTTCCAAATTTCTATAATATATTTGTTTTGGGTTATGATCTTGATTTCTTTGATTTGTTAATATCACATACTTGTTTTGCATTTATTTTTGATATTTTTTGATTTCATTATTGTCAAATGTGATAAATAAAGAGGAGATCTACTATTTGTTATGTTTTTAATTAACTTTAAAATATAAAATTTATTTATTAAACCTCATTATCTTGTTTTACAAAATTAGTATTGGTGCAAATCATCTGATACCATTACCATTAATATACACGTTAGGAAAAAAAAAAACATGCACATTAAGCAAAAAAAAAAACTTACAATTAATTATTTTGATGAAAAAAAATACATGCATGTTTAAATGCCTTTGCACCGCTTTTGTGGTACAATTTTATTGTCAGTCTTTTGTGTGGTCCCGCGCAAGATAAGGACAAACCAGAGGTCGTACGTTGTGCTTAATTTAAACTTTAGATCAATGAAAAAATCTTTATAATATGCCCGTGAAAATAGAGGGTAGAGGGACAGATATATAGATTTTTTTCACCCATCTAAAGTCCAAATTAAACACAACATACGAAAACTCGTTTGACCTTATCTTGCGCGGGATCGCACAGAATACTAACGGTGAAATTGCACAACAAAAGCTGTGTAGAGGTATTTTTGCGGCACACGTGATTCTACCTAAAATATGAGGACTTGCCTTCAAAATTAGAGTTCAGATCCCCTGTTTAACTCCCATTTGGATAGGCCCCTGTCCCATCCTTCTTGGTCGTTGATCTCGCAAATCAACGGCTAAGATGGATCGAGCACTTATTGCTCCAAAATGACGTCATTTTGGAGTAAAAAGTGGTCGGTCCATCTCACCCATTGATTTGCGAAATCAACGGCCAAGAAAGAATCGGACAGGCCCCTATCTGGAAGGAAGTCGAACAAGGGATCTCGTGGCTCAAAATAGCCATGATTCTTCACTGCCAAGTCAGGGGATCTCGTGGCTCAAAATAGCCATGATTCTTCACCTTGTCAATTGACTAGGTTGCGAGCTCTTATGCTCAAGTGCCCAAAATTTTGGTTGTACTTTTAATGTGGTTTCTCTCTTTAAGTTTTATTGAATTTTCTGTTTGACCCAAAAAAAAAAAAAAAACAGTTCAGTCTAATCACTAGATAATACTATTTTATTTAGCAGTCATGGAAGCATTGGCCTAGCAGAAAACGTTGCATTTACCATTCAAAACGTTGAGCAGCTATCGCAATGACGATAAATTATTTGAAAATATAATCAAACCTCTCAAAAAAATTATATTTATTAATTTATAATATGTATTATATCAAATATGACTCTTGTTTGATAGATCTCAATTAATTTTACTAAACAATGTTTTTGAAATCATAAAAAAAATATTATAGATTGTAACATATAGACAATTGTTTGAGTGACAAAAAAAGTAAAACATGACCAACAATTTGGGATGGAGGGAGTAATTAAGAATATCATATATACTATGTTGCAATAATTTCAAAGTAAACTTTATTTATTTGAAGAACATATACTTACTCTATCCATAATATTTCTTTTTTTTCAAAAGTCGCCGTGATTCGGTGAAAAAACTTAAAACACTTTTTTGCATATATATTTAATTTTTTGCATCAATTTGAAATTTGAAATTTAAATTTTTTGATTGCTGGAAAAAATTATGAGCAGAACTTATTTTCTATTGAAATAATGACATGACCTACGGAAAAAGACAAGATATGGGAGTGATGACCATACTTTCATATTTCATTCTTATTTATTTTTTATTTAAAAAAAATCGTAGGACTCAATGTTACAAGTTCGCCTAAGGCCCCAAAGAATATAATCTCAGTGCCAGCCCTAGGAGAGATGTAGTACTGTGGAGTCCGATTGCATGTAGTTTCTCTTTTGATATTTACAAGAAGGTGGTTCTATGTATGTTATATATAACGCACATATACATAGATGTTAAGCACCAAAAAAAAAAAAAATTTATCAGAATGAAGTTTAACAATGCTACTATGGGTTTTGAGGTGGTGGGGGAATTGGTAAAAACTACAGTTGCAATGTGGATGAAGGCTAGGTTCGCGATCAAGATTTATTCGGTGGAGGAGTTTAAGGTGTACCTCGATGGCATTCGTAAGCTCAAGTTGTAGTTTTTGTTGAGGTGTTTTGTCTGTTCAACATTGTGTTGGATGGGCTAGTTTGTATGCTTTCTTTTATTTTCCCCTCGATGTACCCTTTCGAGTTTTTATAAAAAGTTTCGTTTGTCGAGCAAAAAAAAAAAAAAAAGTGACAGCAGAGACCATTGCTTCGCGTCATGATCCTCATTTTTTCCTTATTACAAGCGGTAGGAGATACAAGTATCAGAATTATATCAATTGGAAAAAACTTGCAACCGCTGTAAGTATTGCTGGGTAAATTACGGATTGGGAAATCCTGTAGTGCAAGGCCCTGCAAAGCACCTTGTAGGGCGCACACGGGCCATCGATACAATGAATGGTTGGATACAATCCGAGTTTCTACATATCCTACCCGTCCATTATTTGGATAAAAATCCGTGCCGTCCATTACCGAAATGGACGGCCGGATTGGTCACACTACACGTGTAATATGGGAGGTGCACTACAGCACTCCGGGTCCGCAAATTACTAAATTATATGGTTAGCTAAGAAATTTCTGCTAGAAAATAAATGCCTTAACAAGAATTATTATCAACCAAATATTGAAAATAAATATTAGTAGAAAAAAGGTTAGAATAGCCTGTGAGGCGGTTGAGACATGCAGATTACGCTCTCCTTCTGAAGATTAGTAGAGAAATGGTTAGAATAGCCTGTGGGTTGGTCGAGGCATGCAGATTGCGCTCTCCTTTGAGAGGATATACCCCCTTTTGGATGGAGTTGAATGGTGTGCTTTCCCCAAAGTACAATGACCCTTGAGTTCTCTTATGTGCGGCGAATTAAGCTCACGAACTATTGTAATTTCCCTACGCTCATAATAATCAATGGAAACCAACCTTAAGTATGGAGTAAAATAAGCAACAGAAGCTTTTAATTTTCAGTGGTAGAGAACACAGCCGAATAATAAATAGCCAGTCATTGTAACGTTAGTTTGTTATGCGAGAAGATCATGGATTCACGATCTCATTTCTAGGAGAAAAAATGGGAGAGACTTCGTCAAAGTGGTTATCAACCAACCACTCCCTGGTGGAATGGGAGGGGCTCCGCACTACGTGTGGAGTGCGGTCAGTCAATTCGGCCGTCCATCTCGGTAATAAACGGCTCGGATTTTTATCTAAACAATGGACTGAAAGGATTTGTAGAAATTCAGATTATATTCAACTATTCATTGTTAAGATTGATTGCTCGTGTGCGTCGACCTATAGGGTGCTTTGCAGGGGCCTTGCATTACAGGATTTTTCCCAATCCCTATAGGTTATTGTCCCCCCTCCGTAGAGGCCAGTGTTCGAGCCGCACGAGAGACAGGGTTTGGGTTACAAGATTATGTATAGCCACTAAACCCCTGCTGACTAATATTTCACTAACTCCCGCTAACTATAAAATTATAATGGAAAAAAATATTAATTACAGAATTTTTTAAAACTTTTTTTTTTTGAGTCCCTATAATTTTCCTTCGCATTGGTGGATCCTCAAATCCATTATCAATGACAGCCCAAATCGGACGAAAAGGGACTAGTAGAAAAACTATCCTGTAACTTTCCACCTACAGTACTGGACGAATCACAATCATCAGATGCACCAACAATTAATGGTCCATGCATAACAAAGAAGGAAAAATTCATATTATATATTGTTCTTCTTTATTTATATTATATCCCTTTTTCGCCGTTCAAAAAAGAAGAAGGGAAAATTCAGATTAAAAATATGTTATGAAAAAGAAGGCACATGTACCTCTTTAAGCCGTTCCTTGGTGGAATACATTAAGAGTTGGGCAGCATCACCGTAGTGGTCATTCGCGGGTGCAACCGTGAGAAGAATAGAGCCACCCACTGGATTGCTACTAATTGTCTGAGTAGGAAATTACTTTATTTTGCGGGTTGTATTCCACCCGAGTTAGATTTAATTCTGGCTAAAGAGGTTCCCTCTTTAAGACGTTCCTTTTGGTTTTCTATGTAAGCTCTCTTGATCAAATCAAACAAAAAAAACAATATGCAAGTACTCATGTTGCGAAATTCGAAAGATTATTTTCGCAAACAAACTGGCCACAACCAAAATCTCTACAACCACACAAACTTGCACAAACACTACCACAAAGTTATGATCTTCCTTTCGTCTGGTGCGGTGGCATCAGAAAACCATCAAGACATTTCTTTGTCCCGGCCCTGTAGTATTTTGTACCATAAAGAAATGGGAGTTCTCAAGAAAACAAAATACAAGTAGCCAACAGCAATATCACCTACCCTGCATCTTCTTCAATAGGAAAATATATCAATAGATACATGGAGTTCAAGAGGAGAATAACCTGTGTATAGCCTTATTTGTTGTGCTAAGGTTCGATGGTAAGCTCTCCATTTTACAGCAGTTGAATTTCTTGTAAGCTTGCCATTGCTTGTTAATTTCTTGTTAATCAATCTTGACAGCAGAGTAAAATTTTCCGAACAAACCACAGGCATGCATAGAACCCAATTGTTCCAGTCAGGACAAAGAACGCATATGTTCCAAGCAACATGTAGCCAAGATTGAGAATATGCCGAAAACCACCTTTGTAATCTCCAGCTTGGGGAATAAATGGAAGGTTAGATACAATGTGGACGATCCAGCAGTCAAATGAGCTCTCCACCACCAATAGTAATCTTCGCTCCACAACTGGAAGTAGCATAGTACGATTGCTGACTGGGAACAGGTTACAAGAAGGATCATGAAGACGATGAAGAGGAAGCCAAAGATGTAGAATTGGTTCAGCCAGAACAACGTCAAGATGAACAATAGCTCAATGAAGACCACTAATTTAAAATTCCCCCAAGAACCCATGGGAAAGACAGGATTCATGTACCTGTGGCACAATGCAATGAAGAAAGGAAGGGTAATTGTATTACTGGTTCAATCCTAAAAGAGAATCTAATAACAAAACTAACCAAATAAGTAACCGATTATTGATCTACGAGATAATACTTCATACAGAGAGTTTACAAACTTGTTCCTGTTACTTGATTAAATGGCTCAAACTTTGAATCCAGGCTTTACGAATGCGTGTCACATCATTTTGAAAAAAAGAAGTTTGTAGCAAGAACATAATACCATCATATGGCTGATCAGAAATCGGACGGGGAATTTTTTTTTCGTTTTGGATCCTCCATGATCGGCCTTTTGAAACCCAAGAAACTGCCAACAAAAACCACTGGCGTAAATGTGCCAAACCACACGAGGACTAGGGAAAAAATTGTTAGAAATGAGGACAGCTCTGGATGATTTCCCCTCAAATAAGAGCTTTGAGCACGAAAAAGAATGGACGCAAACTTAAACACTGTTTTGAAAGCAATTTTCTTTCCATTCTGTGCCTTTGAACATCGTGTACAGACGAGTACCCCGAGGAGTAACCAGCAAATAAGCCCATGAAGACCCATAAGAGATCCATAGTGTGTGCCTGTGGATCTAAGATAAATTATGAGCAGAATGTAACATGGAAGAAGGGAATGATTATCAAGAGTCTATTCAATGAGCCTTTGTACATTTGTGCTCTCAGTCTTCCTCAACCCATGCAGAGGTGAACGACATATAAAGCACAAGGAGAAGCTTCTTGGAGTGCCCAATGTAAAGTCACATACACTCATACAGCCATTGACTAAACGCCTCAAATGCTCTCCACTGCCCAAAGCTAATTAACTTTTCTTTCCATTAAACGTGGCCGGGGAAACCACAACAGAGAATAAATTGAATTTAACTCATGAAGAACCAAAGTGATGTCAGAGAGAGAGAGAGAGTCGACACAGTTTGTCACTTGCAGTATATGAGAGCATACGTACATACAACGGAAGTTGATTAATTCATTCAGAACAGATCGGACAAAATTAAACTTGTACGGTATGAAATTGAATTGGAATCATAAAGAACAAAGATGATCAGACAGAGGGAGAGTGGGGGGACCGTTTCAAAATCGCGTCTAAGAGTAATATTCTTCGCGGCCAAGAGCAATTCTTTGAGGTCAAAAGTATTTTTTGGCAGCTAAGAGTAATTCCTTGCGGTCAAGAGCAATTCTTTGCAGCTACGTGTAATTCTTGGTGGCCAAGAGTAATTCTTGGCGGCCAAGTGTAATTCTGTGCAGCCAAGCCTAATTCTACGCAACCATGTGTAATTATTGGCGGTCAAGTGTGCTTCAGTGTGACCAAGTGTAATTCTTAGTGGCCAAAAGTTTTTCTTTGCGGCCAAGAGTAATTCTTCGCAGCTACATATAATTCTTGATGGCCAAGTGTAATTCTGCGCAGCCAAGCACAATTCTTCGCGGTCACGTGTAATTCTTTGCAGCCAAGATAATTGTGTGAGGCCAGATGTAATTCTTCGCAGTCAAGTGTAATTCTTAGAGGCAAAGAGCAATTCTTTGCGGCTACGTGTAATTCTTAGCGGCTAAGTGTAATTTTGTGCGGCCAAACGCAATTCTTTGCGGCCACGTATAATTTTTTACAGCCAATAGTAATTTTGTGAGGCCAAGTGTAATTTTGTGCGGCCACGTGTAATTCTTCACGGCCAAGTGTAATTCTATGTTTCCAAATGTAATTCTTCCCAGCCAAGTGTCATTCTTCGCGGCCAAGCATAATTTATTGCGGCCACGCGTAATTTTTCGTGGCCAAGAGTAATTTTTCGCGGCCATGAGTAATTTTTTTTGACTAGGAGTAATTCTTGGAGGCAAGGGTATTTCTTGGTGGCAAGAGTAATTCTGTGCGGCCAAGTGTAATTATTTTCGGCCAAGATTAATTGTTCGCGGGCACGTGTAATTTTTTCACTGTCAAGAGTAATTCTTCATGGTCATAATTAATTCTTCGCTGCCATGACTAATTCTTAGCGGCCTAGAGTAATTGCAACTACGTGTAATTTTTTGAGGCGAAGAGTAATTTTTCACGTCCAAGAGTAAATCTTTCCAGCTACGTGTAATTCTTTGAGACCAAAAATAATTCTTTGCAGCTAAGATTAAATCTTCATGGCCAAGAGTAATCCTTTGTGGCCAAGAATAATTCTTTGTGGCCAAGAGTAATTCTTAGCGGGTAGAAGGAATGAGTGCACGCAGAGACGGAACTGTATATAGGCATAATGGGGGCCACGGCCCCCGCGTTGTTTTAGGGATTTTTTTTTTCAAATTTCAATATTAATATTAGTTTTTTTTTTTTTTGGTTAAGAACACCTAAATATTGTATTTTGTATTGAATGTTATTTAAACATTTAAATGCTTTAAAAATGTGTTCATTTTGAGTCCCAAAACTCAATTTCTTTCTTTGCATATGGTCTGCCATAAATTTTCTTTCAATTATTAATCTCATTTCTCTTTCTATCTCTTCTCCACTCATTGCTCAAAAAACCTTCTTCAAAACCTAAGCTAAACAAACTATTAGATTTTTGAACCTTAAAATTTCAAAATTTTCTTGTTCATAGTTTGACCCCCGCAATTTATAAAATCCTGGTTACATCCCTGAGTGCACGGTAGGAGCAGAACAAGCAAAGAGAAGAGACTTGCAATCCATCCCCACGTCCTCCTTCCATTACACACAAACTTTAAAATATCCTATTAGTATTAGTATGTAAAATTTTTTCCAAAAAAAAAGTTCTACGTGCCTCCATCCCAGAGTAGAAATATTAGCTAGCAACCGAGGACAGCCAATGCATTGAACTTCTCATAAAAAGCCCCATCCCGAGTATGGTAGTTACGACAACTTCCGGTTAAACAGAGGCGAGAGACAATGTTGACTTGGCAGTGAAAAAATAACAAAATTACACTGACTTGGCAGTGAAGATACTGTTCTCAAAGGTAAAGAAGAGAATAATACGGTTAAAAAAGCTTTTTTTTTTTCACGGGTTAATTAAAGGCATTTGAATACACAAAATGGTTATGTGCAACATACTGTACATATTACTATGAGCAGGGCCTGCCTAGTGCAAGGCCCAAGAAGCCACCGCCTAGGGCCTCTAAATGTTGGGCCAAAAATGGGAGTCCCCTTCTTAGAAAAGTATATATTTTTCCTGTGCCCAATATAAGAGATGTCCCTTCTACGGTTTAGCGGTAAAATGAATTCCCTTCCACAAAAAGCACCTGAGTTCAAATGTTGGTAGGATACTTCTTCGAAGTGTTTATTTGCCAAAGATGTGTAGAACCACGGTAACGACCTAAGCCACTGAAGCCAAATTGTATACCACGTTAAATAATATGAATTGAAATAGATAAATATTTTCACTATTGTTTTTTAATTGGAAATCTATGTAGAGCTCCATTCCACCATCTGACCTAGAGCTCCTAAATACTTCAAGTTGGCCCTGGGTATGAGGTATAAATTACGATCATGGCTATATTCCTAGGCAGTTTTTCAAGACATTTTTTCAAAATTTGATGGACACAATACAATAGCAAATATAAATGAGGCCTACATTGGCTATTTGGAAGGCAAGTCCTCAAATTTGAGGTAGAATTTAATCACAATTCCCGCAAAAATGTCTCTGTACTGCTTTTGTGGTGCAATTTCATCGTCAGTCTTCTGTGCAAGATAATGTCAACTAGAGCAAATGTAGACTCGGCCGTGAAAAAATCTATATAAAACCCCCCATCTTCCATCAAATCGCTGTCGCACTTCAGCAATTTTTTTTTTTTATCGCTCACCTACATACGTCTCTCTTTATCTCTATTCTCTCTGTTAGACCACCCATCGCCACCGTTGGCCCCGTGCAACTGAAGCAGATGGTAGGTTTTTCTCTTTTAATCATAACGGCATCTTCTTTTTTGTTTTTGATCAGCAAAGAAATTTTTATTAATCAAAGAACCAAAGTTACAAGGATTAAAAAGAGATGGGAAAACGGCATCACAACCCACAACCTACATCCCAACTATGTTGGCACCTAGGTTGGAGGCAATCATATGTCACCCACCACCAAAAGGAAAGGAGGATGGCCTGGAGCCAACCAAAACCAGAACAAACCAAGGAAAACATATATCCAGAACCAACCAAGGAAAACAAAACATGGATAATAAAGCTCTGCCTCAAAACTCCACGACCGTCTGGAGATGAGGAGCGTGGATGAACTGATATCTGACTTTCAGAGTAAAACTTCAAACACTGCAGCACTGATGATACATAGCAGACTAAGCTCATGAGTTAAACTTCAGCAAAGAGAATTGGCAAAAACGTCTTCAAATTATAGCACAGAGTACAGACACAAGTGAGCCCAGATGCAAAAGTAATGATCCACAATTTGAGTATGAAGGAGGAGCAGCAGCAGAGGCATGGCTGGATACTCCACGGACAGCTATATCAAAGGAAAGAGAAACCCAATCATCGATAGCAACACCAGAGCAATTCATGATTCTGAACCATTCTGGCACCATGGTAAAATGACCATGAAAGCAGTATCAAAGAAACATCAGTTCCCATCATCTACTGCAAATCAAACAAAAAGTATCAAAGGAGAAGGAATCCCAGTCGTCTATAGCCCCACCAAAAAAAAAACAGGGAAGGTCCTCCGGAGATCGTTTATATCGGCATCTTTTCACAAAATGCAATGGCTTTGATTAATAATAATGGGTGAATTGTTTACGCTGGAAGTCGATTTTAACATATTGTGTCGGACCGCTTTTCCACCATTTCTCCTAAAATCAATTGGTGGTAGGAATAATTTCAATTAAGTCTTTTATAGACTTCGACATCGTACCCGCATGTCTGTTTTTAGAGTGGTCGCATGGAGTTGCATTGTGTAACCAAATCTCTGGGGGCACTTCGAGCCCAACAATCCCTCCCTCACGATGATGCTCCCGCGACTTGAATCCATAACTTCCTGGCTCTGATACTGTAACGTCCCGAATTTTGGGTACGTTAAGTAAAACATTTTATTGAAATAAAAACTGAGTCCGGCTCTTTATTACAACAAAACATAAAAGAAGTACTTTTATTACAAACGGAAGGGAACTAAGGTTCCTAACTATTGCTCCGCTTGTTCCTCCATCCGGGCTAGCTCTTCGGCTCCAAAGGCCTCCAAGGTGTAAAGTTCACCTTGTTCGTCTATGAGGTCTGACATATTATACCGGCGTCGCCACCAATATAATAGGTGAGGGTCATCAAAAAGGCAACACCGTGAGCTACAACGCTCAATAGTATAATCCAACCTCTCTAATCCTTAACTTACAACAATACAACACATAGTCAAAGAATTTCTCATAGCATGCTTATCTAGCCAATACTAACATTCATATACGATAATCATTCAATGTTGGTGTCCAAGACTTGTGAGTTTCTCCTACGTGACTCATCGTAGATCGTGTCATTATTTTCCACGTATCGTCTTTTCCAAAACCGTTTTAACACACCCAACCTCGGTTCCGCCGTTCCGGACTTCCGAGTATCCTCACAATGGTTCCGCCGTCCCGGACTCCCACTGGCACACATTGCATTGGCTCCGTAACGCGGATAACCAAGCACACACCCAACCTCGGTTCCGCCGTTTCGGACTCCCGAGTATCCTCATAATGGTTCCGCCGTCCCAGTCTCCCATTAGCACATAAAACACACACCACACAATGGGCTACAACGTCCAGCCACATTGCGGTTTCCAAAATATTTCACACTTTTCAAAACACGCCTTTTCATAAACTACACCCTAAATGTCATATTTCTACATTCTCGATTTTCGTGTCTCGTTTCTCATAAATAGACTCCGCGGTGGAACTTTTCACATACGATATCATTCATTGTAATGTACAATCTAACAAGATCAACTACTCTAAACTACTTGACATGCTTGAATCACTTAACAACGAACATCATGCATTTCATACGTTTTCAACAAAAAATAACATTATCTACTTCAAATAAAACGATTAAAGATAATTCCTAATGAACTTATTTTTTGGTTACAAGACTATATTTGGGTAAGTAGGTAAGGATAACTACCGTTCTTCTTGGCAGTGGTCGGCTACGAAGATTCGGTAGTCGGTTTTGGATTTCAGCGGCGTAACGGCGTCGGTTTGCTTCAAAAGGAAAAGAGATAAACTTTCTTTTTCTAGAAACAACTTTTCTAACTAACTATGCTACTTTAAAAGATCTAAAGGTAGTTTTGGAAGGTGATTTAGTGGTTTCTCTCAAGAACACTCAAGCACGTAAGAAAACAAGAATTTTGGAAGCAAGAACTCTTGAAATTTCTAGAGAGAAGTGAGAGCAATGGTTGAAGGTGTGAGTTTCAGCTTAGAGTGAGTTTCTATTTATAGGCCAAGCTCTCCCTCTCTCCCTCTTTGACCGGGCCCTCTCTCTCTCTCTCTCTCTAAGTCTCACTTTATCTCACATGTCAAGGTTGATTGAAAGGTTGAAAGCTAGTTTGGTAGGCTTGCATGGCTAGGTTAGTCCTTGGATGAAATTCTGGGAAGATATGTTGGAAAGAAGAAGACATTGGTACAAGATTCATGGTTTAAACAATTAAAAGTTGTACAATGGAGGACAATGGAGTTAAGATTTGGTTAGGAAAGGAAATCACCAAAGATTGGAAGTACTTTTGGAAGACCAATGTCAAGTACACATCAAATCCTTCTTCTTCTTCCTTCCTCTTTCCCTCTCTCTCTCTCCCTCTCTCCTCTCTCTCTCTCTCTCGGCCTCTCTCCTCTCTCTCCCTCGCGGCTCTCTCTCTCTCCTCTCTCCTCTCTCTCTCTCATGTACTAGCTATATATGTATATATATGTATGTACTAACATATAAGAACACAAATAAATAAAAGGATATTTTGGTACTTTTAAATCTAAAAGGATTTAAGGTCAAGATTTTTTCTTTTAAACTAATATAAAGGTACGAGTACTTAATTAATATAATAATATATTTTTGTACTCCTGGAAATCTTAACAAAATATTATTTTAATGGGTAAGGTACTTAGTTGGAAGATGAGCCTATTAGCCAATGGATAATAAAATTCCTAACGGTTATTAACCAAATGATAATAAGGTACGAGTACTTTAAATCATAAATTAAGTTTTTGAAAAAGACTACATGTCCTTTTGTTATTACACATGTGATATATATATATATATATATATGTACTTACCAAATAAAATAAAGGAGAAGCTTTTGTCCAATGGGTAAAGATTACCCTAACGGTTATTGTCCAATGGTCCAAAGTTACATAGGTACTTTTATTAAAAAAAATAATTAAAAGTACTTTTCAAAATAATTATAAATGTCAATCATAATACTTTGTTTAAATCTTTCAAAATCCTTTTAATATAAAGAAATGGGTTTCTTTTATCCAATGGATAATAGTTTCTCTAACATTTATCGTCCAATGAATAAAGAATAAAACCAAAATAATAAAAGAAAATAAATAAACAATTTCTAGTCTAGGGTTTGAAAAGGTTCAAAAAGTTCAAGATGGGCAAAACAGTCCATCTATGGTTAGGAAAAAGTAACTAGGTGGTCTTCTAGTTTGGTTACTCCATCAAGCTAGTTAGAAGCTAACTAGGCTTGCTAAGTCGGACTTAATAGTCAAGAAACGATCTTTGAGGGCTAAAGTGCAATTAGGGTTTCTAGTCGAGAAATACGATGATAAGGCGTTCGTTTGCTGGAAGACAAACCGTTTAAGAATAAATAAAGAAACCAACAAGCAGTTAAGAGAAATTAAGAAATTTCGAATAACAACGAGATTTTTATTGAATGAAAAATCGGAGTTATTACAGATACTACTTGTCAGACCGCTTTTCCACCATCTCTCCAAAAACCAATTGGTGGTAGAAAGGGTTTCAATTAAACCTTTTATGGCATTCAATATAGCACTCGCAAGTCTATTTTTAGAACGGTCGTAGAGAATGGCATGTGTAACCAAATCTATGGAGGCACTCTAGGCCCAACATATTGCAATGTGTTGTTTTTAACTTTTACTGATTTTATGTACTAGGTGTATTTATAGTTATTGATCTGGTAATATTTTGTTCTAAATCATTTTATGCAAAAAGATATTATGTAGAATAGTTAATTTGTATAAGAGGATTTCAGCTTCAAATAAATAACATAATTTACACGAGCTCCATAGCCATGTAGGTGCCATTTAGGTTGGTGAATGATGTCCGTGAAATTAGTCGCCTGAGCCTCATCATCACCAATCCAAAATCCCAACAAAAATACTTGTTTTGCTTCATAGGGTGCAAATAAAAAAATTTCATGATGAATCATAAGATGATTGTTAGTTATATGGAATATTTAAATATTCATCCTCTTTATTCATGCCATGTAAGAATTCATCCTACCCTTTTTTCATGCTTATATTTTCATCCTTACATTATGTAAATTACCATTATTACCCTTTATTCTATTTTATATACAGATATTAAATATATATATATATGCCCACACATTTACACATTTAGAGAGAGAGAGAGAGCGGGGGGGCGGCGACGGATGAAAACTGTTCCTAAATCTATGGGAATAGATTGGTTGAATATGGAAGCACCTATGGATCGCGAAATTAGGTGAGATATAACAAGGGAAGAGATGAGAATTTTCAAATTTTCAAATTTCCAACAAAGAAAATCCCATTGATTTCTCGTTTCATTTATATTCCACAAAGCAGATGCCCAAAGCCCTGTTCATCATGAATCGTTCCAGTTATTCCACTGCGCAACATGTATCGAATACGTACATGAACATTCATTGCAGAATATTGTTAATCATCTTACCTACATGGTAAATTAACCATGTTACCTACAAGTTTTAATGGTAAATTAGCCGTGAAATGTTGGCCAATACATGGTCCTAAGCCAAGCATATTTCATAATTAGTTGCCCATATCTCAAATGCCCACAAACAAATTAACACATTCTGAATGCCAATCAAAATAGTAGTGAAACAACTACACAAAACCACCTGCACATTATATTATACCAATTGAAAACTATCCTTCCAAAAGTTAATGGACACTCCAATTAAGTACATGCAAAATATGAAAATAACATCCAGACTTGCTCGATACGCTGTCTCACATATTTCTCCCTTAAATCTTGCCCGTGTCTTCGAGGACCCTTCCACATTATGATTTTCTTGGTCTTTCATACATTTTAAACTATTCTTCGCTATCTTCGAAGGTGGCGTATCCTCAATTATTGCATCATCTAGAACTATTTCTCTTTGTTTCAACCTAGCTCCTCCTTCCACTACTACAATAATAGATATGCGTCACACTAAGGAGATTCACAAAGATCACGGTTTCAGTGAAAGCGTGATAAAAAGTGAAGCTTAAATTTTTTTATCTCAGTTTAAGTTCAAAACTGAGATAAAAAATGGGTTTTAGCCCAAAATAAAAGACCTCGCTCTTGCGGTGAGATAAAAGAAAAACAACCTCACCCTTGTGGAGTGATAAAAGATTTTAGAGCAGAAAAAAATGAGATAAAAGATCTCACTCTTGTGGCGAGATAAAAGAGAAAAGATCTCACCCTTGTGGCGTGATAAAAAAGAGAAAAGATCTCACCCTTGTGGTGTGATAAAAGATTTTAGGGAGGAAAAGAATGAGATAAAAGATCTCGCTCTTATAGCGAGATAAAAGAGAAATGACCTCACCATTGTAGCGTGATAAAAAACTTTGGGAATTGAAAACGGTGAGGTGCTTATTGCTAACTGTTCATTTCAGCTAATGTACCTACTCGACGACACACTTATGGAGCACAGTCCGTACGATGCTGTTTTGAGCTTATTCGAGAGGATTAATCCGGATATGTTCATCCATTCGATAGTCAATGCAGCTTAAAATCCATATAAAATGGTTAGTTTATAAAAAAAAAATTAAAGTTTGTCCATAATGTTACAATCTGCATGTTATGATAATTTTTATAAAAATACAAAGTGCACACAACAAAAAACACTATTGTCAACTAAATTTACTAGCTAGCTAAAACTAAATTTTTCACTCCAAGAAAATCTTTTGGTGACAACAACTAATTTTGATGGGAAAAAAATCTGTTGTCATATTTTTAAATTTTTTTAAACAATGTTTATATATGTATTTTTATATATTTTAATATCATGTTAATTGCATTCCAAAAAATTCAACAAATTTTAAGAGATTTTTTTTTCCTCACTTTAGGAAGTAAGTATAAATATTTTTGTTTTCTTAATCTAACAGAAGTTCTTGGCTAGCTTAGTGGTAAGGGTTTGGGAAATCAACTAAGAGTGCGTGGGTTCAAAACTTAGCAATGACAAGAAAAGATGGTCTAGTAGATACAAGTTTTTCATCTCAGTTTATGGTGGTGTGATCATTTTGAACTTTCTATCACGCTTATAGACCGTGATCTAAAGTGACATACAATTACACCAAGAAAAGAGAAACAATCACGCCAAAGAGAAACAATCACGGCTTATAACCGTGATAAAAGAGAAACGATCACACTTTTTGGCCATGATTGTTTCTCTTTTTCAATCACGGTTTATAACTGTGATAAAAGAGAGTGACTTACAATCACACTCAAATCCATCACGGTAGCAAGAGTGTGATGAAAAACTTACAATCACGGACAATAGCTGTGATCTTTATGGTTTATTGTAGTAGTGTTCCACATTACGAGGCGTAACTCCTGAAATAAAGTAACACAAACCATTAAGGTTTCATGACCACACAAGGCTGTATAATTCAGGAAACATGGATAATTTACGATCAAAATTGGTATTGGCCAAACTTATGTCAATCGCCATGGATTATTTTGCAACAAAATGGGTATTTGCCATTTTTTCATGGTCAGTTGTCAATATTATGCAATAATTGATTAAGTTGGCCATCCAGGCATGGTTAACTATCCATGTTTAAAGTGTCCATGATAAAATGACCATGTTATATGAAATACTTACCATACAATATTGGATAATTTTCAATTAAACTGGTTATGCCCAATTTAAAAAATATACTCCCTCCGTCCCACTTTGTTCCGTCTGTTTCCTTTTTGGAACATCCCAAAAAATTGTCTATATCTCACAATCTATAATGTTTTTTATGATTTCGAAAACTTTGTTTAATAAAATAAATTGAGATCTATCAAATAAGATCCATATTGAATATATAAAATATTATAGATTGTAAGATATAGACAATTTTTTAAGACGTCCAAAAAAGGAAACAGGCGGAACAAAGTGGGACAGAGGGAGTATATACCAACAACTAGCATCACTTGGCAATGATTTTTGATTTTCAAATTCATATCATAGAACACGGAATATATAGAATCAAAACTCATTGCTATGTATAACATGATAAGTTGACCACAGCTTCACATGTTTTCTTCCTTTTTCATCATTTTGGCTTACCACATAACAAAGATTGATACTTTCCTTTGATCTTAAATCAAGGAACATGGCTAAATTACCATCACAAGCGGAAAAAACATGAACAGCATTACATGATTAAATTACCATGACGAATACAACGTTTCATGACCATTCATAATCTATCTTCAAACGGTTTATAATAACATCACATACTCAAACAATATAGCATTGAAATCATGGAATGTAACGCGCACAATTGAAGATTTGATTTTTTTATAAAAACATGGCATATCTACTATATTACGAAATCATGAATCGATGAATACATGCATCAAATTTGAATAGAACACATAATAAGACATATTTTTCAGAACATGGTTATATTATCAGCAAGAAAAGCAACCAACGTAATTAAAAAACTAAATCGAATTCATGAATTGAAGAAGATCGCCATGAATCTCACTGAATCATGACATGCAACTTATTAAACAACTGATTCATGACTTATTGCAACACACAGTAACAAAGTTAGCACAATGGCCACAAACAGATCAGTTTTATAAGCGTAACCTAGCTCCAACCTTCAAATCCAAACCAAAAAAATGAAAAAAAATCGAGGATTTGACAAATAAACTTACGAATTCTAGCCATTTCGGTTTCTTCCCCTTCTACTCCGCCAATGGCTTCAACCATGAAGGACTTGATCGATATGTGGCGTCGTGTTTTTTTCCGCAAAAAACCCCATTCGGAAAGGACAAGGGAATGCATACCTAGTTGTTCGCCGCCGGAAATCGCAACAATGGATGACGGGATTGAAAGTTGGGTTCTCTGACTGGTGTGAGTTTCGAATGACTAGGGTTTTATGAAAAATTTGAGCTCCAAATTCGAATCGAGGGGTTCGTTATAAATTGATAGGATCGATTAATATCTTACACGCCAATATTGGGATATGATCGCAAGCACTACTACAAAAATAGATAAAGACCTCGGTTATTTGGTGTGATCTTTCACTTTTAATCTCGCATTCAAAACCGTGGTCTATCAAGGTGTAACTAAAAGTCTCTATCTTTTAACCACAGGATAAAAACCGTGATTAAAACTCATTAATACCGTGACTAAAAACATAAAAACTGTGATTAAAAAAGACAAAACCGTGACCTTTAATAGCTTAACATCTCAGTTTTATTATAAAACCGTGGTTGTTTAGAGAGTAATAATCTCAATTTTTGAAAAAACCGAGATTGAAAGTGGCGTTTTCCTAAAGGAAAAAATCCACCTTTATTTTTCCTGCTGGGTTTTGAACCTAAGTCTCTTGAGTTTTGCATAGAAGTTTCAACCAACTGCACCACACACACTTTTCAATATATAATTGAAATATTTAATATATAACATATGCGTTTAAAATTAAAATATATTTCGAACATCATTTTGAACCTTCAAATATTAAAATTAGAAATTTTGATAAACATGAAAGTTGTAACCCTTTGTGTTATTGTTCAAATCCAATTTGAATTATCTCAATTAATGGAGTTTTGAGCATAGAGTTGTACTCGAAATACATTTGGCGACGAAACGCAACCTTCATAAATTTCATCACCAAAGGTATCCATTTGGTGACGAAATATATTTTCATCGCCGAAAGTATCCCATTTTTTGACGAAATATTTTTTTGTAGAATGGTTGAGAGTGACATTTATTTAGGGGTATTGCGCGCGTAGTCGATTAAGGGGTAAGCGACTTTCAACTTTTCCTATATAAGAGCTTTCATCTTAAGTCTAAAAAAAATGTGATGTATTCTGTAACTTACGATCTCAGTTTCTAGATGATTGAGATTAAAGGTTCTTTTTATCTCAGTTTTTAAAAAACGAGATCTATTCTTTAAGTTACAATCTCACTTTTAGATTATTGAGATTAAAAAATCTTTTCATCTCAGTTTTTTTCGAAACGAGATATATTCTTTCATATATAATCTCAGTTTTTTGAGAATGAGATCTATTCTTGAAGTTACAATCTCACTTTTTAGATTACTGAGATTAAAAAATCTTTCCATCTCAGTTTTTTCATATAACTGAGATTAAAACTATAGTCCATAACATTTTATTACGCTTTTACAAAAAGTGAGATCTTTTTAGTTTTTGGACCGTGATCTTTATACCATTTTGTAGTAGTGAAGATTTTCACAAGACAGACAAATGGTTGAATCGAGATTTTTGGGAGGACGGAATGGATTTGAAAATCGTCCCACATTCTACAAGAAAAAGTATGTTTAGTGACGAAAAAGTGGTGACAAAATTTAATTTCGTCGCTAAATGAGTATATTTGGCGACAAAAAAAAAAAAATCGTCATTGTTTTGATAACTTTCTTAACGAAATTATTTTGTCACCAATTATAACTATTTAGCAACGAAAAAGATATTTTTGTCACCAAAGGCTCCTATTTGGCGACGAAATAAAATTTTTGTCGCCAAAAGAGTAAAAAATGAGACGAAATTATTTTTTGTCACCAAAGATAACTATTCGGTAACGGAAAAAATATTTTGTCGCCAAATGAACCAATTTGGCGACGAAAAATATTTTCGTCTTCTTTTTACATTTTCAGTGACGAAAAATTTATCCTTTGGTGACGAAATTTATGAATTACGCTTTGTCACAAAATATATTTCGGGCATAAGTCTTTGCTCAGAACTCCGATTGAGATAATTTAAATTGGATTTGAACAATAACATAAAGAGCTACGACTTTCATGTTTATTAAAATTGCTAATTCTAATGTTTAATAGTTCAAAATGCCATTCAAAATATATTTTAATGTTCAATGTATGTGTTATATATTAGATATTTCAAACATATGTTGAAAAGTTTGTGTGGTGTAGTTGGTTAAAACTTGCGTGCAAAACTTGGGAGACTCGGGTTCGAAACCCCTCAGGAGCAAGAAAGTGAGATTTTTTTTCACATATAAGAATGTCTTTCGCGACGAAAAATTTCGTCACTGATGGGTCACCTTTGACAAGCCAAAGGGAATAATTTGTGACGAAATTTTTTGTCATAAAAAAAGCACAATAGGTGACAAAGAAAATTTCGTCACCAAGTCATTTTTCCGTGACGAAATTTTTCGTCACCAAAAGGCACTATAGGTGACGAAAAATAGATTTCGTCACCAGGAAGGAATCCTCGACAACCTTTAGTCGACAAATTTTTTTTCGTCACCTATATTATTTGTGACGAAAAACATACAATTTGCGACGATTTCCATTCGTCACCCAATGCAAATTTTCTTGTAGAATTTCAACTATATATATATATATATATATATATATATTAGAATATATATATGTAGCAAGAATATAAGGGCATCACGGGTAAAAAAAGATAGTAAGAGGACGGAAACATAAGTACATTAAGAGGGCAGGACGAAAACATAAGTGTGTAGGGGTTTTAGGACGATTTATTAAGCCTCCTTTGTTATATCCCACGCCATTCATGCATCCACTCAATTGTCACAAGTGTTTGTTTTGTTCGTATACCCACTGTAAATTATTAAACTGGTACTAGTTTTTTTTCCCCAGTTAGTACGCAGAGGCATCTAATCTGCATAATGAAAGCGAAAGGGCAATTGGACAGTAGAAATATAAGCAAAAGGTGATTCTCTTTGTGGTTGATTGTTTCGAAGTAGGGATCACCCTGTTGATCACAAGTGATGCTCCGACCATAAAAAAGACCCTCTATCAAGTCTCGCAAGGCATCCTTTTGATTTTAACAAGCTTTCCTAAGGAACCTGTTTGTGAATATTATTGGGGACCAACGGTCACCGAAAATATAATGGCACTTCAATGGTACAAAGGTATTATGGTCTGCTTTCACCTCGGAATCGATGTTGCCGAAATATGGCTCGCAGTGTTGCCCTAATCTCAAGTGATGCTAGTGAAGAAGACAAGAGACGAATTGCTTTAATTCAGCTAGGACTTTTGATTGTACTAAACAATTTGTATGTCCTGAACCTTTACGTGAATCAATACAATGCTACAAAATCACAAAAGCAAGAACTACAAACAATGCTACAAAATCACAAAAGCAAGAACTGCCCACCAACATAGAAGAAAGGATTGCCCCACACTACAACAAAAATCACCTTTTACAGAGTTCGAAAAACGCTATAAAAAGTAATAGATAGCGTTCTCAGGAACGCCTTATTTGCCGATGCTGTGAAATGTCTGAACCTTTTGATAGCGTTCTTTCAACGCTATGAATTCTTAGTCTTTTATAGCGTTTTTTGAACGTTATATATTAGTACTCTATTATAGCGGTGAAGGAACGCTGTGTGATTCTAGATCTTTAATAGCATTCTTTGTAAGTTATGGTCTCTACCTTAATGATAGCGTTTTTTGAACGTTACATATCACTGTCCTTTTTTTTTGTGAGAGTTCAGCTCACTGTGTATGATTGCTTTAAATTTATTTCAACAAATCTAAATGATCCAATTGCCATGAATCCAACAACCATATATTCACCCAATTATGTACAAAATTAACATGGAAATAATAGTATTGCATCCAAATTGAAGTATATTATGTTAACATTGGAAAAAAACCAGTAGCTTCCAAATGCAAAAAGATATAAACATCCACGTAGCCCACCTCTCTCATAGAAAAACAAAGAAGAGAAAAGGAAGTGTCAAAGGAAAATGGTTCAACTAAGTTTCAACCCGCGGTAGCTAGATCACAATCTCCATCTTCATATGACAAAGCAATGATCTTCTCTCTTTTTTCTTTGATTGGCATCGATCTTCTCCTTCTACTTGAAGACCTACAACAAAAGAAAACATTTTTATTTCTATTTAGAAAATCTAAGTTTCTAATCAAATCAACTTTTGCACTTTTGCAAAAGAAAAGACTAATCTCTTGGTCATAACTAAAGTGCATGAAAAAGTCAAAACTCTTTCAAAATCAGCAAACCTAACGGCAGGCTAAATATCCAAACAACACAAAGCAAAACCTATAGAAATATTTACCCCCTCCCCAATAGATATACTTTTGCCCCTTCTTTTATCTTTGAATCCAAGTCCAACACTTGCCATACTTCACATAAAAAGACTTTAAATACCATATCATGCTCTAGAAAATAAACCAAGATCTTTCTAACACTTTCAGCAACCAACATACCTTTAGACTCCCGAAATAACAGTTCCAACTTCTATGCACCAAATTCAACACCTAATTTCCCTGTTTCAGAAACTACAACATTATATTCTAGCAAACAAAACCATTTACCATATAGCATTTAACATCAAATTCTTGAATTCAATTTAAATTTTCAAGCTTCATGTTCTACAGTTCTAGCAACAGATTTTCAACAACAAAAACACATTCCATTAATCATGTTTTCACCAAACAAGGACAATAGACTAGAAAGAGTAACTTCAAAGAGCGTTCAGGTGACATCTAAGAAGAAAAAAGCTATAGCAAAAAATAACTGGTGTTTATTTAACCAGCGTACTTTGACACACTCCAAACAGTGTGTGTCTGCAATTATTGCATCTCTATAATAGTATTTTTGCAAAAACGCTATAAAACTATGTTATTAAAGCCCACATATGTTGTAGTGAGTTGCAATCATTTGGTGCCAATGGGATCAAGTGAAAGGTCTTCACTTGAAAAAAGAAGTAAAACACGACGTAAGGATAATCTCACTTATTAGCCCCACATGTAAGGCTACTATAGCATAACAACTGAGCAGGACAATAGTTAGCTTCACTAATGCTATTCTTAAAAGAACGCTATTAACTAATGCTATTAAAAGGCAGATTTGTTGTAGTGAGTACAGGCGCAGTGACGTCAGGCTACCAAGAGAGAAAAAGGAGTACGTAATCTTATTTTCTAAAACCACCAACGGATATTAAAGCTACTAAAGTATTCCCTTAAAAAAAAGGGACTATTGTAGTTTATTCCATGCAAGAACAACATTGATGTGATCTATTATCTAAGATGAAGGAGATGTGTCGGTAGTCAAGCGCTAGACAAATGGAAACTTTACATCCAACCTAAAAAATTATGGGAGTACTCTTTATAAAAATTTCGCAAACAATAGTATATTCCCTTCACAATTATGAAATCGACAAGTCGAACATCCATATCCTTGTTTACCTTGAGTATATTAGGTTGGAGGCCATTCGGACCCATGGAAGAGAACGCTGCCATGAACGGTGCTGGTCTACTGCCCAAGACAGTTTCCGGTGGGATCAACATCGCCGTTGGACTATTACTAGCTCTGATATAGTCGAGAATGGTGACTGAATCGTTAGAAAACACTGCTGTTCCAGGAAGCACATGATCATCAACGGATATCCCTATGCCATTCACAGGATTTTGCAGAACGAAACCAATCCCACCAACATGTTTCACCTCCAAACCCTTCTCAACATTGAAGGAATACCCACTTAGGCACACGACAATTTTTCCTTCGACAAGAGCTGGGGAGAGAGTTCCATGGGGGCATAGCCTGGAAAATTCAAGTACATGATTAAGGCATTGGAAATTAGTACAAATACTTCTTCATACTGTTTTCACGGATGCGAAAAGGAAGAAAATTACCCGGTCTTGTCTTTGGGGGTCGTACCGGGAATTTCTGGGTTTCCGACATAAACTAGTGGGTACATCTTGCCCAGCTTAAATGGAGTCACCGTCTACCCCTATGTATGGATCAGGGAAGAAAAATTAGACACCAGGAATCAAATTCGATATATACGTACCTTGTGGTTTCTCTCGGGGTGACCGATAATCCTGTGTGTTATTTAGAGGTCCATAATATGCCTCATATCCCTTTATATAGTATCTAGCTCCAATTATTTTCCTGCATAAAGTTAAAATAAAATCACATTATTTTTCATTTTGAACTATGGGCAGGTATGAAAAACTGTACTTGAAACAATTTTGTTAGGTCTAATGAAAGCACTTTATTCACTGCTACATGCTATAAAGCAAGGTTTTCTTTTCCACTTCAAAAAAGGAAGTTATTTTTCCCTTCTTTTCCTCTTCAGGAAAAGAATTGGTGATCTTTTTATGCGATCGCACATACACCACAATCTAAGAAGGCCACAATGAACAAGAATGCAGGGAGATGTGATCGATGGTAAGGAGTGGTACAATTTTTTCATCTCTTTTCTTTATGCCACCCAAGTACTCAACTGTGTTCGAAACAATAATTCACTTACGGAAAAGTTTTATGCAGGAAACTTGTCTTAAGAGTTTCACAATGTCAGCTTCAAAATTACACAACTCAATGGTGGTGGTTGTGGTTTGAAATGGAAGCACTACAGTCTACAATAGTTCGTATCATTAGCTTCTGTTCTAAAAAACAATACGAAGACCACGTCTGTATAATGATCTCGTGATGACTTTATGAAATGGTCATAACTAAGAAGCAAGTAGACTAAACAAACCAAATCCTAGGTTAATTTTAAAAACACAAATCATAACCAAGCTAAAACTCAAGCAAGACATCGATCTTTGGCAAACTCAATTTTTTACTTCCAATTCTTGACAAGTTCGATCCTACTTTCTATGCAAGAAAATCTTATTTCGACTGTGTGTCCAACAAAAGAGAACCGTAGAAGCTGTCAGTTCACGAGACATATGACTATGGAACAATGGTTCAGATATCAAGATGACTCATTGTCAATGGGCCATTCTTGGTCAGACAATTAAATAAGGGAACGTAGCAAAACCATGAGAGGAGGATTACCTGCCATAGCATATCAATAAAACAATCAAAATGAAAGCATTTAGCCAACTTGATTCTTAGTATGCCACCCAAACCTGATAAAGCATGCAAAACCAACAAAATAACGTATGTAAATCAATAAACTCAGACACATCTCATGATAAAGGAGTGGATGAATACACCTCTCGCTGGCTCCTCAAAAAGGTCGAACACATTTAAAAACATGAATACTTGAATCAAATGCTACAGATTTACAGAGATTGAATATAGGTTTTTCTTTTTGTGTTAACTTCATGAATCTTTCGATGTCACGAAACATGGATGCAATTGATCATCAAAGTATCTATGCAACACACTATGTTGATATGTTCAATAAATGTAATGCACTGATTTTGATAAACGAGCAAAGATATTTCTAAGAGAACTTTTTGTTGTCCTGCTTCTTGGAAATACTTAAAAAAGCAGGGCAAAGGCCATATCAAACTATCAACCTATCCTCTGAAACTAAGACAATTCAACATATATTTAAGAAAGTCATTTCGGTTTTATTGCACTTGATCTGAAAATTATGGCCAAGAGTTTTCTTGCTGTTGATTCCGTTACAAATTAAAATTAGTCAATAATTTTAAACTAGCAATAGAATTGGAAGGATGAAGTAACCGATAGCGCCACAACATTGATATAGAAATCAATAAGTGTTGCCCCCATCCACCTTCAAACATAGTACTCTTAGATTCACATGTTTCATAAGCAAAAAGCACATACATCTAGAATTTGAAGGCAGATGAACGCGCGTGCATAGAAACGTGGATGCCTGAGCTTCCAGCCTCACTTCTTGTGAAATTGGCAAAAGTAATTAAAAGGGAGGCATCAAACATATAAGTGGACCTTTTAAGTATATGAAAGAGGAAAAAGGGCAAGGGGGATGCTTTCAGTTAGATTAAGAAGTTGGATAAGTGGCCACTATAGCCTAAGGGGTCAACATGAAATTCCATGGGGCAACATAGGTGGCTCGATCATTTCCTAGCAAAGTGCAGACATGTAGGACGAGAAACCTGAGAGAGAATTACAATACAACTCTCCAAAATAGCCTGTTCGCTATCGTTTTGCAGCTTTTGCTTTCTATTGTGTGCGCAATTGTCAAAAAATACAAAAAACTTTATTGGTGGACAGATTTTGAAACTTGTAACAGGAAGAATGTTTCATAACTGACTTTAAGCAACAGTCAAAAAGATGTTTCTGAGCTGTTAAAAAATGAACCTAGTGCCGCTAGAAACTGAATACGACATGAAGACGTAGAACAGTAATTTGTTCCCAAAATCACGATCTGAAATCTACATTTTTGCAATACGGTATTTTCAAATGGCAGCTAAATAGGGACTGCAGAGTGGAAAAACGTACTCCCCATTGTACTAAGGTTCAAGACACCGCGCACTTGGACCTCGAGTATCTCAGGTTTTACTAGGATCCATGTATGTAATAAAACTACAGAATGAGAGAGCCCTAGGTCAGCGTGAACTTGTTTATTGGCAATGCATGTGCATAATTAATAAGGAATAAAGATCAATTAATGAAAGGAATCTGTGAAATTAACCTTAACTCGCAGCTGCAAAGTGAAATCGAGCCTTAACTTGCAGCTGCAAAGCAAAATTGAGCCTTGATCTCGTTGCTGCGAAACGAAATCGAGAGATTAAATGCCGTTAAATGTTAAACCTAGATAAAACCAGATATGAGAATGGGGTAACCTAGTGAAACACATAGGAGAGGAGAGAATGAATCAATTCAAAAGCCCAAATATCTAGAATCACAAACCCCAAATCACAAAAGAAAAAAAACCATAATCTGTAACAAACAGTGCAGAATTACAAACCCCCAACCCTAAAATTGATTAACCGTAAATAAATGTCTTTCAAAATCGAAGTGGCTGGGTTTGTGCATGTTCAAAAACTTCTCACTCTACAACTAGGTTTCTGGCTGGGTTTGATTAATCGTACATGATCGAAAGCTTCTCACTCTAAATTCGAAGTGGCTGAGTGTGTGCGATGGTTCTATCTGCTCGCTGATGGGAGATCGATGGTGAGAGAGAGAGAGGAACAAACCCTTTTAGATCATATTATTGGAAAAATAGAGGAAAAGGACCAAACCTTTGGGTGGAACACAGAACGAAGTGGGTTATCGGCTCTTCAACCCCAAAGAAAACGACGATGCCCATTCTTTCCGAGAAAACGATGTAGATTTTCCGGCGACAGCAGCGTGGAGGGAGGAGGCAATAGCGGTTGTGATGCCGGAAGGGATTGTTTTCGTGAGGTTGTTCGAGGATGTGATTGATAAGCTCAGGGCACCATTCCCAAATTGATTGATTTTGAGGACAGAGTTCAGCTCCAAAGACGGAGCTCTTTTCCTGCGCCATGCGTGTTGCAGTTGAAATCTATACAGAGAGAGAGAGAGAGAGTGTGTGTTTTAGGGCTTGAAATTGAATGCGGAAGAGAGGAAGAAGGGATTTCCCACAAAATCCCCAAATGGGGTTGCCGCCTTTCATAGGTGCACGCTATAGTTGAGTTAATGAAACGCTATCGAAAACCTTCCGCTTCCCTACAGTACCGCGTACGCTATCTTAGCCTCAATATGCAACTCTATTATAGCATTTGTGAAAGAACGCTATCATATTATGCTATAAAAGGCCTTCTTTGTTGTAGTGCCACCATGGGAAGTTACTATCATGTATACAGACTGGATGTGGAGTGCTAGATCGTGTCTCAGAGTATAGTTTGACGATCTTTCTTCAGATACATATTTAAGTGTAAGTTTGCTTTTGATGAGGGATATGAGTGAGGATGGAAATGTTGGATGGAGATGAATGAGAGAATGGTAGTACAAATACCAGAAAGCAGATCTCTTTTGCATCAAAAGGAAAGACTTCAATCAGCAACTTAGGCCCATTGGTTGACGAACTTGCAAATGAGGTTTCCCACAAATACACATTCAATACAAATGCTATGATTGAAAAAATTGTACACTCAATTTTGTCCCCACTCTTCGCTCATCTTCGTCGTTGCCAATTTTGTCACCTCCATGAAGATGACGAGTAAAACCGCAACAGTCTTCCGAACCCGTTTTCTCCTCTACAACCTCTCTGGCGGAGGCTATTCATTCTCCATTTTTTCGAAATGATGTCTTACGGTATTATTCGTCTGGAAAAAATGGAGAATGAACAGCCTTCACTAGAGAGGTGGTGGTGGAGAAAACAAGTTCGGAAGACAGTAGCGGTATTACACGTCATCTTGATGGAGGTGACGAAATTGGCAATGGCAAAGATGCAGCAAAGAGTAGGGACAAAATTAAGTGTATAATATTTTCTATCATAGCATTTGTTATTGAATGTGTATTTGTGGGAAACCTCATTTGGGAGTGCATCAAACAATGGGCCTAAGTTGCTGGTTGAAGACATCCCTTTTGATATTGCGAAAGAGATCCGCTTTCTGGTATTTGTACTACCATTCTTTCATCCATCTCCATCCAGCATTCCCATCCACACTCCTATCCTTGATCAAAAATTAACTTGCACTTAAATATATATATCTGAAAGAAAGAACGTCAAACTACTTTGAGGCGCGATGTAGTGCTCCACATCGAGTCTACTTACATAATAGTAACTTTCCCCTTGTGATGGGGCAATCCTTCCTTGTACTTAGGTTGCTAGTTCTTGCTTTTCTAGTTTTGTAGCAATGTATTGATTCACGTAAACGTTCAGAACATAGAGAATGTTTAGAACAATCAAAAGTCCTAGCTATATTAAACAAATTTGGCTCTTGTCTTCTTCACTAGCATCACTTGGGATTGGGGGCAACACCGCAAGCCATATTTTGGCATGCAACATTGATTGAGTGGAGAAAGAAGACCATAATATACCTCTGTACCATCGACGTGTCACTTTGTAGTGACCGTTGGTACACAGAGAGATCTTCGTGTTAACTTTTGGAGTGAGAGAGACATCGCTGGTGCACAGGTGGCCCCTAGGACCCCGAACTTTAATTGGCACAAAATTGGGCTCCCAAATAGGTGTCAGTCTAGACAAGTACCGTTCAAAGCGTTGATTAGGTATCACAATGACATTAGATTGTTTGAAAAATCTTATCAAAGATGGTCCTTTACGTACACCTTTCTTTAACTTAGCATCCAAAACTTGTCACTGGTTAAAGTAGTTGTATTTGAAGTCAAACAAAACTCTCTTAACTTACAAGTGCAAAAGTGAGTACGTCTAGTTGTTACTAAATTCATTCATATCTCGAGACATATAGTCTCGCATGCTTTCTGAATTACAACCCTACTTCCAAACCAAAAATGCATTCTAAAATAAAGCCTGCCCACTCTTATTTCGATTATATCTTGTAGGAGGCCACCGACAATGATTCTACCTTCAGTCCAACCACCAAGTCCACCAAATTTATGAGCACCAAACCTCTCACCACCACCACCTACCACCTATTAGTGGTAGGGTGTCTGGTTGTGGTATAGGTGGTGGTGGTAAGGGGTTTAATTAGCACTCATAAATGTAGTGGATCGCGACCTGGTAGATGGGTTGAAGTTGAAATCATTTTCGGTGGCCTCCAACAGCATATACTCACAATAAAAGTAGGCGGCCTTTGTTTTAGGATGCATTTTCGGTTTGGATGGAGGGATGAAATTCAAAAGGCAAGTGAAGCTGAGATTAAATTCTTTACACCTAGTATAAACATTTGTTTCCTCCAAATCAAGTACATCGCACCACGTTACCATGTTCTATCGATTGAGACCACTATTTTGCAACTTGACGCGATATAAATGATTTGGAGGAAACAAATTAATATTTACACCAGCAGCGTAAGGAATTTAATAACACCTACATATACTCACTTTTGCAAATGCACGAGAGAGTTTTGTTCTATGATCGATTATATTTATCAAAAATCTAATGTCATTGACAGTAAATCAACGTTTTGTATGGTAAATATTTTCAATTTAAGCTACCCCTTTCAAAACACAGCCCTAGGGGCCCCATTTCCTTCTTCTTACTATTAAATTACATGAACCAAATCTCCTCTTTTTTCTCATTTGGTTTTTACTATAATAAGTTAACGGGTTAATTTGGTTAACTTAACACTGTTGCAATGATTGTTGTTATGTTGTGGTCAAATTATTTTATTTTATTTTATATTCTTCTTGCCTAGAATAATCAAAATTGATATAAGAATCTTTTTTTTTTTTTTATCTTTCGTTGTGATAATCTTATTTTCTTCTTGCCTAGGAAAATCGAAATAGATATAATAGCAGAGACCTCTGCCTCACGTCGTGATTGCCTTTTTTTCTTATTACAAGCAGTAAGAGATAAAAATATTAGAAGTTTGAAAAAAATTCACAATCACTGCAAGTCTGGTTGGGTAAATTATACTAAAAAATAATTGGCCTAGCAAGAGAATAATAATCAACCAAATACTCCCCTTCAAAAAACAAATAATAGTAGAGAAAAGATTAGAATAGCCTGTGGAATAGTCACGGTGCGTGGATTGGACTCTCTTTCGGAAGGATACACCTCTTCTACGCAAGATTGAATGGTGTTCTTTTCCCAAATTTCAACGATCTTCGAGTTCTCTTTTGTGCATTAAATTAAACCCATGAACCATTGTAGTTTTTTACACTCAAAATAATCAACGGAAAGCAACCTCAAGTATGGAGTAAAATAAGCAACAAAAGCTTTTAATTTTCCGAGTAGAGCACAGCCGAATATATGTAGCCAGTAATTGTAACGTTTGTTACCCAAAAAAGGGTAATGATCTCATTTCTAGGAGAAAAAATAGTAAGATTCCGTCAAAGTGGTTATCAACAATCACTTCCTGAGGTACTGAAAGGTAGAGAATGAGTTTCGTACACCATGTGGCGATACTCCGGAGATATTGATTTTTCCCCTCCATATTCATACCTCCGACCACTTCTCTCTCAAATTACTCTCTCATCCCCAACCCCTCCATATTCATACCTCCGACCACGTCTCTCTCAAATTACTCTCTCATCCCCACATTTCTCTCTTTAGTTTTATAAAAACATCAAAAATCTAAAATATTAGGATTTAGCTGGTTTTGAAGGGAAAACACATTGTTGATATATACTACGTGGTAATTAATACAACAATATCAAATTAAATTGTACTCCATATATGTAGAATATTAAACTAAGGTCATCTAAAGTGGTATAATCAAAGCCAATTGTTTTTAAAGTTAACAATGCTGGTGGAAAAAATGGCTCACAATGTTATAATTAAACTTAGCAATATCCTTAGAAATAATCAAATTTTGGGTTTTGGATAACCAAAACTAGCATCATTTTTCAATAATCAAAATTTGTGGACCCCACACCACATAAGTTAATTGGTTCCAAAGTTTGTATATATGCGTGTTTCAACTGGTATTTTCTTCTTCTCTTCTTCGTCTGCTCTATATTTTCTTCACTTCACTCACTTACTGTTTCTCTTTCTTTTCTTCCAAAAGTCAAGCTCATATATCTCGATTATCTATAATTCAACCAATCGTCGACGAATTAAAGTATTTCACTATTGTTTTCAGTTTTTATTTTATTCCTTTTCTGTTCTTCCCCTGTGATTAAATACATGAAGAACTTTGCATTCTTTTTAAAATTCAAGAACACATTTGATTTTTTTAAAAGATTAAGAGAGTGGTGGATTTGTGATATTAGTTTGGTTAGATAGGTTATAGGAATAGGCCATGGGAAAAAAAAATTGGTGTTGTTTTGATAGAGAACACTAGGAAGAACACCATATATTTGAGAGAGATAGTAGTGGACCCCTTATTTTGGTTATTGACTAGGAGTGACCACCGTGGACCTAAATATTATTAAGCTTAACAACCTCTTAAATAAATAATCAAAAACTGATGTGTCAACTTTTGGTTATCTATTTTTTATTATACCACTGTAGATAGCCTAAGACAACAATAACCCAACTATTAAGAGCATCAGAAATTGATTAGTTATTTTTATGTGTTAAAGGTGTTCGTTATAGCAAGAGATCCTCTCTCTAGTCCATGAAAATATATTGGATTGTCCAGTTCGTCCATTTTTTGTCTTTTTCAAGCCCACTTTCTGATTCAAATTGTTCACATTTTAGAGCTCATCGATAACGTGCAAAATCATGTAAAAAAAAATTAGGGTAATCGGATATCGATTGATATAATTTTGGAATGTATTTTAATTTAAGATAAATGAATTAAATAGATTCTAATTTGGTGTTGTAATATTGTTACGTCCTAAGACACGTGTTTCGAAATTATATGAAACGATATGCGATTAACCTGATTTTTTGACATTGCTAATCTTTTAAAATACTAATATACGAACGGTTTGAATAGTGACGATTGGCTTATATACTTGACTCAAAACTAAATTACTTTGGGTCAAAATCAAAGTAGAACCCGTATTTCTTTTGCGTGTTCACTTAATTACTCAAAGTTGTTTACGGGTGAATGAAACTTTAGCTTAACAAATCAATACTTGAACTTGGAAAATTTGCACCCAGCGAGAGTTGTCTCCACTCCACTGGCCCAGGGGTTTGCTCTCCCACCGTAGAGGCCAGGTTTGAGTTTGAATCTCGATGGTAGGCCAATCAGTCGGGAGTCGGCGTGAGTAGCATCTTGGGATTGGGGGGCATCCAGTTGTCTCCCTCCTAGCTGCTTTTAGCTGCTTTACGTTCGTGCTTTACTCTGTCACCGACCCTGTATCAGGTTAATCTAGTTCTGTTTTGGTTTGGAGATACCTCCTATGTTGGTATAAAAAATAAAAAAATAAAAAGAACTTGGAATTTTGCTTGGAAAGCACTTTCGGTTTACTGAATTCAAGTTTGGATTTACTTTGAAGCACGACTACGACATTCATATTTTCTTTTTCCAGAAAATTATTTACCCTTCTAGAAGCTTGCCAATTGAACCGGTGCGTATCCATCTGATGAAAATAACTGTCAATCCATGGGCCAAACCGGTGAATTTGTCCATTGGGAAGGGATGAGGAAAATAACTGTCAAATCCTGGATTTAGTCAAATCAATCAAAATCGAATGATTTGGTTCGGTTTCTTAGTAATTTGATTTGGTCCCGGTTTTAGAAAAATAGAAACCTAGTTAATTAAATAGTTTGGTATATGGATTTACGTTAACAATTCTGGCTCTAAATCAATCTGAAGTGTATAAGGAGTATATATTTGTTTTAGATACACTGAATAAATTAATTTCCTAATCTAATGTTCTATTCTACCATCCTATTCTTTCAATTCCAGAATTATTTTCCTAAACTTTTAAATATGATAACGTATTCCTATAAATTCAATGCACTAAACATACACGTACGGCTTGAGCTTAATCAAATGAATTTTGACTTTTTTTTTATCAAAAACTAATTTTCTAATATAATACTCTATTCTATGGCACTATTCCTTCACTAATTATTTGTATTCTACTCTTATTTATCGGTTGATGTCAATGAGTTTTAGTCATTTTAATATAGCTAGTTTTACTATAAATGTTAGTGTAACTTATTCTATACAATTTTAAGTACCACTTCAAATAATGTATGGAGATGATATCTCAATTCAAGCAAACCAAAACTGAACCATCTTTTAATAGTTTGGATTGGTTTGGCTAGATGAATTTTAAGGGTTGGTCGGTTTGGTTCTCCAAATCATAATACGTACGTAATGGTTTATTTTTTTTGTTTACTATAAAACTGGACCAATCCAAGCCATGCTCGCCCCTACGTACCATTCGGGAATGACCGTTGGCCATTTTGTGTCCATTCACCTATCCTGGGAAAGTGTCTTCATGCAAAGAAATACCAGTCCAATTCTGCCTCTCTCTTTTCTTGGTCGTCGCCCAATGCATTTTGGTACTCGTAATTTCCAATTCACTCCGCATATACTTATACTCTGCAATTTGTGTTCATCGGGGCGCACGTTATAGTGCCACGCTTCTGCGAAGGCAGGCGTTCGAAGATTTAGTTGGCATCACCAGCCTTGGTCTCATTTCTGTTCCGCGATTCTGGAAATTCTGCAAGTCCTGAAAAAATAGCATATGGGAAACGCATATCCCACTGAAATGGTGGAAGACATTAAGAGTTGGGCAGTGTCACAGCAGCGGTCATTCGCGAGGTGCAACCAACCGTGAGAAGAACAGAGCCGCCCACTGAATTGCTACTAATTGTCTAAGTAGGAAATTACTCTCTGTTGCGGGTTGTATTCAGCCCAAATTAGATTTGATTCTGGCTAAAGAAGATCCCTCTTAAGCCGTTCCTTTTGGTTTTCTTTGTAAGCTCTCTGGATCATATCAAACAAAAAAAACAATATGCAAGTACTCATGTTGCGAAATTCCAAAGATTATTTTGGCAAACAAACTGGCCACAACCAAAATCTCTACAACCACACAAACTTGCACAAACACTACCACAAAGTTATGATCTTCCTTTCGTCTGGTGCGGTGACATCAGAAAAACATCAAGACATTTCTTTGTCCCGGCCCTGTAGTATTTTGTACCATAAAGAAATGGGAGTTCTCAAGAAAACAAAATACTAGTAGCCAACAGCAATATCACCTACCCTGCATCTTCTTCAATAGGAAAATATATCAATAGATACATGGAGTTCAAGAGGAGAATAGCCGGTGTATAGCCTTGTATGCTGTGCTAAGGTTCGATGGTAAGCTCTCCATTTTACAGTAGTTGAATTTCTTGTAAGCTTGCCATTGCTTGTTAATTTCTGCTAATTAATCTTGACAGCAGAGTAAATTTTCCGAACAAACCACAGGCATGCGGAGAACCCAATTGTTCCAGTCAGGACAAAGAACGGATATGTCCCAAGCAACATGTAGCCAAAATTGAGGATATGCCGAAAACCACCATTGTAATCTCCAGCTTGGGGAATAAATAGAAGGTTAGGTACAATGTGGACGATCCAGCAGTCAAATGAGCTCTCCACCACCAATAGTAATCTTCGCTCCACAACTGAAAGTAGCATAGCACGATTGCTGACTTGGAACAGGTTGATGCCGGATTTTGCAAATGGGATTGAAGAAAAGTAAAAAGAGGATAAAAGGGAAAAAAATGATAAAGCTCACCACCCAAGTTAGGGAACCAACGGGATACAGATTGACACCACCCGAGGGTTTAACGAGGGACACAGGGCTGGAGACCGCTCACCACTCTAAGGAATCCACCTAAGAGATACAGAAACGGGAAACTCGCCACCTATCGGAATCCACCGAAGGATAAGAGTTACAAGAAGTTATATCTTCTCACAAGCCAAAGGCTATTTTAATTCAACACACTCTCTAAAGATTTCATTCATAGCAACCTAATTTATAGACTACTTGGAACAACCCTCCAAGAATAGGAAAAGACACTTACACTTTCAAAACGACAAATTCCAAGAGGACCTTTCAACTCTCAAGTAGAAGATACCAAAAGTCACTTGAATATCAGCACTTATTTGGTCAAAGTTGGTTATGAGAATAATTCCATGACTTAGTTGGGAGTTTCAAAATTATGTAGAAGGGCAGTAAAATTATCTTGGGATTCACCGGCATCATTCGCTTCCACTGCGTTCAACTCGCCCACGAGTTTCCAAAGCTTGAAACAGTTTAGAACGCCGAATCTTGTCTGCATTAACCTTGTACTTGAAATTAATTTTTTCATACCTAAACTTTAAAATGTTGCCAAAAACTGAATGAATGATTTCCTTCAAATTCTGCTCTAGGTACGTAACCCATGGATTCTTGCTTGAATAGCACATTGAATGCGGAACACGGGCTATGACCTTGCCAATCTTCACACAGACATCCATCCAATCAGTCCGTCGAGTTAAAATAATATAATCAATAATTAGCTTCTTTATGATCCATGAATCAGATGAATTGATGAAGCCCATTGGATAGAAAGGATCTTCATAATAGTGATTGTCTTGAAATTTGTTTTCTGCGGCTTCAACAATTTTCTCTTGAACATCCACTTTTGTATCTTCAACCATTCGTACGCCATTGTCATCTCTAATATCATCCACTAAGTGTAGAACATCTTCGGCTTCATTCGGATACTCGTCAAATTTAGGAGGTGAATCCCAATCAACCTCTCGATTAATTTTAATTCCATGTTTGACAACATCGAGAAAATCTCCTACGTCACCTTCAACAAAAATTTCTTCAATGACTTCTTCATCAAAAATTGGTGGCTTATTCCAATCCACAATTGGATCTGAAACTTTTTTCCTTGTGAATGGCCATGCACGATCATAATCATGTATTGTTGCTGACTCCATAAAACATGGATTTCGAAAAGCTTGTTGCTGCTCCTCTAGCTGATGTTGAAACATTCCAGCCATGACAACCCAAGATCTCTGATACCAATTTGATGCCGGATTTTGCAAATGGGATTGAAGAAAAGTAAAAAGAGGATAAAAGGGAAAAAAATGATAAAGCTCACCACCCAAGTTAGGGAACCAACGGGATACAGATTGACACCACCCGAGGGTTTAACGAGGGATACAGGGCTGGAGACCGCTCACCACTCTAAGGAATCCACCTAAGAGATACAGAAACGGGGAACTCGCCACCTATCGGAATCCACCGAAGGATAAGAGTTACAAGAAGTATATCTTCTCACAAGCCAAAGGCTATTTTAATTCAATACACTCTCTAAAGATTTCATTCATAGCAACCTAATTTATAGACTACTTGGAACAACCCTCCAAGAATAGGAAAAGACACTTACACTTTCAAAACGACAAATTCCAAGAGGACCTTTCAACTCTCAAGTAGAAGATACCAAAAGTCACTTGAATATCAGCACTTATTTGGTCAAAGTTGGTGATGAGAATAATTCCATGACTTAGTTGGGAGTTTCAAAATTATGAAGAAGGGCAGTAAAATTATCTTGGGATTCACCGGCATCACAGGTTACGAGAAGGATCATGAAGACGACAAAAAGCAAGCCGAAGATGTAGTAGCATTGGCTCAGCCAGAACGACGTCAAGATGAACAATAGCTCAATGAAGACCACTATTTAAAATCATGTACCTGTGGCGCAATGCAATGAAGAAAGGAAGGGTAATTGTATTACTGGTTCAATTCTAATAGAAAATCTAATAGCAAAACTAACCAAATAAGTAACCGATTATTGATCTACCAGATAATACTTCATACAGAGAGTCTACAAACTTGTTCCTGTTACTCGATTAAATGGCTCATACATTGAATCCAGGCTTCATGAATTCGCATCACATCAGTTTGAAAAAAAACGAAGTTTGCAGGCAAGAACATAATACCATGGCTGATCAGAAATAGGACGGGGGATTATTATTATTTTTTTGACCGGATCCTCCATGATCGGCCTTTTGAAACCCAAGAAATTGCTAGCAAAAACCAATGGCGTCGATGTGCCAAACCATACGAGGACTAGGGAAAAAATTGTCAAAATGAGGACAGCTCTGGATGATTTCCCCTCAAATAAGAGCTTTGAGCACGAAAAAGAATGGACGCAAACTTAAACGCTGTTTTGAAAGCAATTTTCTTTCCACTCTGAGCCTTTGAACATTGTGTACAGACGAGCGCGCCGAGGAGTAACCAGCAAACAAATAAGCCCATGAAGAACCATAAGAGAACCATAGTGTGTGCCTGTGGATCCAATATAAATTATGAGCAGAATGTAACATGGAAAAAGGGAATGATTATCCAGAGTCTATATAATGAGCCTTTGAACATTTGTGCTCTCGGTCTGCCTGAACCAATTCAGAGGTGAACAATATATATATAGTACACGGAGAAGGTTTTTGGAGTACCCAATGTGAAAGTCACATACAGCCATCGACTAAACGCCTCAAATGCTACTGCCCAAAGCTAATTAACTTTTTCTTTCCATTTTCCAAGTCCATTAAACGTGGGGAAACCACAACATTTTGTCAGTTGCAGTATATGAAAGCATACGTACATACAACGGAAGTTGATTAATTCATTCATAACAGATCGGACAAAATTATACTTGTACGGTATGAAATTGAATTGGAATCATAAAGAACAAAGATGATCAGACAGAGGGAGAGTGGGGGAACCATTTCGAAATCGCGTTTAAGAGTAATATTCTTCGCGGCCAAGAGCAATTTTTTGCGGCCAAAAGTATTTTTTAGCTGGTAAGAGTAATTCCTTGCGGCTAAGAGTAATGTTTTGCGGCTATGTGCAATTTTTGGTGGCCAAGAGTAATTTTTGGTGGCCAAGTGTAATTCTTCATGGCCACGTGTAATTCTTGGTGGCCAAGTGTAATTCTATGCGGCCAAAAGCAATTTCTTGCAGCCAAGAGCAATTATTCATGGCTACGTATAACTCTTGGCGGCCAAGTGTAATTCTTCGCGGCCACATGTAATTCTTTGCCGCTAATAGTAATTTTGTGCAGTCACATGTAATTCTTCACGGCCAAGTGTCATTCTTCACGTAATTCTTTGCGGCCATGCATAATGTTTGGCAGCCAACAGTAATTTTTCGCGGCCATGAGTAATTTTTTTCGACCAGGAGTAATTCTTGGCGGCAAGAGTAATTCTTTGCAGCCAAATGTAATCCTGTGCGGCCAAGTGTAATTATTTTCAGCCAAGATTAATTGTTTGCGGCCACATGCAATTTTTTCGCTGCCAAGAATAATTCTTTGTGGTCATAAGTAATTATTTGCCACCATGAGTAATTCTTTACGGCTACGTGTAATTTTTTGAGGCGAAGAGTAATTCTTCACGTCCAAGAATAAATCTTTGCGGCTACATGTAATTCTTTGTGACCAAAAGTAATTCTTTGCAACTAAGATTAAATCTTCGCGGCAAAAAGTAATCCTTTGCGGCCAAGAATAATTTTTCGCGGCCAAGAGTAATTTTTAGCGGGTAGACAGAATGAGTGCATGGTACGAGCAGAACAAGCAAAGAGAAGAGACTTGCAATCCATCCCCACATCCTCCTTCCATTACACACAAACTTTAAAATATCCTATTAATATTAGTATGTAAACTTTTTTCCCAAAAAAAAAAGTTCTATGTACCTCCATCCCAGAGTTGAAATATTAGCTAGCAACCGAAGACAGCCAATGCATTGAACTTCTGATAAAAAGCCCCGTAAGGACGTGCAACGCCTAAGAGGCCACCCCTAGGGCCTCTAAATGTTAGGCCAAAAATGGGGGGTCCCCTTTCTAGGAAAGTATTTAATTTATTTTTCCTGTGCCCAACATAAGAGATGTCCCTTTGGCAGTTTAGTGGTAAAATGATTTCCCTTTCACAAAAAGCGCCTGAGTTCAACTATTGGTAGGATACTTCTTTGAAGTGTTTATTTGCCAAAGATGTATAGAACCACGGTAACCACCTAACTGACCTAAGCCACTAAAGCCAAATTATATACCACGTAAAATAGTATGAATTGAAATAGATAAATATATTCGCTATTGTTTTTAATTGGAAATCTATGTAGGATCCCATTTCACCTTCTGGCCTAGAGCTCCTGAATAACTGGGGCTGGCCCTGGGTATGAGGTATAAATTACGATCATGGCTATTTTCCTAGGCAGTGTTTCAAGACATTTCTTCAAAATTTGACGGACACAATACAATAATGGCTCATATATATAAATGAGGCCTACATTGGCTACTTTTTTTTTTATCGCTCACCTACATACATCTCTCTTTATCTCTATTCTCTCTGTTAGACCACCCATCGCCACCGTTGGCCCGGTGCAACTGAAGCAGATGGTAGGTTTTTCTCTTTTAATTGTATCGGCACCTTCTTCTTTTTCTTTTCTTTTTTTATCAACAAAGAAATTTTTATTAATCAAAGAACAGAAATTACAAGGATTAAAAGGAAACGGAAAACGGCATCGCAATCCACAACCTACATTCCAACTATGTTGGCACCTAAGCTGGAGGAAATCATATGCCACCCGCCACCAAAAGGAAAGGAGGATGGCCTGGAGCCAATAAAACCAGAACAAACCAAGGAAAACATATATCCAAAACCAACCAAGGAAAACAAAACATAGATAATAAAGCTCTGCCTCAAACTGAAAGGTTGAGAGGAACAGCGCCAAACAAAACTCCGCGACCGTCGATCTGGAGATGAGGAGCGTGGATGAACTGATATCTGACTTTCAGAATAAAACTTGGAACACTTCAGCACTGATGATACATAGCAGACTAAGCTCATGAGTACTTCAGCAAAGAGATTTGGCAAAAACGTCTTCAAATGATAGCACAGACACAAGTGAGCCCGGATGCAAAAGTTAAATGATCCACAATTTGAGTATGAAGGAGGAGCAGCAGCAGAGGCATGGCTGGATACTCCACGGACAGCTAGCTATATCAAAGGAAAGAGAAACCCAATCATCTATAGCAACACCACAGCAATTCATGATTCTGAACCATTCTGGCACCATGGTAAAAAGACCACGAAAGCAGTATCAAAGAAACATGAGTTCCCATCATCTAGTGCACATCAAACAAAAAGGAAGGGGGGGGGGGGGGGGGGGTGGGGGGGGGCGCGGGGCGGTGGGGGGTGTGGGGCGGGGGGTGGAGGACTATATCAAAGGAAAAGGAATCCCAATCGTCTATAGCCCCACCAAAAAAAACAGGGAAGGTCCTCCGGAGATCGTTTACATCGGCATCTTTTCACAAAATGCAATGGCTTTGATTTATAATAAATGGGCGAATTGTTTACACTGGAAGTCTATTTTAACATATTATGTCGGACCGCTTTTTTACCTTCTCTCCTAAAACCAATTGGTGGTAGAAAGGGTTTTAATTAAGTCTTTTATAACATTCGACATTTTACCCGCATGTTTGTTTTTAGTGCAGTCGCATGGAGTGGCATTGTTTTACCAAATCTATGGGGGCACTTTGGGCTCAACAATCCCTCCCTCACGAGTCACGATGACGCTCCCGCGACTCGAACCCTTCACTTCATGGCTCTGATACCACTTGTTGGACCACTTTTCCACCATCTCTCCTAAAACCAATTGGTGATAGGAAGGGTTTTATTTAAGCCTTTTATGGTATTCAACAACGCACCCGCAAGTTTGTTTTTAGAACGGTCATAGGGAGTGGCTTGTGTAACCAAATCCATTGGGGCACTCCGAACCCAACATATTGCAATGTTTTGTTTTTAACTTTTACTATTTTATGTACCAGGTGTATTTATAGTTATTGATGTGGTAATATTTTGTTCTAAATAATTTTATGCAAAAAGAAATTATTTAGAATAGTTAATTTGTATAAGGGGATGTCAGCTTCAAATAAATAACATAATTTACACAAGCTCCATAGTCATGCAGATGCCATCTAGTTTGGCAAATCATGTCCCTGAAATTAGTCGCCTGAGCCTCATCATCACCAATCCAAAATCCCAACAGAAATACTTGTTTTGCTTCATAGGGAGCAAATTGAAAATTTTCATGATGAATTATAAGATGATTAATTGTTATATCCCACGCCATTCATGCATCCACTCAATTGTGACATGTGTTTGTTTTGTTCATATGCCCATTGTAAATTATTAAACAGGTACTAGTTTTTTTTTTCTCCTTTAATATGCAGGGGCATCTAATCTGCACGATGAAAGCAAAAGGGCAATTGGACAGTACAAATATAAGCAAAAGGTGGTTCTCTTTGTGGTTGATTGTTTCGAAGTAGGGATCGCCTTGTTGATCGCAAGGTGTCCTTTTGACTGTAACAAGCGTTTCTTAAGGAACTTATTTGTGAATTTTTTTTTTTTTTCTCGGCAAACAAAACATTTTATATAGCTCAAAAGGATACATCGAGAGAGAGCATCTTAGCATAAAGAGCTTGGATACTCCCGAAAAGAAAAGCATCCAACAGATAGTTGGATAAACACCTTAGACTACATTACAATTTTAATTTCCAGATTCCGTCTTGAAAAACCTTAAAATCCTTCACAGAGTAGACTTTGATGAAATATTATTGAGGACCAATGGTCAGTACCGAAAACATAATGGCACTTCGATGGTACAGAGGTATTATGGTCTTCTTTCTCGTCGGAATCGATGTTGCCGAAATATGGCTTGCGGTGTTGCCCTAATCCCAAGTGATGCTAGTGAAGAAGACAAGAGACAAATTGCTTTAATCCAGCCAGGACTTTTGATTGTATTGAACATTCTGTATGTCCTGAACCTTTACGTGAATCAATACAATGCTACAAAACCACAAAAGCAAGAACTGCCAACCTACGTAGAAGAAAGGATTGCCCCACCAGGGGAAGTTACTATCATGCATGTATACAAACTCGATGTGGAGTGCTAGATCATGTCTCAAATTAGTTTGACGTTCTTTCTTAAGATACACATTTTACTATAAGTTAACTTTTGAATATCAGGGATAGGAGTGAGGATGGGAATGCTGGATGGAGACAGATGAGAGAATGGTAGTAGAAATACCAGAAAGCAGATCCCTTTCGCATCGAAATGAAAGACTTCAATCAGTAACTCAGGCCCATTGGTTGATGAACTCGCAAATGAGGTTTCCCACAATTACACATTCAATACAAATGCTATGATTGTAAAAATTATACACTCGATTTTCTCTCCACTCTTCGCCGCATCATCGCACATCTTAGTTTTTGCCAATTTCGTCACCTCCATGAAGATGACAAGTAATACCGCAGTAGTCTTCCGAACCCAATTTCTCCGCTACCACCTCTCCGGCGGAGGTTGTTCATTCTCCATTTTTTCCAACGATGTTTTACAGTATTACGTACTAGTCTGAAAAAAAAATGGAGAATGAACAGTCTCCGCTAGAGAGGTGGTGGTGGAGAAAACGGGTTCGAAAGACAGCAACAATATTACTCGTCATCTTGATGGAGGTGACGAAATTGGCAATGGCGAATATGAGCGAAGATGCAGCAAACAGTGGGGACAAAATCAAGTGTATAATATTTCAGTCATAGCATTTGTTATTGAATGTGTATTCATGGGAAACCTCGTTTGGGAGTTCATCAAACAATGGGCATGACTTACCAATTGAAGTCTTTCATTTCGATGCAAAAGAGATCTGCTTCCAGGTATTTGTACTACCCGTCTCTCATCCATCTCCATCCAGCATTCCCATCCTTTGTCCTATCCCTGATCAAAAGTTGACTTACACTTAAATTTACATTTGAAAGAAAGAACATCAAAGTACTTTGGGACGCGATCTAGCACTCCACTTCGAGTCTGTTTACATAATAGTAACTTCCCCACTTGTGATGGGGAAATCGTTCCTTCTACTTAGGTTGGCAGCAGTTCCCTGCTTTTTTGGTTTTGTAGCAATGTATTGATTCGCGTAACTATTCAGAACATATAGATCAATGTTTAGAACAATCAGAAGTTCTAGCTAGATTAAATCAATTCGGCTTTTGTCTTCTTCACTAGTATCACTTAGGAATAGGGGCAACACCGAAAGCCATATTTCAGCATGCAACATCGATTGCGTGGAGAAAGAAGACCATAATACCTCTGTACCATTGAAGTGTCATTTTGATTTCGGTAACCGTTGGTCCACAATAATAATTCACAAACAGGTGCCTCACGTACGAAACTCTTATTACAATCAAACGGATGCCCTGCAAAACTTGTTGGGAGGTCTTTTTTTTTGCAAGGACCGTCGCTTGTGATCAACAAGGTAAACCCTACTTCAAAACAATCACGCACAGAGATCAACCACCTTCTGCTTATATTTGTAACGTCCAATCGCCCTTTCGCTTTCATCATGCAGATTAGATGCCCCTGCATTCTAAAGGAAAAAAACCTAGTACCTATTTAATAATTTGCAATGGGCGGACAAACAAAACAAACACATGTCACAATTGAGTGGATGCATGAATGGCATAGGATAAAACAATCATCTTATGATTCATCATGAAATTTTTCAATTTGCACCTTATGAAGCAAAATACGTATTCCTGTTGGGATTTTTGATTGGTGACGATGCTCAGGCGACTAATTTCAGGGACATAGTTCACCGACCTAAATGGCGCCTACATTGCTATGGAGCTCATATAAATTATGTTATTTATTTGAATCTGAAACCCCCTTATGCAAATTAACTATTCCAGATAAACTTTTTTTTGCATAAAATGATTTAGAACAAAATATTACCACATCAATAACTGTAAATATACATGTTCCATATAATCAATTAAAGTTAAAAACAACACATTGCAATATTTTAAAATATATAGACTTCAGCGTAAAGAATTCGTCCGTTTATTATAAAAGCCATTACATTTTGTGAAAAGATGCCGACATAATTAAAAGAGAAAAACCTACCATCCGTTTTAGTTGCACTAGGACAATGATGGCGACGGGTGGTCTAACATAGGGAATAGAGATAGAGAGAGACATATATAGGTGAGCGATAAAAAAAAAAAAAAAAGAAATTGCTTTGTGAAAATAGAGGGAAGAGGGACAGCAATTTGAGGGAAGATGGGGGGCATTGTATATATAGATTTTTTCACCGAGTCTAAATTTCTAAATTAAGCACAATGACCTCTGGTTTGACATTATCTCGCACGGGATTGCACAGAAGACTGACGATGAAATTGCACCACAAAATCAATCGAGCCATTTTCATAGGAATCGTGATTCTACCTCAGATTTGTGGACTTGCCTTCAAAATAGCCATGAATTTAGTCCACGTGGTGCATGTGTAGGCCTCATTTATAGGAGCTATTGTTTTATTTTGTCAGTCAAAATTAGAGGAATTGTCCTGAAAGATGGCCCTAGAATATATCTATGAACGTAATTTATACCTCACGGTCAGCACCGGCCCGAGGTATTTGGGGCCCATAACTAGGCCAATAATTTTGTGTATAGGCAGAAGAGTATCAAAAATTACGGGCCCTCCATATTAAAAAAAAATATTCGGTGGCCTGATCGACAAAGACGGAAAATTTAGAAATTGTAGGGAATAAATTGAATTTAACTCATGAAGAAACAAAATTGATTTTGTGTGTGTGTGTGTGAGAGAGAGAGAGAGAGAGAGAGAGAGAGAGAGAGAGTTCGTCATGTGCATTATATGAAAGCATACGTACATACTGCAACAGAAGTTGATTAATTCATTTTTAAGAGATCGGAAAAAATTAGTATATATAATTGTACGATATGAAATTGAATTGCAATCATGAAGAACAAAGATGATCAGAGAGAGAGAGAGTAGACCATTTCAAAATCGCGAGGGGCAACCCCGGTGAGGAATGAGTGCATGGTAGGAGCAGAACAAGCAGTGAGAAGAGTCTCGCAATCCATGCAAAGCAGATAGAAGACACTCGCAATCCACGCACCCCACATCCTCCTTCCGTTACACTGGACTTCTCTATTCTTCCAGAAAGAGAGATCTCTGTATTAACTTTCGGAGTGCGTGAGACATCGTCGGCTCAAAGGCGGCCACTGAGACCCCGAACTTTGGCACTATATATCTCGAGATATATAGTCTCGCATGCTTTCTAAATTTCAACTCTCCGACCAAACCAAGAATGCATCCTAAAACAAAGCCTGCCCACTCTTATTTTGAATATATCCTGTAGGAGACCAGCGACAATAATTCTACCTTCAGTCCAACCACCAAGTCCACCAGATTTATGAGCGCTAGACCCCTCACCACCATCACCTACCACCTATTACTGGTTGGGTATCTGGTTGTGGTATAGGTGGTGATGGTGAGGGGTTTAGCACTCATAAATGTAGTGGATCACGACCTGGTGGATAGGTTGTAGCTAAAATCATTTTTGGTGGTCTCGAACCAAATATACTCGTAATAAAAGCGGCCTTTGTTTTAGGATGCATTCTCAATTTGGTTGGAGGGATGAAATTCAAAAAGCAAGTGAGCCTATTTATATATCGAGATATGCATGAATTTGAAGAGACTCTCCCTCTTGCATTAACATACCTTTTTACTTTTTGAATAGAGATATACTGTATATATTCAAAAAAGTAAATAAAAAATCTGATAAAAAAACACTAATGACTAAAAAACATAAATGACGAAACAGTCAAACAAAGGCAGTTTAATGTTATTTATAGTTACGGATAAAGTCTTATTATATTATTTACCCCTTATTAGTATGATTTAACATTAAATGTAAAAATTTTAATGAGAGAATGTTTGAGCATGGAAAGAAGTTTGACAGTATTTTTTTTTTTTTTAAACTTGTGGTAGTCTAAAAAGTGTAGTGAAAAAAAAGAAAAAAAAGGTACTTTATTAAGAGAATGCCACATTAGAGAGAGAAGTAACAAGGGAGCTTGATTTTATTTTTAAAAACTACATTTGCTTTTAGTACTTAGTATAGATAGATAGATTACATGAACCGAATCTCCTCTTTTTTCTCATTTGGTTTTTTTACTATAAAAAATTAAGGGGTTAATTTGGTTAACTTAACATTGTTGAAATAATTGTTGTTATGTATTGGTCAAATTATTTTATATTATATTCTTATTGCCTAGAATAATCGAAATAGAGAAGAACCTAATTGATCAATACGTACTTAATTTCCTTGCCGTAATAATTTTTTTTTATGTTTTGGTCAAATTATTATTTTTTATTTTCTTCTTGCCGAGAATAATCGAAATAGATATAAAAGCGGAGACCTCTACCTCGTGTCGTGACCGCAATTTTTTCTTATTACAAGCAGTTATTACAAGCAGTAAGAGATACAAATATCAAAATTTTGAAAAAAAAAATCCTAGCACTGCAAGTCTTGTTGGGTAAATTATACTAAAAAATAAGTGGCTTAACAAGAATAATAATCAACCAAATTAATACTCCCCTTCGGAAAACAAATATTAGTTGAGAAAAGATTAGAATAGCCTGTGGGGTGGTCGCAGCACGCGGATTGCACTCCCTTTCTGGAGGATAAACCCCCTTCTATGCAGGGTTGAATGGTGTTCTATCCTTTCCCAAATTTTAACAATCTTCGAGTTCTCTTTTGTGTAGCAAATTAAGCTCACGAACCAATGTAGTTTTCCTACACTCAAAATAATCAACGGAAAGCAACCTCAAGTATGGAGTAATAAGCAACAAAAGCTTTTAATTTTCCGAGTAGAGCACAGCCGAATAATATATAGCCAGTAATTGTAACGTTTGTTACGCAAAAAAAGGGTAATGATCTCATTTTTAGGAGAAAAAATTGTAAGCTTTTGTCATAGTAGTTATCAACAACCACTCCCGGATGTTCTGAAAGGTGGAGAATGAGTTTCGTACACCATGTGGTGATGCTCTGGAGGCATTGATTTTTTCCCTCCATATTCATACCCCTTCCACGTCTCTCTCAAATTACTCTCTCTCCTTCCCACGTTTCTCTCCCTCTTTAGTTTTTATAAAAAACATCAAAAATCTAAAAGATTAGGTGGTTTTGAAGGGAAAACACATTATAGATTGATGTGAGTTCAACAATATCAAATTAAAATGAACTCCATATATGTAGAATATTAAACTAAAACAACAATAACCCAACTATTAAGAGCATCTGAAATTGATTAGTTATTTTTAAGTGTTAAAGGTGTTTGTTATAGCAAGAGATCCTCTCTCCAGTCCATGAAAATATATTGGATTGTCCAGTTTGTCCATTTTTGGTCTTTTTCAAGCCCACTTTGATGATTCAAATTGGTCACATTAATTTTAGAGCCTATCGATAACATCCACAGTTATGGTAGCACAGTTTCCAACCAGTTCTGCTCTTGGGCGATCTTGGTCTTTGGCCTAACGGCTTTGTGTGACTATGCAGCCGGTGTGGGGGTGTGGCTGTGGAGATCCAGTGGTCGGCTGGTTGCAGTGGCTTTGGGGTGGCGTATTGGAAGTGCTCAGGTGACGGGTGCTCCTGGTTGTTTCAGGTGGTGGCGGCGGAGCTGATCGAATTTGGTGCGGCGATGGTGGTGCTTTCTGTGTAGGGTGTATGCTGTGGCAGGCTCAGCTCATGTTTGGGCTAAGTCTTTTTGGGCCAGACCCATGTGATTTAATGTTGTATTCTTTGGGGCTTGGACTATTTGGGAGTGTTTGGTTTGGTCCAAACACTTTTTTTCTTTTCATCAAATTCTTGGTTGCATTCTTCTTTCCTTCTCTCTATCTTGATGTATCCTTTGTCAAGATTTCTGAATAAAAATTTTTGCCTATCAAAAAAAACATGCATAACCGCGTAAAAAAAAATTGGGTTAGTCGGATATCAATTGATAGAGTTTCGGAATGCATTTTATTTCCAGATAAATGAATTAAATAGATATTTATTCGGTGTTGTAATATTGTTACGTTCCAAGACACGTGTTTCTAAATCATATGAAACGATATGCGATCAGCCTAATGTTTTGGCAAGACTAATCTTTTCAACAAGCTCTAAAATACTGGTATACGAACGGTTTGAGTAGGGACGATTGGCTTACTTGAGTCACAACTAATTCACTTTGGGTCAAAATCAACGTAGAACCCACACAATTCATATAAAGAGGGTTCTAGCTAGTTAGAAGGCGTTCACCCCCAAAAGGAGAGTAATTTTGTGTATTCACTTACTCAAAACTGTTTACGGCATGCACCCAACAAGGTTTGTCTCCACAAGCCAGGGGGTTTGCTCCCACCCTAGAGACTTGAGTTTGATTCTCGAAGGTAGGCCAATCAGTCAGGAGGTGATAGTCCATGTGAGTAGCATCTTGAGATTGGGCATCAAGTAGTCTCCCTCCTAGCTGCTTCTAACTACTTTATGTTCATGTTTTACTATGTGGCTGACCCTATGTAAATTAATCTCATCCCGTTTTGGTTTGGAGATATCTCCTATGTTGTTTATAAAAAAAATAAAAAGAACTTAGAGTTTTGCTTAGATCCCACATTTGTTACGTAGGAAAAGTTCTTTCGGTTTATTGAACTCAAGTTTGGATTTACGTTCAAGCCCTAATAGGACATCCTTATTTTGTTTTTCCAGAAAATTATTTACCCTTCTAGAAGCTTGCCAATTGAACCGGTGCGTATCCATCTGATCCAATAGATGGGCCAAACCGGTGCATTTGCCCGTTCGATAGGGGTGAGCAAAATAACCGTTAAATCGTGAATCTAGTCCAAATCAATCCAAAGTTAACCAAATGATTTGGTTCGATTTTTTAGTAAAGTGATTTGGTCTTGGTTTTAGAAAAATAGAAACTTTGTTAAATGGTTTGGTCTGTGGATTTACGTTAACGATTCTGAATACAAATCAATCAAAACCATATAAGGAGTATAAATTTGTTTTACATAGACTGAATAAATTAATTTCGTAATCTAATACTCTATTCCACCATCCTGTCCTTACAATTCCAAGATTATTTAATTTCCTAAACTTTTAAATATGATAACCTATTCCTATAATTTCAATGCACTAAACATACACGGCTTTAGCTTAATCAAAAGATTTTCCACTCTTTTTTATCAAAAACTAATTTTCTAATATAATACTCTATTCTATGGCACTATTCCTTCACTAGTTACTTGTATTCTACTCTTATTAATTTAGACGGTTGATGTCAATGAGTTTTGGCGATTTTAATATAACTAGTTTTACTGTAAATGTAAGCTATTCTAAGCAACTTTAAGTACTACAAATAATTTATGGAGACGATATCTCAATTCAAGCAAACCGTGGATCAAAATCGAAACCGAACCCACTTTTAATAGTTTGGATTGGTTTGGTTATATGAATTTTGTGGGTTAGTTTGATTCTCCAAATTCATAATTTGTAGGTAATAGTTTAGTTCTTAATTTACTGAGTATAAAACTGGATCAATCCGGTCCATGCTCACCCCTACCATTTGGGAATGACCGTTGGCCATTTTGTGTCCATTCACCTATCCTGGGAAAGTGTCTTAATGCAGAGAATTAATACCAGCCCAATTCTGCTGCTGCTTTTTTTTTTGGATCGTCGGCCAATTCTGCATATTGGTATTCGTTCGTACTTTCCAATTCACTCCGCATATACTTATACTCTGCAATTTGTGTTCGTCGGGGGCGCACGTTATAGTGCGGCGCTTCTGTTAAGGGGCAGGCGTTCGAAGAGCTAGTTGGCATCACTAGCCTTGGTCTCATTTCTGTTCCGCGATTTGGAAATTCTGCAAGTCCTGAAAAAATAGCATATGGCAAATGAATATTCCACTGCGATGGTGGAAGACGTTAAGAGTTGAGCAGCGTCACGACAGTGGTCATTCACGTGGTGCAACCGTGAGAAGAATCGGCCATTGGATTGCTCCTAATTGTCTGAGTAGGAAATTACTTTTTTTACGGGTTGTATTCTGCCCGAGTTAAATTTGATTCTGGCTAAAGAGGTTTTCTCTTAAACCGTTCCTTTTGGTTTTCTTTTGACCAACCCTACTTTGCTACTCCAATCAATCAAGCAAAAGTAAGGAATTGAAATGAAACAACGATGAACACCGGATTTACATGGAAATCCTAAATGGGAAAACATCACAGGAAGGAATGAAGCACTATAGACAAATATTGTATGGTTACAATCGAAGTTACTACACAATTGAGAATCCTCACAATTGACTCAAGAACGATAGCTAAATCCTCGTTCACAGTACCCCGTGCTTGATTGCGCATCGCTGCCTCGAATCATCAAGCCTTTCAATTACCCTTCCAAAAATCCACTGGAAGCAACTCAACAATAGAGATATTTGAACTTCAATCTCTGTTCTTTTACCCACGACGGCAAGTATATTGGCTGCAGTATATATCTCGTTTCATAGAAACCCAAAGCAGCTCTCGTTGTATAGAAAACCCAAAGCAACTCTCCGTTTTGACTGCCGTCCCTCGTTTTTTCTTGACCTAGCAGACTAATAAAACATGTATAAATACAACACGCATAAACCGATCAATTCCAAGATCCATCGGTCACTCGATCGGTTTCCGACCCCCAACTATATACGGTCCAAGAAAGCAGTAGCACTAGACTGACCGTCAGATCAAATGGTGATCCATCAGTTTACTAGTTTCATTTTGCCTTCGCCAAAACACACGCTCAATTACAATAAAATAGATTCCTTCCACTCTAATCCTATACAGACTCGTTATGCTTTAAAAAAAAATACAACTCGATAAATTAAGAATGGGATACAAAGAAAAATGCATTTTGTCGATGGAATTGCCAACTAAAAAATAGTGCCGCTTTTTGGATCTAACATCTTTGTAAGCTCTCTTGATCTTATCAAAAAAAAAAAACCTATATAGCAAGTACTCATGTTGCAAAATTCTAAAGATTCTTTCGGCAAACAAACTGGTCACATCCAAAATCTCTACAACCACAAAGTTACGATCTTCCTTTCGTCTAGTGTGGTGACATCAGAAAAACATCAATATATTTCTTTGTCCTAGCCCTTTAGTATTTTGTACCATAAAGAAATGGGAGTTCCCAAGAAAACAAAATACAGTAGCCAACATCAAATACATCAATAGATACATGGAGTTCAAGAGGAGAATAAGCTGTGTATAGCCTCATATGCAGTACTAAGGTTCGATGGAATTGTAAAAAGTGCTGCCAGAAAGGGTGTGTTTCTTTCCAATAGTAAGCTCTCCATTTTACAAACTTGTTCCAGTCACTTGATTAAATGGTTCATGCTTTGAATCCAGGCTTTACGAATGCGCATCGCATCAGTTTGAAAAAAAGAAGTTTGTAGGCAAGAACATAATACCATGGCTGATCAGAAATAGAACAGGGGATTTTTTTTTTTTTTTTTGACCGGATCCTCCATGATCGGCCTTTTAAAACCCAAGAAACTGCCAACAAAAACCAATGGCGTCGATGTGCCAAACCATACAAGGACTAGGGGAAAAATTGTCGAAATGGGGACAGCTCTGGATGATTTCCCCTCAAATAAGAGCTTTAATTTGAGCACGAAAAGAATGGACGCAAACTTAAACAATGTTTTCAAAGCAATTTTCTTTCCACTCTGTGCCTTTGAACATTGTGTACAGACGAGCGTGCGAGGACTAACCAGCAAATAAGCCCATGAAGACCCATAAGAGAATCATAGTGTGTACCTGTGGATCCAATATAAATCATGGGCAGAATGTAACATGGAAAAAGGGAATGATTAATATCAAGAGTACTCTATTCAATGAGCCTTTGAACATTTGTGCTCTCGGTCTGCCTCAACCCATGTAGAGAATAAATTGAATTAATGATGTCAGAGAGAGAGAGAGAGAGAGAGAGAGAGAGAGGGGAGGGACAGAGTTTGTCACTTGCAGTATATGAAAGCATACGTACATACAACGGAAGTTGATTAATTCATTAATAACAGATCGGGCAAAATTATACATGTACAGTATGAAATTGAATTGGAATCATAAAGAACAAAGATGATCAGAGAGAGGGAGGGGGGACCATTTCGAAATTGCGTCTAAGAGTAATTTTTCACAGCCAAGAGTAGTTTCTTGCGGGGCCCCGTGTAATTCTCGGCAGCCAAGAGTAGTTCTTTGTGTTAAGGAAATAGAATCCCACATTATTTGGGAGTGAAATGAGTGATCACTTAATAACATCTGGGACCTCTCCACTCATTGCCAATTGATTTTGAGATGGATATAAAATTTCCACATGATATCAGAGCGGGGCCCGTTCCCTCCACATTTTAAAAATTAACAATCCACACCTCACGATGACAGACCAGCAAAAAGGCTGCACGATGATAGGACCCAAAAGAGGCCACACGTGACAGATCTCAAATGCGGCTGCATGTGAGGGGGGATGCTAAGGAAATAGAATCTCACATTGCTTGAGAGTGGAATGGGTGATCACTTAATAAGATCTAGGACCTCTCCACTCATTGCCAATTGATTTTGAGATGGATATAAAATTTTCACAATGTTAAGGAAATAGAATCTCATATTGCTTGGGAGTGGAATGGGTGATTACTTAATAATATCTGGGACCTCTCCACTCATTGCCAATTGGTTTTGAGATGGATATAAAGTTTCCACATGGTATCAGAGCGGGGTCCGTTCCTCCCCACATTTTATAAAATTAACAATTCACACCCCGCGATGACAGATCATCGAAAAGCTGCACGATGATAGGACCCAAAATGTGGCCACACATGACAAACCTCAAACGCGGCTGCACGTGAGGGGGAATGTTAAGAAAATAGAGTCCCACATTGCTTGGGAGTAGAATGAGTGATCATTTAAGAATATCTGAAACCTCTCCACTCATTGCCAGTTGATTTTGAGATGGATATAAAGTTTCCACACTTTGCGGCCGAGAGTAATTATTTGCGGCCAAGTGCAATTCTATGCGGCCAAATGTAATTCTGTGTGATCAAGAGTAATTCCTCATGGCCAAGAACAATTCTTCATGGCCATGTGTGATTCTTCGCGGCCAAGAACAATTCTTCGCAGCCAAGAATAATTTCTTTACGGCCAGAGGTAATTCCTTGCGGCCACTTGTAATTTTTCGTAGCCAACATTAATTCTTTACAGCCAGAAGTAATTTTTCGCGGCCAAGAGTAATTCTTAACAGATAGAAGGGATGAGTGCCCGGTTTAGCGGTAAAATGAATTCCTTTCACAAAAAGCGTCTAAGTTTAAATCTTGGTAGGATAAAGATGTATAGAACCACCTAAGCCACAGAAGCCGTTTTATATACCACATTGAATAGTATGAACTGAAATAGATATAAAAAAATTTTAAAAAAATCGCTATTGTTTTTTAATTGGAAATCTATGTAGGGCTCCATTCCGCAATTTGGCCTAGAGCCCCTAAATATCTCGGCCTGGCCCTGGGTATGAGGTATAAAAAATTGCGTTCATGGCTATATTCTAAGGTGGTTTTTCAAGAGAATTCTTCAAGTTTTGACCGACAAAAAACAACAATACCTCCTATAAATGAGGCCTACATTGGCTATTTTGAAGGCAAGTTCTCAAATTTGAGGTAGAATCACGATTCCTGCACAAAATATACCGCTTTTGTGGTGCAATTTCATCGTCAGTCTTCTATGCCATCCCGTGCAAAATAATGTCAACCATAGGTCATTGTGCTTAATTTAAAGTAGACTTGGTGAACAACCTATATAACGCCCCCCATCTTCCCTCAAATCGTTGTCCCACTTCCCTCTATTTTCACAAAGTGATATCTTTTTTTTATCTTTCACCTACATAAGTCTATCTCTATCTCTGTTCTCTTTGTTAGACCACCCATCCCCACCGTTGGCCCAGTGCAAATGAAGCAGATGGTAGGTTTTTCTCTTTTAATAATATCGGCATCTTTTTACAAAATGCAATGGCTTTAATTTATAATAAATGGGCGAATTGTTTATGCTGGAAGTCCATTTCAACATATTACAATGTTTTGTTTTTAACATTTACTGATTTTATGTAGCAGGTGTATTTATAGTTATTGATGTGGTAATATTTTGTTCTGAATCATTTTATGCAAAAAGAAATTATTTAGAATAGTTAATTTTTATAAGGGGATTTCAAATTCAAATATAAATAACATAATTTATCCGAGCTCCATAGCCATGCAATTGCCATCTATGTCGGTGAACCATGTCCCTGAAATTAGTCGCCTGAGCCTTATCATCAATCCAAATCCCAACAGAAATACCTGTTTTGCTTCAATCATATGTTGCAAATTGAAAATTTTCATGATGAATCATAAGATGATTGTTATATCCCATGCCATTCATGCATCCAGTCAATTGTGACATGTGTTTGTTTTGTTTGTCTGCCCATTGCAAATTATTAAACAGGTACTAGTTTTTTTTTTCCCTTTTAGTATGCAAGGGACATCTAACCTACATGATGAGAGCGAAAGGGAAATTCGACGGTACAAATGTAAGCAAAAGGTGGTTCTCTTTGTGATTGATTGTATCGAAGTAGGGATCGCCCTGTTGATCGCAAGTGATGCTCCTCCTGCCCTAAAAAAGTCCCTCTATCAAGTTTCGCAAGGCATCCTTTCTATTGTAACAAGCATTTCCTAAGGAACCTGTTTGTGAAATATTATTGGGAACCAATGGTCACCGAAAACATAACGGCACTTCAATGGTATAGAGGTATTATGGTCTTCTTTCTCCTAGGAATCGATATTGCCGAAATATGCATCGCGGTGTTGCCCCAATCCCAAGTGATGCTAGTGAAGAAGACAAGAGACAAATTGCTTTAATCTAGCGTGGACTTCTAATTGCACTGAACATTCTGTATGTCTTGAACCTTTACACGAAGCAATACATTGCTACAAAACTACCAAAGCAAGAACTACCAACCTACGTAGAAAGAAAGGATTGCTCTACCAAGGGAAGTTACAATCATGTATAGAGACTTGATGTGGAGCGCTAGATCGAGTCTCAAAGTAGTTTGAGGTTCTTTCTTTCAGATACACATTTAAGTGTAAGTTAACTTTTGATAGGAGTGAGGATGGGAAGGCTGGATGGAGATGGATGAGAGAATGATAGTACAAAAATACCAAAAAACAGATCTCTTTTGCATTGAGAGGAAAGACTTCAGTCAGTAACTCAGGCCCATTGGTTGATGAACTCGCAAATGAGGTTTTCCACAAATACACATTCAGTAACAAATGCTATGATTGAAAAAACCATACACTCAATTTTGTCTCCACTCTTCGCCGCATCTTCGCTACTCCTCGTCGTTGCTAATTTCATCACCTCCATGAAGATGATGAGTAATACCACTGCAGTCTTTCAAACCCATTTTCTCCGCCACCACCTCTCTGGCGGAGGCTGTTCATTCTCCGCCAGAGAAGTGGTGGTGGAGAAAACAGATTCAGAAGACTGCAGCAGTATTACTCGTCATCTTCATGGAGCTGACGAAATTGGCAATGGCAAAGATGGGCAAAGATGCGGCGAAGAGTGGGGACAAAATCAAGGGTATAATATTTTCAATCATAGCATTTGTTATTGAATGTGTATTCGTGGGAAACCTCATTTGGGAGTTCATCAAAGAATGGGCCTGAGTTGCCGATTGAAGTCTTCCCTTTCGATGCAAAAGATATCTGCTTTCTGGTATTTGTACTACCATTCTCTCATCCATCTCCATCTAGCATTCCCATCCTCACTCCCATATCCCTGTTCAAAAGTTGACTTACACTAAAATGTATATCTGAAAGAAAGAACGTCAAAGTACTTTGAGAGGCGATCTAGCGCTCCACATCGAGTCTGTTTACCTAATAATAACTTCCCCCATTCTGATAGGGCAATCCTTCCTTCTACGTAGGTTGGTAGTTCTTGCTTATCTGGTTTTGCAGCAATGTATTGATTCGTGTGAAGGTTCAGAACGTACAGAATGTTTAGAACAATCAAAAGTCCTAGCTGGATTAAAGCAATTCAGCTCTTATATATCTTCTTCACTAACATCACTTGGGATTGGGGGCAACCGCAAGCCATATTTTGGCAACATCGATTGCGAGGAGAAAGAAGACCGGTACCATAATACCTTTGTACCATCAAAGTGTCATTTTGTTTTAGGTGACCGTTGGTCCACAATAATATTTCACAAACAGGTTCCTCACATAAGAAACGCTTATTACAATCAAAAGGATGCCCTGCAAAACTTGATGAAGGGTCTTTCTTTGGGTCGGAGCGTTGCTTGTGATCAACCGGGTGAACCCTACTTCAAAACAATCACGCACAAAGAGATCAACCACCTTCTGCTTATATCTATACCGTCCAATCGCCCGCTTTCATCGTGCAGATTAGATGACCCCTGCATTCTAAAGGGGGAAAAAACATAGTACCTATTTAATAATTTGCAATGGGCGGACAAACAAAACAAATGCATGTCACAATTGAGTGGATGCATGAATGGCGTAGGATAAAACAATCATCTTATGATTCATCTTTAAAAACTTCAATTTGCACCCTATGAAGCAAAATAGGTATTTCTGTTGGGATTTTGGATTGGTGATGATGCTCATGCGACTAATTTAAGGGAATGGTTCGCCTACCTAGATGGCGCCTACATTGCTATAAAGCTCATGTAAATTATGTTATTTATTTGAATCTGAAACCCCATATGCAAATTAACTATTCCAGATAAACTTTTTTCGCATAAAATGATTTAGAACAAAATATTACCACATCAATCACTGTAAATATACATGTTACATGAAATCACAAAAAGTTAAAGCCAACACATTGCTCTATTTTAAAATATATAGACTTCAGCGTGAAGAATTCGGCCGTTTAATATAAAAGCCATTACATTTAGTGAAAAGATGCTGACATAATTAAAAGAAAAACACTTACCATCTGCTTTAGTTGCACTAGGCCAATGATGGCGACAGGTGGTCTATCTAAGAGAATAGAGACAGAGAGAGACATACGTAGGTGAGCGATAAAAATGAAAAAAAGATATTGCTTTGTGAAAATAGAGGGAATAGGGACAGAAATTTGAGGGAAGATGAGGGGCATTATATAGATTTTTCCACCGAGTCCAAATGTCTAAATTAAGCTCCATGACCTCTGGTTTGACATTATCTCGCACGTACAGGAGCGCACAGAAGATTGACGATGATATTGCACTACAAAAGCGGTACAGAGGCATTTTCACTGGAATCGTGATTCTAGCTCAAATTTGAGGACTTGCCTTCAAAAAAGCCATGAATTTAGTCCGCGTGCATGTGTAGGCCTCATTTATAGGAGTTATTGTTGTATTTTGTCGGTCAAAAGTTGAGGAATTGTCTTGAAAAACCGCCCTGGACTATATCCATGAACCAAAATGAACGGTCCGGATTCACCGAGCGGGAACCACGTGGCATCCGCTCGACACTGAAAATCTTCTCATCCATGAATGTAATTTATACCTCATAGTCAGGGCTGGCCTGAGGTATTTGGGGGCCCTAGCTAGGCCAAATAGACGAAGAGGAAGCCAGTCAAAGATGTAGTAGAATTGGATCAGCCAGATCGACGTCAAGATGAAGAATAGCTCAATGAAGACCACTCTGAAATTTAGAATTCCCCCAAGAAGCCATGAGAGAAACATCATTCATGTACCTGATACACTACCTACTATGGAAGGCATAGAGTTGGTGGGTGCATGATTGGGGCGTGGGACTGGCTAGCTGATCATTGCCTAAAGGAGGGATTTAGTTAGTTAGTGGTTTGGGAATCAAAACACAGCCCCAGGGACCCCTTTCATGAACCGAATCTCCTCTTTTCTTTCTCTCATTTGGTTTTACTATAAAAAGTTAACGGGTTAATTCTCTCCAGAGGTGTCGTGGTCTCTTGGTGTCTGATCTTGTCGATTGTTGGGGTTTGTTCTGGTTTTGTTTATTTTGGTTTGTTTTGTTCCTGTGTCTCTCCCCTGCAGGAGTCTTGCTCACCCACCGTTTAGGGGTGTCATTTATTTTGGTGTTGGTGTGTGTGAGTTGGGTTATATGAGATATAGTAGTTGGTGTGTGGTGTTGTTCTAATGCTCTTCTTATGTGTGTGTATGGAGTTTGAATTGGGCCCCGATGATGTTGTGCAGTGGTGTGCGTAGTATTGTGTTACGCACCTCCGAGCCGTCGGATGCACGTGCATCCGACGGCTCGGATCTCATCTCGGCAATTATCGGCTCTCAATCATTGATTGCTGAGATGAGATCCGAGCCGTCGAATGCATGATACGACGGCTTAGATGTGCGCAACACAATGCTGTGCACCTCACTGCACAGCACCAACCCAAAGTTTGTCTAATCGCCTATTTGGCTATTTTCTCTCTCGAGACAAATATGCCCTATATTGTAAGTTTTTCGTTATCAATGGAAATCCTAAACTTTTGGGGAAAAAAAAAATTGGTTAACGTTGTTGCAATAATTGCTGTTATGTTTTGGTCAAATTATTTTATTTTATATTCTTCTTGCCCAGAATAATCGAAATAGATATAAGAATCTTTTCTTTTCTTTTCTTTTTTATCTTTCGTTGTAATAATCTTATTTTCTTCTTGCCTAGAATAATGGAAATAGATATAACAATGGAGACCTCTACCTTGTGGCACGATCGCCATTTTTTCTTATTACAAGCCGTAGGAGATACAAGTATCAGAATTTTGGAAAAAATTCACAATCACTTGGAAGTCTTGTTGGGTAAATTATACCTGAAAATTAAGTGGCTTAACAAGAATAATAATCAACCAAACACTGCCCTTCCGAATTGCGCTCCCTTCGGAAGGATACACCCCTTTCTACAAAGGGTTGAATGGTGTTCTTTCCCCGAATTTCAACGATCTTCGAGTTCTCTTTTGTGCAGCAAATTAAGCTCACGAACTATTGTAGTTTCCTTACACTCAAAATAATCAACAAAAGCTTCTAATTTTCCGAGTAGAACACGGCCGAATAATATATAGCCAGTAATTGTAACGTTATTCGTTACGCAAAAAAGGGTAATGATCTCATTTCTAGGAGAAAAAAATAGTAAGATTTTGTCAAAGTGGCTATCAACAACCACTCCCTGATGTACTGAAAACCACCATTGTAATCTCCAGCTTGGTGAAGAAATAGAAGGTGGTGGAGTACCAGAACAGGTACAATGCCGACGATCCAGCAGTCAAATAAGCCCTCCACCACCAATAGGAATCTTCGCTGCACAACTGGAAGTAGCATAGCACGATCGCCGACTGGGCACGAGTTACGAGAAGGATCACAAAGACAACGAAGAGGAAGCCGAAGATGTAGAATTGGTTCAGCCAGATTGAGGTCAAGAGGAAGAGTTGTTATATGAAGACCACGCGGAAAGGAAGAATTCGCCCAACAAGTATGGAGAAAACAGGATTCATGTACCTGTGACACAATACAATGAAGAAACATAGGAATTTTGTATTACTGCATTATCCTATTACAGAACTAACCGAAATTGTTCTGTAAAGTAGGAGGGCCGGTCCTGGTATTTTGGGGGGGCCTGAGGCGGATTTAAGAAAAACGGGACCCTTTTATGCATTTTACAAATAAAATGATAAGGCAATTAAATAAAGCAATAGTATCATGATTATTCAACAAGATAAAATTCAAAAATAATGCATATCATTACAAAGATTGAAGATAGTCTCTTAGAGATCAATCTATTTTGCATTTTTTGGCAGCAAAAGTATTAACCGTATAATCAAGTCACGCTTATTTGACATGTTCATGTTGAACCAATATAGTATGATAGACCTGTATTATTGATAAATACTACGCAAGTTTTTGGGGGGATCGTCATTGTGGTACAATTTTGGGGGGCCTAGGGTGAACGAATTAAAGTATGTGTATGGACATGCTCATGTTGAACCAATTTTGAAAAATTAAGTTCGTAGGCCAAGTACGTTACGTTAAAGTATGTTTTGTTTTTATTATTAGTAAGTAAAAGCATGTTCTTATACAGCATTCAAATTTCACCATTCCTCCATGAAGCTGCGCAGCTTCAATGATGCCCCCAAACTTCCCTCAAATCGTTGTCCCTCTTCCCTCTATTTTAACAGAGCAATATCTCTTTTTTTATCGCATACCTACATCTCTCACTATCTCTATTCTCTCGGTTAGACCACCCATCACAACCGTTGGCCCGAAGCGAATGGTTTGTGTTTCTTTGTGAATCATGTCGTCTTTTCACATAATGAAATGGCTTTTATAACAAACGGAAAAATTGTTTACACAGGTACTCTATTTTAAAATATCGCAATGTGTTATTTTTAACTCTTATGATTTTATGCAGCGGGTGTATTTACAGTTTTTGAAGTTGTAATATTTTGTTCTAAATCATTATGCAAAAAAAGTTTATTTGGAATAGTTAATTTGAGGGATTTTAGATTCAAATAAATAATATAATTTACACGAGCTCCATAGCCATGCAGGCGCCATCTAGGTCGGCAAACCATGTCCCTAAAATTAGTCGCCTGAGCCTCATGACAAATCCATAATCAAAGCTCTTTAATCTGCCTAGGATCGGTGACACAGAGGAAAGAAAAAATGCAAACATCAAAGCCGAACAATTCCGAATACTGTAGAAGGATCGGTGTCACCGAGGATTGTAGAAAAGAAATCATTTCAAAAACAGTCCTAATTATGCATTAGCCACTCTAATTTCGATCTTATATTCTCCGGGATAGGATAGGAGCTCAATTCTTCCATTTTTGTACTGCATGTCCATAGCTGCATTGCAGCAGTGATCAATAAAAACAGTCCCATTTTCTGTTCATAGTTTATCAGTTTTCTCGTATGTGCATCGATTTCGGCGAATGGAAGTCGACAACGAGCTCGTTCCTCCACGGCAAAGGTGGTGGAATAGGATGGCCCTGATGGATTATTTCTACGTACTTGTGATTATCCTTTTGGAGGGGGGTTGGTATGGATGACTCTCGAGGCAGATAAAAAGGATAACGAAACAAAGTATTTTATGAATGCCACTTTTCTTTTTTATGTAAATTCCCCGATGAGGATACATAAAATACTTTGTTTCGTTATCCTTTTGTCTGCCCCGAGGGTCATCCATCCCAACCACAACTTTCCCCGTCCAAAAGAATAATCACAAGTACGTAGAGATAATCCATCGGGGCCATCCTGTCCACCACCTTTGCCGTGGAGGAACGGGCTCGTTGTCGACTTCCATTCGCTGAAATCGATGCGCCATACGAGGAAATTGATAAACTATATATGAACAGAAAACGGGATTGTTTCTATTGATCACTGCTGCAATGCAGCTATGGACATGCGGTACAAAAATGGAAGAATGGAGCTCCTATCCTAATGTAAGATCATAATTAGAGTGGCTATTGCATAATTAGAACTGTTTTTGAAATGATTTCTTTTCTACAATCCTCGGTGACACCAATCCTTCTACAGTATTCGGAATTGTTCGGCTTTAATGTTTGCATGTTTTCTTTCCTCTGTGTCACCGATTCTAGGCGGATTAAAGAGTTTCGACTATGGATTTGTCATGAGGCTCAGGCCACTAATTTCAGGGACATGGTTCGCCGACCTAGATGGCGCCTGCATGGCTATGGAGCTCGTGTAAATTATATTATATATTTGAATCTAAAATCCCCTTATGCAAATTAACTATTCCAAATAAACTTTTTTTTTGCATAAAATGATTCAGAACAAAATATTACAACTTCAATAACTGTAAATACACCTGCTGCATAAAATCAATAAAAGTTAAAAATAGCACATTGCAATATTTTAAAATAGATTTCCTGGGTAAATAATTTCCCCATTTGTTATAAAAGCCATTCCATTTTTTGAAAAGATACGACATGATTCACAGAGAAAAACCTACCATCGCTTCGGTTGCACTAGGCCAACTGTGGCGACGGGTGCTCTAACAGAGCAAATAGAGAAAGAGAGACATACGTAGGTGAGCGATAAAAAAAAAATGGATATGGCTTTGTGAAAAATAAAGGGTCGAGAGACAACAATTTGAGGGAAGATGGGGGGCATTATATAGAGTTTTTTTCACCGAATGTCTAAATTAAGCGCAACGACCTTAATTTGGTATGACATTATCTAGCACGGGATCGCACAGAAGACAGATGATGAAAATGCATCACAAAAGCAGTAAAGAGGCATTTTCGAGAGGAACGTGATTCTTGTTCAAATTTGTGAACTTGCCTTCAAATAAAATAGCCATGAATTTAGTCCACTTGCGTCGGTACGTGCATGTGTAGGCCTCGTTTATAGGCGCTATTGTTTTATTTTGTCGGTCAAAATTTGAGGAATTGTGTGTTCAGACTCTTTTAATCGCGTTATTCTCTTCTTTACCTTCGAGTTCTGTATCTTCATTGCCAAGTCAGTCTAATTTGTTAATTTTTTCACTACCGAGTCAACCTTGTCTCTCGTCTCTCGTCTCTGTTCAACCGGAAGTTGTCAAAATCTACTATAATCAGCCAGTGGCATAGCCAAGAATATATATCAGTGGAGGCATTATATAAACAAAATCTCTAACGATAGCCAACTCCAGACGACATCCCACCGACCCACGACTTGATGGTTGTTGGTGATGCGGCGTGATTTTTCGTGTCGGTTGTTACATCATGTTACAAAGGAGAGTTTTCAAGTTTTGGAGTACTATTTTGTTCACTTTTGCACCTAAACGCTAGGTGAACATGTGCATATTACTCATTGTTCATTCTAGGCGAAAATTACTCACTTTTCAATAAATTCACCGAATCTTTACTTTGATATGATTGCAGACATTGATTTTGTGGAGCTTATTTGTGTAACAATTCAAACAAGTCATTCATATTTTAACAAGTATTTAATCTAATAACATGTGCTTGCTTTAAATATTTGGTTAATTCAAACTACCAATTTCAAAAAAAAAAAAGGTGCAGTGGGGGCGGGTGTCCCCAATGGGAATAGCGTGGCGGACAGAGAAGCATTGGCCTAGCAAAAAATGTCACATTTTCTTTTTTATCAGGAAAGAAAGATTTTCATATCATTAAAAATGATACAAAAGAGAAATTCTGTGATACACCAGAGAGCATCATGAACAAATATAGTACCTCACCTATCACTACTTAAAATATTTGCCATTCAAAACTTTGATTAGCTATCGCAATGACATTAGATTGTTTAAAAAATATAATCAAAGTTGGTCCTTTACGTACACCCTATAGTACGTCTTACCTGTCTGAATTTCACCCCTCCAACCAAACGGGTAATGCACAAACCCCGCCCACTCCTGTTGGAGCCCATGGCCAGACCAAAAATCCAAGTTCATGCAACATCTTTTTTTTCTCTACAATGTCACCACGTCTCAAATAACCACAAAAAGGAGGGATTATTTTCAATGTTGCGAAGCCTCTTGATTGCTTTGTACGTTGCGTTTTACGGGGCACCAAAGCCTCTTGTCGTACAATGAAGCAAATCAATCAAGAGGCTTTGGGACACTGAAAATATCTCCTTTTGTGGTTATTCCAGATGAGGAGACATCGTAGAGAGAAAAAAGACTTGCATCAACTTCGAAATTTGGGCTAGCCCACGGGCTCCATTGCTATATTTGTATGATTTTCGCTTACAATTCTACCTACCAAGACTATGCGAACAGCCATAAAAGAAAGAGAACCAACAGAGGTTCAACCCATGAGTCATCTTCTTTGGAAATGGGTCGAGGTGGAGGTGGCCGGCTATGGCAGAAATAGTAGTCGGCCTCAACCGGTAGTGAGTTGGTTCGAAGCGGGTTGTGTCTATGGTAATGGTGGTCGATTGGGTCGGGTCATTGATGGCGGTGGAGATGTTGGTGAAAGCTAAATATGTTCAATGTAAGTTACCAGGTTCAGAACTCAAATGGCCCCATTTCCTTCTTCTTAGTGTTAAATTACATGAACCGAATGTCTGTCGTAATAATTTTTCTTATGTTTTGGTCAAATTATTTTATTTTTATATTCTTCTTTCCTAGAATTAAAAGTTACTTTCATCGAAATAATGACATGACTTACGGATAAAGACAAGATATATATATGGGAGGAGTGACTATACTTTCATATATATTTCATATTTACTTATTTATTATTTTAAAAAAATCTTACGACTCTATGTTACGAGCTAGTTCGCCTAAGGCCCCAAAAATCTCGGGGCCAGCCCTTGGAGAGATGTAGTTGTGGAGTCCGATTGCATGTACCTTCTGCTTTTGAATTGCGTACATGCATGCAAGAAGGTGGTTCTATGTAGGTAATATATAACGTGCGCACACATATCTGATATCTAGATGTCCTTTTGCTTTGCATAAGATTCATTTAAGATGCGATTTGGAGTCTTAAGAGTGAAGTTAAGAGACAGCGGAGACCTCTGCCTCACATCGTGATATATAGTCATTTTTTCTTATTACAAGTGGTAGGAGATTCAAGTATCAGAATTATACTAATTTGGAAAAAAATTCACAACACTGCAAGTTTTGTTGGGTAAATTATACTAGGAACTAAATGCCTTAACAAGAATAATAATCAACCAAATATAGGAAACAAAACTATCAATAGAGAAAAAGGTTAGAATAGCCTGTAGAGTGGTCGAGAGATTGCGCTCTTCTTCGGAAGGATACACCCCTTCTTCACGGGGTTGAATGGTGTTCTTTCTCCAAAATTGAAGGACCTTTGAACTCTCCCTTTTGTACTGGGAATTAAACTCATGAACCACTGTGGTTTCCCTACAATCAAAATAATCAATGGAAAGCAACCTTAAGCATGGAGTAAAACAAGCAACAAAAGCTTTCAATTTTCCGAGTAGAGCACAGGAGCCAAATAATATATATAGCCAGTAATTGTAACGTTAGTTCGTTACGCAGAAAAAGGTAAAGATCTCATTTCTAGGAGAAAAACCAGTAGACTTCGTCAAAGTGGTTAGCAACCAACCACTCCCTCATGTTTCTAACGTTACTTACTTGACTTGAATACCACTATTGTCCCTTATACTAGAATTGTGCTTGTTTGATGCACGAGATAAAAAAATCACATCGATATTTTTTTCGACTCCATGTATCAAACGGACGCAACACTAGTTGTTAAAAAAGATGGTTTATATTTTTTGTCTCGACTCATTCGTGCATGCTATTGATCACGTTATGTGTACTGAAAGTCCAGAAATTTCAGAATCATTCCTGATGCCAACCTTAAGCTCAGAACTGGAAATAAACTATGAAGAAATGAAAAGAATTTCCTCAGTCTTGTCTTGCTATTGTCTATGATTCAAAAGGACTTGAATTAAAGCATCATACTCCAAACCAATTAACAAAAAGTGGAGAGGCTGTCCAGGTTCATATAATATGGGACAAATCCCAACACTCTCCCCCACATGTAACTCCCGACTCGCACGTGGAGAGATAAACAAAGGATCCATAACACTTGGATCACAACAAACAACAGTGCACTTATGGCACAAACAAGGAGAAATAAATTCTCCGAAACTCTAGTTTTGATACCATGTTAAATTTCTTGGAGGGTTCCAACCTAAAACCAAGTGGCAGTAGGTGGAGTAACCTCTAGACTATATTAACTGGGCTTGGATGGCTTAGATGATATGAGATTAAGTCTAACAGAAATCACCGTAGCCCATGGGTGAAACACGATTAATCACCTTCCCCAGAGTAAAAGGGCTCTGCTCACCTATATTGGTTAAGCTCCGATCCCCTCCGTACCCTATCTCTCGTTACCCATCCCAACTCCACTGCGACGGTCCCATCCCGAGCCCACATGACAAAACATCATCAGTAGTAGTTTATGTGCCTATCGGTGTTCAATCAATAGGACTTTTGCAAAAGTTCTCTCTTATATGGGGCAACGAGATGAACGGCTCGGGTCCTGGGCCTGGAATTTCTTCTTCCTAATTTTCCGATCTGTTCAATCAAGATGACGATTTGCAAAGACAGTTCTTTTTTGTGAGGGCCGCGAGATGAACGGCCCTCGAGTTGGAGTAAGGAGAGATGTGGCAGGGAGCATAATGTAGCACACTATGCATTATGAGCAGAATGTAACATGGAAATAGAAATCATAATACACTATCAACTCAAGGATCAGAGGGAGAATGTACAGCCTACAGACACACATCTATGTTTTCGATAGATACATTTATACAGAACCGGCTTCTCTGCAATTCAAAACTGGACGGTGAGAAGCGATTGCATCTCAACTGCCCATCTCGGCAACTGGTTGTTCGGATTCAATTAAAAGACTCTTGCTGGTCTAAATAATTAAAAATATTTTTAGACCGTTGAAATTATACTAATTGCTCTCTGCAATCCAAAACCAGAATTTCCGTTATATATACACTGGAGGTTTATTAATTCATCGTTAGAGACCGAAAATTCAAAAACCTTAGGATAAGAAATTGAATTGTACTCCGAAAGTACAAAAACGATCAGAGAGAGAGAGAGAGAGGATGAACCGTTTTGAAATCGCGAGGGGCATCGCCAGGGAGGTAGAAGGAATGCGTTGGATGGCAGGAGCAGAGCAAGCAGAGAGCAGAGACTGGCAATCCATGCACCCCACAACCTTCCGTTAACCTAGACTTCTCGTTTCAGAGAGAGAGAGATGGTGTTCTATGTAAGGAAACAGCGGAGACCTCTACTTCATCGTCGTAGACTTCTTTCTAAGTTTGATTGGTTTACTAAATGACTCTTGCTCTACAAAGCAATAACTAACCCGAGCTCGTCTCGCTTTTTAAACGAGCTTAAAATTCAGAGTTTGACGGAAGATTTTTATAGAGTTCGATGAAGCACAAAATTTATTTCTCACCTAAGTTTCTTATTTGAAAGCAAAAAGCTTTTTAAATGTACTGGTGCTGAGTAGCCCTAAATAAAATTCATAGTATATAGTATGAAAATTGAAACTAGATTATAAGCTAATCACCCCTCCGTACTAATTATCTTATAACACATCCACCTCTTATCCACCCTTCTTCCATATCTACCCAAAACCTTATCTACCCCGCAAACAAGCCACTAGTTTCTTTGTGCAACATAACTTCATTACTATCTGCGTATTCCTCAGTTTCCTGCTAATACAATTCCATTCCAACCTATCGGATTCGGATCCAATCCAGTCCATTGACGGGCCTAAATTTCGGAGTGAAACCCTGTCAAATTAGGAAATATTATTCCCCACTGAACATAGGACACCATGAAATAGGATGCCACTGAATCGGATGCCCTTCCATGTTACCAGAACAGGGCTTTCAAATCAAGATCCAACTTGGCCTCTTAAGCTTTAGTTCATACTACCATTTTAATGGAAAGCAAACCAAAATACAGACCAAGCTCCACATTCTACAATCTCCATACTCGATTTCACAGTTTGAAACAGCTAAACTAGTCAACTATACTATCACTAATTCATTCCAATCATTTTCTCCTAACAACGTGATGGAAACTACTACATCTAATTAATAAGAGTCCTCAACAATCCTCTTCAGCATCGCGCCTCTCACATGATTTTCAAGACTTCGAAGTACATTCGATCACGTGGGACTTGAACTTCTCGAGCTCAGCCACAACCTCCTCTTCGGGCAAGTAGATCAAATCGCTCATTCGCCATATCTGAGGAGGAGATTATACAGGTAATACAGCTACAATTTGAACTTTAAGGCAGTGTTCGGTTCATTGAAAGGATTTTGAGAATGAAAGGAATGATCATTCTTGGCTTCCCCATGGAATCACCATCCTCAACAACTGACAATGATTCTGGAATGACTATTCCCTGACCACCTTCATTTCAGTGAACCAAACTCTGACTAAGTCTGTTCTTGGTTTATAAATATGTCAGAGATCTACAGATGACAGGAACAATACAAAGGAAAAAATAAGAAGAGACATACTAAACTGAGCATTATCTCACAAGTAATCAAGGTAGGCCACATATTTTTTTTTTCAACTCCCTATGAGTATCTCTTTTTCATTATCTAATCCATTATTTCCATTGCTAATTAAAAACCTAAATTTGAAGAAAAGGAATAAGTAGAAAAACAGTCACCTGTAATGTTCCACCTCCACCGGAGGTATCACAGTCATCAGACACACTAACAATGGTCCACGGGTCAGCTGCATTCCAGTGGAAGTCCACAACTTTGTCCCTGGATGCATTACAAGGAACGATGAAAAAAATACAGAGTCAATTACAGTATGAAAAAGGAGAAAAAACATTTCAGTCACCAAAATCAAATAATCTCACGGGATAACCGAGACCCTCTTAACTTCCTTGGAAAATCCCAATCATGATTCATGGCATAACAACTCCTAGCATCTTCTATAGTGCCAGTCCATAGCTTTAGAGTTTAGTCCCAACCATGTAAACAATTCTGCTTACCAATTGACGAACTCTCTAACAAGAAAGCTTCCTTCAAGATTTTCAATTAATTTTACCAGAGGACTCAGGGAATGACTAATATAACTAACCCAAGTCACATCCCATTAAAGTAGACCATTTGCCCCTCCGCTATATATATATTCAGATTTAATTGACACAGCAGAGACAATACTCAATTTTCAATCTGCAGTTACATTCCCAGTTTTACAGCTCATTTAAGCTTCAAAGTAAAACGAATTGGCACGAGCATGATGCACAAAAGCAGAACTTCGGATGGAATTAAGGCCCAATTTCTCTTCCGAAGTCTCGGTGTCATCCAGTTTGCGAAGTATTTGTCATCAAAATAATGAAAAAAAGACAGAAAGAACCCATCAAACTAATGATGGATAGGAAGAAAAGATGAAACAGCTGGACATATCTAACTGCCAAAGAAAAAAACTACACTAAGAATGTGCAAATGTCTGAATTTAAAAGATCTAAAATGATAAGTGGCTGGCAGTGTCATGTGCCAAAAAATTGAGATGGAAAGATATTTTAATCTCAGTAATCTAAAAATCGATATTGTAACATGAAGTATAAATTTCATTTTAAAAAAACTGAGATTATATATGAAATTAAGAATATATCTCATTTCGAAAAAAAGAAAAAAAAAACTGAGATGAAAAGATTTTTTAATCTCAATAATCTAAAAGTGATATTGTAATTTAAAGAATATATCTCATTTTCAAAAAACTAATATTGTATATAAAAGAATATATCTTATTTCAGAAAAACTAAGATAAAAATAACCTTTAATCTCAGTCATCTAGAAACTGAGATCGTAAGTTAGAAAATACATCATATTTTTTTGGGCAAAGTATAGATTACCTCCATATGATTTAGGCCTTTGGCGCATCACCTCCCTAACATTTCGAAATGACCAATCCACCTCCTTGTGGTTTCGGACTAAATATTCTGAAAACGTACTACTTGACAATAATTGATTTTTGCTTTTCTTTTTTCCATTTTCATGTTTTCCAACATGAAACTTTTAGTTACACAATCAGTTCCTATTTTGTTTCTGTGGATAGAATAAGTTAAAAAATTATTCATCAAACTAATTAAAATGCAAACTAACCTCAATTTCTTCCATCTCATACATTACCTATAGTCCAAAACCTAAAATTTCCAATTAAAATTACACGCTTTTTTACCCCGAAATCAACCATAGAAAACCCATAACTCCATCTGGATCACATCAAAGAAAACTCTATAAAAAATTCAGGAGATTGAGAGCTTTAACGCCGAATGTGACGACAAATTAAGGTCGCACATATCAAATTCTTACCTCCGCCGGTTCTTTGATCCGGCCACCGCCGATGAATCAACGAGGCTGTCACCAATCGCCAATTGAGAGAGTTTTGGTTCTGGGTTTGGAGAGAGAGAGAGGAGGGAGATTGGGGCTTTCGGTTGGGAATGGTCATATATTTGTATAACTATGAGAACAAAACAGGTCTCATAGTCCGAAACCATAAGGAGGTAAATTGTTCATCTCGAAATGTCAGGGAGGTGATGTGCCAAAAGCCTAAACCACAGGGAGGTAATTTATATTTTGCCCTATTTTTTTATTTAGACTGAGATGAAAGCTTTTATATAGGAAAAATTGAAAGCTGCTTATCCCTTAATAACCCCACACACAATACCCCTAAATAAATGTCACTCTCAACCATTCTACAAAAAATATTTTGTCGCAAAATGGGGCACTTTCGGCGATGAAAATATATTTCGTTGCCAATTGGTACCTTTGGTGAAATTTTTTATGAAGGTTGCATTTCGTCGCTAAATGTATTTCAAGTATAACTCTATGCAATCAGAACTCCAATTGAGATAATTTAAATTGGATTTGAATAATAACACAAATGGCTACAACTTTCATATTTATCAAAATTGCTAATTTAATATTTAAAGGTTCAAAATGATGTTTGAAATATATTTTAATGTTAAGCGCATATGTTATATAATATTTCAATTATGTATTGAAAAGCGTGTATAGTGCAGTTACTTGAATCTTCTATGCAAAACTTAAGGGACCTGGATTCAAAATCGAAGAGGAGAAATAAAGTGGAATTTTTTTCTTAAGAAAACGCCACTTTTAATCTCAATTCTTTCAAAAACTTAAATTATTTTCGTCAGCTCCATGAAGATGACGAGTAATACCGCTGCAGTCTTTCAAACCTGTTTTCTCCGCCACCACCTCTCTAGCGGAGGCTGTAATAATCTTATTTTCTTCTTGCCTAGAATAATGGAAATAGATATAACAATGGAGACCTCTACCTTGTGGCATGATCGCCATTTTTTCTTATTACAAGCCGTAGGAGATACAAGTATCAGAATTTTGGAAAAAATTCACAATCACTTGGAAGTCTTGTTGGGTAAATTATACCTGAAAAATAAGTGGCTTAACAAGAACAATAATCAACCAAACACTGCCCTTCCCAAAACAAATATTAGCAGAGAAAAGATTAGAATAGCCTGTGGGATGATCGCGGCACGCGAATTGCGCTCCCTTCGGAAGGATATATACACCCCTTTCTACAAAGGGTTGAATGGTGTTCTTTCTCCGAATTTCAACAATCTTCGAATTCTCTTTTGTGCAGCAAATTAAGCTCACGAACTATTTGTAGTTTCCCTACACTCAAAATAATCAACAAAAGCTTCTAATTTTCCGAGTAGAGCACGGCCGAATAATATATAGCCAGTAATTTTAACGTTATTCGTTACGCAAAAAAGGGTAATGATCTCATTTCTAGGAGAAAAAAATAGTAAGATTTTTTCAAAGTGGCTATCAACAACCACTCCCTGATGTACTGAAAGGTGGAGAATGAGTTTTGAACATCATGTGGCGATGCTCCGAAGGCATTGGCTTTGTTCGTTTAGTAACTTTGGATATTTTAGTTTTGGTAGTGAATGGAGAGAGAAATAGGATAATAATTGGAGAGAGTGGTAATGATTGGAGAGAGATAGAGAGAGAAATAAAATTAATAATTGAAGAAATAGGTAAATAATTGGAGAAAGATATAGGGTAATAATTAGAAAATAAAGTTAAAACAAAGTAAATATGTTAAACGAACAAGGCCATTGATTTTTTCCTCCATATTCATACCCCTCCCACGTCTCTCTCAAATTACTCTCTCTCCTCCCCATGTTTCTCTCTCTCTCTAGTTTTTATAAAAACATCAAAAATCTAAAATATTACATACAACAATATCAAATTAATTAAAATGTACTCCATATATGTAGAATATTAAACTAAGACAACAATAACCCAATTATTAAGAGCATCTGAAATTGATTAGTTATTTTTATGTGTTAAAGGTGTTTGTTATAGCAAGAGATCCTCTATCTACTCCATGAAAATATATATTGGATTGTCCAGTTTGTTCATTTTTGGTCTTTTTCAAGCCCACTTTGATGATTCAAATTGTTCACATTTTAGAGGTCATCGATAATGTGCATAACCACGTTAAAAACTTAGGTTAATGATTGATATAGTTTCGTAATGCATTTTATTTTTAAGATAAATGGATTAAATAGATACTGATTCAGTGTTGTCATATTGTTACGTTCAAAGACACGTGTTTCAAAATCCTATGAAACGATATGCGATTGATTAACCTGAGTCAAAACTAAATTACTTTGGGTCAAAATCAAAGTAGAACCCACATTTCTTTTGAGGAGGGTTCTAGTTATTAGAAGACGTTCACCTCCAAAAGGAGAGTAATTTTGTGTATTCACTTACTCAAAACCGTTTACGGGTGAATGAAACTTTAACTTAAAAGGTCACTACCTGAACTTGGAAAATTTGCACCCAACAAAGGTTGTCTCTGCTGGCCGGGGGTTTGCTCCCGCCCGAGAGACTTGAGTTTTATTCTCAGGATAGGCCAATCAGTCGGCAGGTGATAATCCGCGCGAGTAGCATCTTGGGATTGGGCGTAGTCCCCCTCCTAGCTGCTTCTAGCTGCTTTCCGTTCGTATTTTTCTCTGTGGCTGTCGGCCGACCCTATGTGGATTAATCTCATCCCGTTTTGGTTTGGAGATACCTCCTATGTTGTTATTAAAAAAAAAAAAACTTGGAATTTTGCTTAGATTCCCGAAATTTGTTACGTAGGAAAAGTTCTTCCGGTTTATTGAACTCAAGTTTGGATTTACGTTTCAAGCCCCAAATAGTACCCAAATTTTGTACAACCCGACTACGATATTCTTATTTTGTTTTTCCAGAAAATTATTTACCTTTCTAGAAGCTTGCCAATTGAACTGGTGCGCGTTTATCCATCTGAATCCAATCGACGGGCCAAACCGGTGCATTTGCCCGTTCAATTGGTATCTCAATTCAAGCAACTCAACCGCCTTTCAATAATTTGGATTGGTTTAGTTATATGAATTTTGTGAGTTGGTTTGGTTCTCCAAATTCATAATCCGTAGATAATGATTTGGTTCTTGGTTTATTATAAAAAAAATTGGATTAATCCAGTCCATACTCATCCCTACTGTTAGGGAATGACCGTTGCCATTTTGTGTCCATTCACCTATCCTGGGAAAGTGTCTTCATGCAGAGAAATGCCAGCCCAATTCTGCTGCTGCTTTTTTTTATCGATCGTCGCCCAATTCTGCATATTCTTGTAATCTGCAATCTGTGCTCGTCGGGGGCGCCGACACATTATAGTGCCACGCTTCTGTGAAGGCAGGCGTTCGAAGAGTTAGTTGGCACCACTAGCCTTGGTCTCATTTCTGTTCAACTCCTAATGTCTTCCACTACGATGGTGGAAGACATTAAGAGTTGGGCAACATTAAGGCAGTGATCATTCGCGTGGTGCAACTGTGAGAAGAACGGAGCCACATACTGGATTACTAATTGTCTGAGTAGGAAATTACTTTCTTTTATGGGTTGTATTCCGTCTGAGTTAGATTTGATTCTGGCTAAAGAGGTTCCCTCCTAAGCCGTACATTCCTTTTAGTTTTCTTCATAAGCTCTCTTGATCATATCCAACAAAAACCTATATATGGCAAGTACTCATGTTGCGAAATTCCAAAGATTCTTTTGGCAAACAAACTGGCCACAACAAAAACACTACAACCACGCAAAACTTGCACAAGCACTCCCACAAAGTCACGATCTTCCATTCGTGGTGAAGGTCTACTACGTGACATCAGAAAAGCATCAAGATATATATTTCTTTGTCCCGGCCCTTTAGTATTTTGTACAATAAAGAAATGGGAGTTCTCAAGAAAGCAAAATACAAGTAGCCAATAGCCATATCACAAAATATATCACTAGATACATGGAGGAATAAGCTGTGTATAGCCTTAAGCAGTGGTAAGGTTCGAGCCAGAAAGGGTGCAGGTGTTTCTTTCCAATAGTAAGCTAGCTCTTCATTTTACAGTAGTTGAATTTCTTGTAAGCTTGCCGTTGCTTGTTAATTTCTTGTTAACCACAGGCATGCGTAGAACCCAATCGTTTCTGCCAGGACAAAGAAGGTATATGTCCCAAGCAACATGTAGCCAAAGTAGAGGATGCCGAAAACCACCATTGTAATCTCCAGCTTGGTGAAGAAATAGAAGGTGGAGTACCAGAACAGGTACAATGCCGACAATCCAGCAGTCAAATAAGCCCTCCACCACCAATAGGAATCTTCGCTGCACAACTGGAAGTAGCATAGCACGATCGCCGACTGGGCACGAGTTACGAGAAGGATCACAAAGACAACGAAGAGGAAGCCGAAGATGTAGAATTGGTTCAGCCAGATTGAGGTCAAGATGAAGAATTGTTATATGAAGACCACGCGGAAAGGAAGAATTCGCCCAACAAGTATGGAGAAAACAGGATTCATGTACCTGTGACACAATACAATGAAGAAACATAGGAATTTTGTATTACTGCATTATCCTATTACAGAACTAACCGAAATTGTTCTGTAAAGTAGGAGGGCCGGTCCTGGTATTTTGGAGGGGGGCCTGACTCAGATTTAAGAAAAATGAGACCCTTTTATGCATTTTACAAATAAAATGATAAGGCAATTAAAAAAAGCAATAGTATCATGATTATTCAACAAGATAAAATTCAAAAATAATGCATATCATTACAAAGATTGAAGATAGTCTCTTAGAGATCAATCTATTTTGCATTTTTTGGCAGCGAAAGTATTAACCGTATAATCAAGTCACGCTTATTTGACATGTTCATGTTGAACCAATATAGTATGATAGACCTGTATTATTGATAAATACTACGCAAGTTTTTGGGGGATCGTCATTGTGGTAATATTTTGGGGGGCCTAGGGTGAACGAATTAAAGTATGTGTATGGACATGCTCATGTTGAACCAATTTTGAAAAATTAAGTTCGTAGGCCAAGTACGTTACGTTAAAGTATGTTTTCTTTTTATTATTAGTAAGTAAAAGCATGTTCTTATACAGCATTCAAATTTCACCATTCCTCCATGAAGCTGCGCAGCTTCAATGATGCCCCCAAACTTCCCTCAAATCGTGGTCCCTTGTGGGCACGCGCCCCGAAAAATCATCGCTCGACCTCAGTGTGCGGCCCTCTTTTGAAAATGCGCGGCGAAACGCCTCGATTCAGAGTCGCCACTCGGGTTTTAGTGGTGGAATACCCAAGGAACCGAACTCGAAAACGTTTGCCACGTTTATTTGATTTTGAAAAGGCGTGGACCGGTCCGTCGTCACCTTCAATATCTGAGGTTCGGGAGCCAGGTTACGAGAGGGGAAGGGTTTTATGGCACCTCCTCTCGCCCAATTCGGAGATCGGTCTCTACTCAGGCATTTTTATAAAAACATCTGCACTTTTCTCTCGTTTTATCATTTTTTAGCCAGTTAGGGCGGGGGAACATTTAATGGGGACGAAAGCTGTAACAACTTGCAGTTTATGTGACAAAATGTTTATGGATGATTTGATTGCAATGCTAAATATAGATTGAGAACAAGCACTGAGTAAACTGGACAATTTGAAGTACGCTGTCACAAAGTGACGTGAGCAGATCCTGCCAGCATGCACTGGCCGAACCACTGCATGCTGACTTAGACATGCGCACGCCACTCATAACTGGCGTACTCCACTCGTTTATTTACTCAGTCTTTGTTTGCAACCCTCTGGGCTCTGGAAGAGGACCAGCGCACACCCAGGACAAACCACGCAGTCAATATATTACAGTTTATATAATAACAGGCAGGAGAAATGGCTTTAGGCCATGAAAGAAAACAGAATACCCCAAAAACAGTGTAGGGATAGGAAATAGGCCAAGACTAAACTAAAATGCAAGGGCCAGCCACTGGATCTTGGTATAACCACCGTACGCCAATCGTATGAGACCGTACGCCAGTTACTCTCCTTATCCAGTGCTTGGCTTTGCACCATCTGGGTTCTGGAACATGACCAGAAAGCATCCCAAAGGCTTTCTAAAACAGATATGGACAAATATTAAATGCTACAACTAAAACAGTTCTAAATATAGAAAGCAGTAAACTAGTTTTTAGCATGCAATAAGGTAATGAATAGACAGGAAATAAAACATAAAATAAAAATCTGGACCCCATTTCACAACTGGAGTACGCCAGTTATTAACTGGAGTACGCCAGTTCCAGACTGGAGTACTTCAGTTCCAGACAGATTCCAGACAGATCAAATTTAAAACTGTACGTACTGCCACGGACCGGCGTACGCGGGCTTATGACCGGCGCACGCCGATTCTAGTCAGAAACGATTTTTTTGCTTTTGAAACCTTGACAGCTTTAGGGCCAGGACTGGTATTGATTACCAGCTTTGACCCTGTCAGCTCCCCTCAGGGATCAGAACAGAGAAATATACCCAGATGGTATACCTTTTGTTTTTGAGCTTGAAAGAGTGCTTGAGCTTGAACTTGAAGATTGGATGATGAATGGTGAGTGTGGATGGATGTATGTTGTAGTGTATGGGAGAGTTTCTTGCTGTTTCTTTCTTGATGAGAGAAAAGAAAGAATAAAGAACTAATGAAGAGAGAGAGATGACTTGAATGCTTCAAGTTTTGGTGACCCTTTCAAATGGAAGTACATGGGATTATATATAGGGGAAGAGGGAGAGAGAGGGGTTAAGGCCAGTCAAATTGACTGAAGCCTTAGCCCTTAAGGTTTGCTTCTCATTGGATGAGAGGAAAAGGTGATGGGATGGGGGTGTAAGAAATGTCCCCCGGCGGAGAATGCTTTTTCAATGGTTTGGAAGGTTCCCAAGTGCTGTAGACCCCTACCCATGGCTTCTGCATGCTTAAAAACACAAGTTTGACCGGAAGTTTGACTGGCGTACTCCAGTTAATAACTGGCGTACTCCAGTTCTTGCTTGGTCAACGGTCAAAGTTGACCGATGACTGACACGTGGCCGAGGACCGGCGCACGCCGGTTAATTACCGGCGTGTGCAAGTTGGGTTTTGTTGAGGCCATTTGGCTCTAGCTTTGGAGATTTTGAAAGGATCTGAAAAGGTTTTGGAGTGCTCAAAGCTCAAGCATACTAACATTTTCGGGGTGTTCTTGACCCGTTTCATCATCGGGGAATTAAATGCCGTAAGTAAACTAATTTGGAAAGTCCAAAATAGGGTGTCTACAGTAGCCCCCCTTTGACGGCACTTGGAGCACCATTGTCTTGGTACAAGTAACGTCAAAGGTTTCTAGACACCCTCTCAAGGCTATCCAGAACAGAACAGGCTAGTAAAGTAGACATGAATACTTAAAGAACCTGGTTGATGGATTGAACTGAATGGGCAGGCTGTCGCCGATTGAATTGGCGAACAGGACAGACCTCCGCGTTGTTGATTGAATGGATAGGAAAACCGTCGCTTGTTGATTTTGAAAACGGACGGGCGAACCACCGTTGAGTTAGAATTGGACGGGCGAACTATCGTTGATTCGAAATTGGACGGACGAACCGTCGTTGCTTGGAAATTGGACGGGCGAACCGTCGTTGATTTGAAATTGGGCGGGCAAACCTCCGTTGATTTGAAATTGGACGGGCGAACCGCCGTTGATTTGAAGTTGGACGGGCAAACCGTCGTTGGTTTGATAATGGACGGGCGAACCATCGTCGAGGGGATCAAGCTATCCTTGGCACACAAAATTTCCAACAAACACGGGTAGGTCATGTCAGGTAGGTTAAATTCCATCTGTTGGGAATCAGAGCCAATCTCCTTATCAAAGACCATCCGAGACAGAGCAATAAGGCTGTTTGGAAGATGTGTTTGAAGCTAGATTGAAGTAGAGGTATTGATCACTGCTGCAATGCGGCTATGGACATGCGGTACAAAAATGGAAGAATGGAGCTCCTATCCTAATATAAGATCACAATTAGAGTGGCTAATGCATAATTAGAACTGTTTTTGAAATGATTTCTTTTCTACAATCCTCAGTGACACCGATCCTTCTACTGTCTTCAGAATTGTTCGGCTTCGATGTTTGCCTTTTTTCGGTCCTCAGTGTCACCGATCCTAGGCGGATTAAAGAGCTTCAATTATGGATTAGTGATGGGGCTCAGGCAACTAATTTCAAGGACATGGTTCGCCGACCTAGATGGCGCCTGCATGGCTATGGAGCTCGTGTAAATTATATTATTTATTTGAATATAAAATCCCCTTATGCAAATTAACTATTCCAAATAAACTTTTTTTTTGCATAAAATGATTCAGAACAAAACATTACAACTTCAATAACTGTAAATACACCTGCTGCATAAAATCAATAAAAGTTAAAAATAACACATTGCAATATTTTAAAATAGAGTTCCTGGGTAAATAATTTCCCCGTTTGTTATAAAAGCCATTCCATTTTTTTAACAGATGGCGACATGATTCAAAGAGAAAAACCTACCATCGCTTCGGTTACACAAGGCCAACTGTGGCGACGGGTGCTCTAACAGAGCAAATAGAGAAAGAGAGACAAACGTAGGTGAGCGATAAAAAAAAAAAATGGATATGGCTTTGTGAAAAAAAAGGGTAGAGGGATAGCAATTTGAGGGAAGATGGGGGGCATTATATAGAATTTTTTCACCGAGTCTGAATGTCTAAATTAAGCGCAACGACCTTAATTTGGTATGACATTATCTAGCACGGGATCGCACAGAAGACAGATGATGAAAATGCATCACAAAAGCAGTAAAGAGGCATTTTCGAGAGGAAAGTGATTCTTGTTCAAATTTGTGAACTTGCCTTCAAATAAAATAGCCATGAATTTAGTCCACTTACGTCGGTACGTGCATGTGTAGGCCTCGTTTATAGGCGCTATTGTTTTATTTTGTCGGTCAAAATTTGAGGAATTGTGTGTTCAGACTCTTTTAATCGCGTTATTCTCTTCTTTACCTTCGAGTTCTGTATCTTCATTGCCAAGTCAGTCTAATTTGTTAATTTTTTCACTACCGAGTCAACCTTGTCTCTAGCTCGTCTCTTGTCTCTGTTCAACCGGAAGTTGTCAAAAAGCAACTATAATCAGCCAGTGGTGTAGCCAAGAATATACATCAGTGGAGGCATTATAAAAACAAAATCTCTAACGATAGCCAACTCCCGACGACATCCCACCGACCCACGACTTGATGGTTGTTGGTGATGCGGCGTGATTTTTCATGTCGGTTGTTACATCATGTTACAAAGGAGAGTTTTCAAGTTTTGGAGTACTATTTTGTTCACTTCTGCACCTAAACGCTAGGTGAACATGTGCATATTACTCATTGTTCATTCTAGGCGAAAATTACTCACTTTTCAATAAATTCACCGAATCTTTACTTTGATATGATTGCAGACATTGATTTTGTGGAGCTTATTTGTGTAACAATTCAAACAAGTCATTCATATTTTAACAAGTATTTAATCTAATAACATGTGCTTGCTTTAAATATTTGGTTAACTCAAACTACCAATTTCAAAAAAAAAAAAGGTGCAGTGGGGGCGGGTGTCCCCAATGGGAATAGCGTGGCGGACAGAGAAGCATTGGCCTAGCAAAAAATGTCACATTTTCTTTTTTATCAGGAAAGAAAGATTTTCATATCATTAAAAATGATACAAAAGAGAAATTCTGTGATACACCAGAGAGCATCATGAACAAATATAGTACCTCACCTATCACTACTTAAAATATTTGCCATTCAAAACTTTGATTAGCTATCGCAATGACATTAGATTGTTTAAAAAATATAATCAAAGTTGGTCCTTTACGTACACCCTATAGTACGTCTTACCTGTCTGAATTTCACCCCTCCAACCAAACGGGTAATGCACGTACAAACCCTGCCCACTCCTGTTGGAGCCCATGGCCAGACCAAAAATCCAAGTTCATGCAACATCTTTTTTTTCTCTACAATGTCACCACGTCTCAAATAACCACAAAAAAGGAGGGATTATTTTCAATGTTGTGAAGCCTCTTGATTGCTTTGTACGTTGCGTTTTACGGGGCACCAAAGCCTCTTGTCGTACAATGAAGCAAATCAATCAAGAGGCTTTGGGACACTGAAAGTAATATCTCCTTTTGTGGTTATTCCAGATGAGGAGACATCGTAGAGAGAAAAAAGACTTGCATCAACTTCGAAATTTGGGCTAGCCCACAGGCTCTATTGCTATATTTGTATGATTTTCGCTAACAATTCTACCTACCAAGACTGCGAACAGCCATAAAAGAAAGAGAACCAACAGAGGTTCAACCCATGAGTCATCTTCTTCTTTGGAAATTGGTCGAGGTGGAGGTGGCCGGCTATGGCAGAAATAGTAGTTGGCCTCAACCGGTAGTGAGTGGTTCGAAGCGGGTTGTGTCTATGGTAATGGTGGTCGATTGGGTCGGGTCATTGATGGCGGTGGAGATGTTGGTGAAAGGTAAATATGTTCAATGTAAGTTACCAGGTTCAGAACTCAAATGGCCCCATTTCCTTCTTCTTAGTGTTAAATTACATGAACCGAATGTCTGTCGTAATAATTTTTCTTATGTTTCGGTCAAATTATTTTATTTTTATATTCTTCTTTCCTAGAATTAAAAGTTACTTTCGTCGAAATAATGACATGACTTACAGAAAAAGACAAGATATATATATGGGAGGAGTGACTATACTTTCATATATATTTCATATTTACTTATTTATTATTTAAAAAAAAAAAATCTTACAACTCTATGTTACAAGTTAGTTCGCCTAAGGCCCCAAAAATCTAGGGGCCAACCCTGGGGGAGATGTAGTTGTAGAGTCCGATTGCATGTAGCTTCTGCTTTTGCATTGCGTACATGCATGCAAGAAGGTGGTTCTATGTAGGTAATATATAACGCGCGCACACATATCTGATATCTAGATGTCCTTTTGCTTTGCATAAGATTCATTTAAGATGCGATTTGGAGTCTTAAGAGTGAAGTTAAGAGACAGCGGAGATCTCTGCCTCACATCGTGATATATAGTCATTTTTTCTTATTACAAGTGGTAGGAGATTCAACTATCAGAATTATACTTAATTTGGAAAAAATTCACAACACTGCAAATCTTGTTGGGTAAATTATACTAGGAACTAAATGCATTAACAAGAATAATAATCAACCAAATATAGGAAACAAAACTATCAATAGAGAAAAAGGTTAGAATAGCCTGTAGAGTGGTCGAGAGATTGCGCTCTTCTTCGGAAGGATACACCCCTTCTTCACGGGGTTGAATGGTGTTCTTTCTCCAAAATTGAAGGACCTTTGAACTCTCTCTTTTGTACCGGGAATTAAGCTCACGAACCACTGTGGTTTCCCTACAATCAAAATAATCAATGGAAAGCAACCTTAAGCTTGGAGTAAAACAAGCAACAAAAGCTTTCAATTTTCCGAGTAGAGCACAGGAGCCAAATAATATATATAGCCAGTAATTGTAACGTTAGTTCGTTACGCAGAAAAAGGTAAAGATCTCATTTCTAGGAGAAAAACCAGTAGACTTCGTCAAAGTGGTTAGCAACCAACCACTCCCTCATGTTTCTAACGTTACTTACTTGACTTGAATACCACTATTGTCCCTTATACTAGCATTGTGCTTGTTTGATGCACGGGATAAAAAAATCACATCGATATTTTTTTCGACCCCGTGTATACGGACGCAACGCTAGTTGTTAAAAAAGATAGTTTAAAATTTTTTTCCTCGACTCATTCGTGCATGCTATTGATCACGTTATGTGTACTGAAAGACCAGAAATTTCAGAATCATTCCTGATGCCAAACTTAAGCTCAGAACTGGAAATAAACTATGAAGAAATTAAATGACAAGAATTTCCTCAGTCTTGTCTTGCTATTGTCTATGATTCGAAAGGACTTAAATTAAAGCATCAAACTCCAAACCAATTAGCAAAAAGCGGAGAGGCCGCTCAGGCTCATATAATGTGGGACAAATCCCAACACTCTCCTGCACGTGCGACCCCCGACTCAAATGTGGTGCACTTGTGGCACAAACAAGGGGGGACAAATTCTCCAAAATCCTAACTCTAATACCATGTTAAATTTCTTAGATGGTTCCAACCTAAAATCAAATGGCAGTAGGTGAAATAACCTCTAGACTATATGAACCAAGTTTGAATGGCTTACATGAGCGATATGAGATTTAGTCGAACAGAAATCACCGTAGCTCATGGGCGAAACACGATTAATCACCTTCCCCAGAGTAAAAGGGCTCTGCTCACCTATATTGGTTAAACACCTGCCCTCCGTAGTCCGTACCCTAACTCTCGTTACCCCTCCCAACTCCACTGCGACGGTCCCATTCGAAGCCCACATGACAAAACACCATCAGTAGTTTATGTGCCTATCGGTGTTCAATCAATTAGACTTTAGCAAAAGTTCTCTCTTATAGGCTTCGTTCAGTTGCCAGGAAAGTACGGGAAAGGATGGAAAAATCAACTTTCCCATGATTTTTGTAGTGTTCAGTTGGCAGGAAAGTAGTGAGAAACATGTTTTTAAGTTTTCCTGCAGGAATTACTTTCCTGCAAAAGTGATCCTGCAAAAAACACAGGATTTTGCGTCGCGGGAAAAGGAAAATGAGTGAACACTCACAAAATTTTCCCGAAAGTTTCTTTTTCCTGACAAATGAACAACTAAACCTTAATTATTCTTGCAAAATTCTTTTGTCAAATGAACACTCACGGGAAAATAATTTTCTTTTTCCTTTACTTTACTTTACTTGACTTTTCCTGAGAATAACTTTCCCGTACAATATTCCTGGCAACTGAACGGAGCCTATGGGGCAACGTGATGAACGGCTCGGGTCCTGGCCTGGAATTTCATCTTGCTAATTTTCCGATCTGTGCAATCAAGATGACTATTTGCAAAGACAGTTCTTTTTTGTGAGGGCCGCGAGATGAACGGCCCACGAGTTCGAGTAAGGAGAGATGTGGTAGGGAGCATAATGTAGCACACAATGCATTATGAGCAGAATGTAACATGGATAATAGAAATCAAGATACACTATCAACTCAAGGATCGGAGGGAGAATGTACAGCCTACAGCCACACATCTATGTTTTCGATAGATACATTTATACAGAATCGGCTTCTCTGCAATTCAAAACTGGACGGTGAGAAGCGATTACATCTCAACCGCCCATCTCGGCAACTGGTTGTTCAAATTCAATTAAAAGACTCTTGCTGGTCTAAATAATTAAAAATACTTTTAGACCGTTGAAATTATACTAACTACTCTCTGCAATCCAAAACCAGAATTTCCGTTATATATACACTGGAGGTTCATTAATTCATCGTTAGAGACCGAAAATTCAAAAACCTTAGGATAAGAAATTGAATTGTACTCCTGAAGTACAAAAAAGATCAGAGAGAGAGAGAGAGAGAGAGAGAGGATGGACCGTTTTGAAATCGCGAGGGGCATCGCCAGGGAGGTAGAAGGAATGCGTTGGATGGCAGGAGCAGAGCAAGCAGAGAGCAGAGACTGGCAATCCATGCACCCCACAACCTTCCGTTACACTAGACTTCTCGTTTCAGAGAGAGAGAGAGATGGTGTTCTATGTAAGAAGAGACAGCGGAGACCTCTGCTTCATCGTCATCGTGGTCGTTGTTTTTGAAAAGGAAATTTTTGCGTTTCTCAAAGGAAGGAAAGACTTGACTAGAAAAGTGAATGGGAGGGAAATCTACGTTCTTCGTCATATGGTTAACGTTGTAGTTTGAGACTTTGAGCCTTTGAGGTGCGCTACTCTGTTCAAACTTCCTAACCCACCGTCATAGAAAAACACCAAGTTTTTTTCATTATTATCTTTAGAGCAAGATTTCAAGTGTTGGTTCCAAACTAGTCTATCCCGACCTTGAGCTCAGCTCGTTTACTAAATGACTCTTGCTCTACAAATAATAAGTTGAGCGATAACTAAGCCGAGCTCGTCTTGCTTTCTAAACGAGCTTAAAACTCAAGTTAGTTATAGCTCAACTTATTTATAGAGCTAGTCACTTAATAGCCCCAGATAAAATTCAGAGTTTGACGGAAGAAATTTATAGAGTTTGATGACGCACAATTTATTTCTCACCTATGAAGTTTCTTATCTGAAAGCAAAAAGTTTTTAAAATGTACTGGTGATTAGTAGCCCTAGATAAAATTCAAAGTACATAGTATGAAAATTGAAACTAGATTATAAGCTAATCACCCCTCCATACTAATCATCTTATAACACATCCATCTCTTATCCACCCTTCTTCCATATCCACCCAAAACCTTATCTGCCCGGCAAACAAGCCACTAGTTTCTTTATGCAACATAACTTCAGTATTATCTGCATATTCCTCAGTTTCCTGCTAATACAATTTCATTCCAATCCATCGGATTCAGATCCAATCCGGTCCATTGACCGGCCTAAATTTCAAAGTGAAACCCCGTCAAATTAGGAAATATGATTCCCCACCGAGCATAGGACACCATGAAATAGGATGTCATTGAATTGGATGCCCTTCCATGTTACCAGAACAGCGCTTTCGTATCAAGATCCAACTTGGCCTCATAAGCTTTAGTACATACTACCATTTTAATGGAAAGCAAACCAAAATACAGACCAAGCTCCACATTCTACAATCTCCATACTCGATTTCACAGTTTCCAGCATCTGAAACAGCTAAACTAGTCAACTATACTGTCACTAATTCATTCCAATCATTTTCTCCTAACAACGTGATGGAAACTTCTACAGCTAATTAATAAGAGTCCTCAACAATCCTCTTCCGCATCGCGCCTCTCGCATGATTTTCAAGACTTTGAAGTACATTCAATCACGTGGGACTTGAACTTCTCAAGCTCAGCCACAACCTCCTCTTCGGGCCGGTAGATCAAATCGCTCATTCGCCATATCTGGGGAGGAGATTATACAGTTAATACTGCTACAATTTGAACTTTAAGGCAGTGTTCGGTTCATTGGAAGGATTTTGAGAATGAAAGGAATGATCATTCTTGGCTTCCCCATGGTATCACCATCTTCATCAACTGACAATGATTCTGGAATTTTAAGGCAGTTAATACTGCTACAATTAGAACTTTAAGGCAGTGTTTGGTTCATTGGAAGGATTTTGAGAATGAAAGGAATGATCATTCTTGGCTTCCCCATGGAATCACCATCCTCATCAACTGACGATGTTTCTGGAATGACTATTCCCTGACCACCTTCATTTCAGTGAACCAAACTCTGACTAAGTCTGTTCTTGGTTTATAAATATGTCAGAGATCCACAGATGACAGGAACAATATAAAGGAAAAAAATAAGAAGAGACATACTAAACTGAGCATTATCTCACAAGTAATCAAGGTAGGCCACATTTTTTTTTTTTTCAACTCCCTACGAGTATCTCTTTTTCATGTTCTAATCCATTATTTCCATTACTAATTAAAAACCTAAATTTGAAGAAAAGGAATAAGTACAAAAACGGTCACCTGTAATGTTCCACCTCCACCGGATGTATCACAGTCATCAGACACACTAACAATGGTCCACGGGTCAGCTGCATTCCAGTGGAAGTCCACAACTTTGTCCCTGGATGCATTACAAGGAACGATAAAAAAATACAGAGTCAATTACAGTATGAAAAAGGAGAAAAAACATTTCAGTCACCAAAATCAAATAATCTCACAGGATAACAGAGACCCTCTTAACTTCCTTGGAAAATCCCAATCATGATTCATGGCATAACAACTCCTAGCATCTTCTATAGTGCCAGTCCATAGCTTTAGAGTTTAGTCCCATGTAAACAATTCTGCTTACCAATCGACGAACTCTAACAAGAAAGCTTCCTTCAAGATTTTCAATTAATTTTTACCGGACTCAGGGAATGACTAATATAACTAACCCAGTCACATCCCATTAAAGTGGACCATTTGCCCCTCCGCTATATATGTACTCAGATTTAATTGACACAGCAGAGACAATACTCAATTTTCAATCTGCAGTTACATTCCCAGTTTTACAGCTCATTGAAGCTTCAAAGTAAAACGAATTGGCACGAGCATGATGCACAAAAACAGAACTTCGGATGGAATTAAGGCCCAATTTCTCTTCCAAAGTCTCGGTGTCATCCAGTTTGCGAAGTATTTGTCATCAAAATAATGAAAAAAAGATAGAAAGAACCCATCAAACTAATGATGGATAGGAAGAAAAGATGAAACAGCTAGACATATCTAACTGCCAAAGAAAAAAACTACAGTAAGAATGTGCAAATGCCTGAATTTAAAAGACCTAAAATGAAAAGTGGCTGGCAGTGTCATGTGCAACACCTAGTCAAAAAAGTCTCCTCTACATCATTAAAATCAATACATTTCAGAAAGTCGAAATACCGAATAATCTGGACAAGGCTCTCCTAATGCAAGTTCTAAGAAAACCAGATTCAAACCTGTGCCCAGCATGTTGGAAAAACAATCCTGGTGGAGAATGTGGTGTTCTTCCCCCATGTTCCCGTGTTTCACCAACCTACAAGAGGATGTAAGAAACGTAAGTCATTCCTACACAGAAAAGAGTAGACGTCGTAAGTTATTCCTACACAGAAAAGAGTAGATGCAATAATAAGCTGGAAGAGCAGTACAGAATATCACATTACTAATTGCAAAACAGCATCCATCAACACACAATTCGGCCGTTAAATTGTTGAAATATCCGTCATACATCCTTCTCTTGGTTATGAGCAAGACAAGAAAGTAAATGCAGTGAAGGAAGACGAGCACAGAATCAGACCCTCATCCAGCCATCGGAAGAGACAACTGGTGGGGACAGCAAAACCAACAGGTTCTTTGCGTCAAATGTGCATGGTTGATGCAAATAAAAGGTACTTTAGACATGTAAGCATAACAGAAAATATTTCCTTTTCAACTCAGTAGCTCTTTCTTTGAACATGTGTAAAACAGAAACCAGGGAATAACATTTCCAGGAAAAATAGGAATCTGCACAATAAAGGTTTCCAAAACCTCTATTCAGAAAATAACAAATCATGACTTCCTCAGAGCTGAATTATAGGCACACTTGTCTGTGAGCCTGTGAGGTGAGCAGTGTGTATCTAGAAACATGAAGACATCAATGAGGTCGCGCAAACGGAGCAAGAAAACAAGGATACTATTGAGGGTATAAGTATTTAACCCACCTTCTCGTAGTCCCAAATATTTAATAAGCCATCCTCTGCAGAACTTCCAAAGACAGATGGCCTGTCCGGTGACCACTGTCAAATCCATGGAGAACTTGAGTCAAAAAAAAAGAAAAAGAAACAAAGACAGACGACCTGCCCATCCCTACAGCAGCGCAGAATGCTCTTGATTTACCACACAATGAATATATTACATATATCTATATAAGATAAGTAAAGAAGAGGAAAAGCTTGTTTAAGACCTGAACGCAGAGAACAGCAGCTTTGTGACTTTCAAACTTATGGATGGGTGACCCCACTCCATTGGAAATTAGATTTCGACGATCAAACATGCGAACAGATTGATCAGCGGACCTGAAATGACATCATTCAAAACCAAAAGCACCTAAAATTTTCACAAATCCAAATATCTGCAGAAAACGAACAAAGGCTAGAAACCTAGAGCGGACGGAGGACAACTCTAACTCAACGAGATTTAAGGGAAAGCTGTGGTCAAAGAGAGAATATTGCTTAAGGTGGATCATGGATTCCGACAAAAACTAATGAGATCCTCAAGAGAGACATCAAAAGGTCCATAAACACCAGATAGGTCTCAACCAATGGGCTGACATTAACATGACTCTTCCAAGTGTTACTCTATCCTCAGGATGCAAACAGGTTGGATCAGAATATTCAACATCACATTCCTATCAGAGTGAAAGATCCATCAGTTTCTTTTGAACAAGTCCTGAAACAAGCATGTGCTATCAAATATCTTCCCTTAGAAGGATATTCTATGAGAATCAACACAAATTCTCTTCACTTACGGAGAAGCTTGATAGTTGTAATGTTCCTACTGGAAAGCCAATAAAACCCAATACAAGATGATGAATCAATGCAAATACAGAATTGCAAGCAACTTTTAAATTCTTGAGGTTTCTGTGTTGCAACCTTGATCATTGGCGTAATCCCAAAGAGGCCTTAGATATGATGCCTAAGCCAATCTACTTAAGAGGCCCAGACTTCTCTTCCTCACCTTCTTCTTCTATTTACTTTGCTGTAAACCTATTCTGAACCACCCAACAGCACTAATTCAGTGTAACAGCCACACCCCTAACAGCCCCTTCCATTTTTCTATCCCCGAAAACCCTTACCAAAGTCCTTTTTGATCAACATTAGGAAGTATTCCACATACCAAATATTTCATGTCCCATAACTCAGTTAACACCAAAAATATATGAGGACGAAGATTATACCCAGTTAGAATAAGGTTTGAATCATGAGGATTCCAATCAACACAGTGAAGATCAGCATTATGTGCTTTTTCAACCTGTTTCACGAACAAATAGCAATTCACGAATCATCATAACTTGCTGTCGGCAAACAAACGGCAAAACAAATAGTAAAATCCAGAAGTAAGAAAAGACACAAATACACTTAATTAAGTAATGGTTCTACTATGAAACCATTGAAGTTGCCTAACTTGTTTGGAACAAAAGGACATCAATACTGAGAGCAATTAGTTAAATTCCAAACTAAGTTATTTTGCAATGAAATAAATATGAAACTAAAGCATAAGCAGATTATAAAACCCATGCCCCCAACGAGTAACGATATCACCCCTACATGAGAATGACATTAACAGCAGGAAAAACACAAACCATAACGCTTACTCGAAAAATGAGGATATAAAAACAACAGTATCATAAACTTGACTTGTAGCCCACAGCATAACAACCAAAATATCCGGTACTTCCAATTTAGTTATTTCTATTGCGGTATCCGGTATTGGGTACACATCTAACATCCCTTATTGAACAAGGATAGCATATTTTCTGTGCATGTTGTGCTGAGGACACAATCATGAATCAGCCCATCTCTGCAGCCATAGCTGGCAGAACGTCAGTACATATCAAATATGCATTTTCATAAATCCAGCGATTTATTCCACACACAAAAAAAAGGTGAGATACGAACCAATAAAGAGTGAGGCAACTGACCTTGACAGTTGGGTTCAAGCCGACTCGTGCATCCCATAATATTAGGCAGGAATCATCACCTACGCTGCAGAACTCCTGTGCACTTCATAAAATTTAGAAAAGCGTCAGGACAAAAGGGCCCACAATAAATCTAACAAGCAAGCTAAAACGCTAAAATGATTGCAGAAGGGGAATTTAAGTGGATTGACATTAACTTCTCTCTTTTTTGGTCTGATACTTAGCAATAGTTGCAGATGTTAAATCAAAATGAAATATTTCAATTAGAATCTTAGAGATAGAAAGTAGGGTTAAATACTGAAATCCATCTCCTAATAAGGCAGACCGCCCAAGCCACAGAGAGAGAGAGAGAGAGAGAGAGAGAGAGAGAGAGAGAGAGAGAGAGAGAGAGAGAGATTTGATGACTGGAACAATCTGAGCAAATTCATGAAGTTACCTGGATGGACAGAACTGCACATCTTCAACTGTGTCCTCGTGGCCCTGGAAGATCCCGCGTGGCCCAATTGAAGAGTTATCAGCAGATTTAATGACTGATCCAGAAGATCCTGCAGGTTTGGTGGCTGCATCGGTTGTCAATGTCGATACATGATCTTGAATACTCCACAAAACTACAGACTTGTCTCTCCCTAAAACAAAAAGTTTCCTCTGTTAGAAGTGAACTTAAAATCTCATTCAAAATAAGAACAACAGCATCAGCCAAGAACAATAACCTGCAGAAAAAAGGGGGGTGTTCCCACTGAATACGAACAAACGAATACCTAATGCAAGACTAAAACTTGGAAAACAAACTAACTTTGAAATTCCAAAATCTATGATGGCAAAAGCCATATGCAACTAAACCACCTTCCAAACAAGTTAGAACTTAGAGGATTGAAATAAGAATAGAAAGTTGATCAAAAAAATTAAGAATAGAAACCCATCACAAGCAGTTGCAAACCTCCAGAGAGCACCAAAGGCTCAGAAGGACACATGGCCAGTGCAAATTCGGCATTCTCTTGATGTCCAGTCAATACCTACAAAGAGAAAACTTCTAAGTTGACTTTATGTAATTCTTTTGCAGCCATACAGAACAGTATCATTTTTCCTATGTACCAGAAAAAAAAACTGAAGTCTTAAAAATGCGAAAGACCACTTCTCTGGTAATAATAAAGTGGAAATGCAACAGAACATTAATAATCACAGATATAATCACTGCAAGCTAATAGAGAAAGAAATTTGTTGCTTACCCAATCACTGATAGATGTAAAAACAAATATAACCGATCAAAAAAAATAACAAAAGAATATTCATTGGATGAATTGTGAAAAAACACAATACCCAATGAATGCAAGACCATACGGGAATATATACTTTGGCAAAAGTGACGCACCAAATCTGGACGAGAATCAGCTGCTCCAAGGACAGCATGACGGTTAGGTTGGGCTTCAACATCCCAAATGAAAACCTGACGGATATTACAAAAAAAGTGAACTTTAACCTCTTCCAATCAACCAAGTGAGACCACTAGAAAGTGAAACTTTCTAAGAAATTGTGCACAGAATACATAAAAACTCAAACACTTACTTCAGGACAGTCAGTATGGGTTGCGACTATGTTATTGTTTTGCGGAAGTTCCCTGATTCTATTAACCTGCAAGGAGATTTCATGTTCATGGCAAACAATATTAATCACTTTGATAATGGGGCAAATATCCAATCTCACAGGTTATTGGAGCATATAGAATATAGCAAGGCACATTAAACGAGCCCATATGAACAACAAACAGCCATGTCGAATATCTATACACTTTCCTCATACACTGAAGGAAAACTAGATGTTACACCTCATTTTGAAGCACAATACAACCAACCAGATCATTTAGATGATAGAAAATGAAGAGCCTCAAGTTCCAAAATGGATGATTTGCAAGCATAGACATAACAGTGATGAAAAGGCATATCCAACAGTTTGGCAGGTTGCATCCATTATGAAGGCAGCATTTCCATGGCATCGTCAAGGCCCGAGGGTGGTAAGGTGGGATATGTAGCTGTGTAACACGGGATAATTCCCCTACTGAAACGGCATAAAAACCTCATAATGAAGTAATGGACCATGCAAAACACAACGCAAACATGTATACAGAGAAAGTTGAAGTTATGTTGAGCATTTTAAGTTTATCTGCATAGTTCATAACTCATACCTCTCCAGGATGTATGATAGTTTTGTACTTCTTCACGAATGGCGAGCGTGCTTCTTCGTTGAACTGAAAAATTAAGAGGTCCAACAGTAAGCAAAACAGCACCAGTGGGAATAGTTCATGATCATGAAAACTTCAAAATATCATGTCAAAATGGGATGACCTCAGCTACATGCTCCGCAGCTGCAACTCTAGATTTGACAACTTCACAATTTGCAATAACAAGTGTATTCGGAACACTGCCGTCAGTCTGCCAAGCAAGAAGAGGGGAGAGTTGAGGGAGAAAAGGACAATGACAATAGAGATGGCTACATTTGCACAAATACAAGTAATGAGAAAAAGGATTTGTCAAAAGAAAGAAACAGTTATGGAAGATATTCAAGCTCATGGAAAATCTTTTAAACGCCGTGTCCAATACGTGGACACGGCACCCTTTTGGAGTGTCGGTGCTACATAGATAATTGCTACATGAGCATATGAGATGATGAATACATCATTACACTGGTAAAAAATTACATCACGGGTCAGCTCACCTCCATACTACTATCCAACCGAACTGCTCCAAACTTTATTTTTCTAGGCCCCATTGTGAGTCCACATCTGTGATCCGGACCATGCATCATGTACTTCTAGCTGAGAACAACAATCGGGAAAAAAAAAAAATTCAACTTGATTGGTCATCAATATATACACAGCCACATTGTATAAGATCAACAGTTCATGTTCAAAATCATGTGAACTGCCCAGTTTATACAAATTGTTAATGTATCTATCGATGACCAATCAAGCTAATCTTTTCCACATACGTTGTCTTTAGCAAGAAGTACAAGATGAATGGTTTGGATTACCATAGTTGGACCCATCAAGGCTGAAAAAATTGAAGCTTGGCGGGGTTTGGAGGATAAGGTATGGAGGTGAGCTGAACCAGATAGACCAACATTGCAGACACAAAGTCATATTGAACGGATAATAAAAACTAATACAAGTAGTTTTCAAAAATGAAATTATCGACAAGTACCTGCTCTGAAAGGTAGAGACGTTGCCTATTCTTAAATTTCCCTTGTTCAAGTTGTGGACCCCACCTACACACGCAAATCATACAATTCAACCCTAAAAAATAATAGTAACATAATACCAATCATAGCGATACATCTACACAAAACTTCTTACCTGAGCTTATATAAGGGGATATACATATACACATAATCTATTTGTACAAACTCAATTCTGCGAGAATCTAGGGTTTTACTTTTACAGACCGTAAATCGATGAAATCTTTAGCTTGAAAAGAAAACAAACTAGCACTCATTTCGAGCTTAAAAAGAGAATCAAAACCCTGGACTGAGCAGTAAATCCACATAAACTTCCAAACAAATGCATATGCGTAACGTGTATTCACTTTTTGCGACAATCAACTAGCCGAACGCTGACTCCGGTTTTACAATGTAATCCATCAAACTCCTATCATGAAAGGAAGCCCTATGATAGCACATTTCAAGGTAGCAATCAGACACAGAAACCTAGACTGAGCAGCACACCAAATATATCTAGATGTATAATTAGCATAAATTCACATTCTGCAAGAACCTACGAACAGCAAGATGACCTCGGGTCTTACACACTGTAAATCCATGGAATTTCTAGCGTGAAAATGAACACTACTAGTGAACATTTCGAGCTAACAAACAGATTAAGACCCTAGACTAAGTATCACATTCACAACTCCTTACAGACTTGAAATCAATCCAAGCTCCTATTATCAAAAAGAAAAAGAAACCTACTTTCGCACATTTCATGCTAACAGGTAGATACATTGGACTCTGCAGCAGGTGCATACATACCTCCCAGTATACAATGTGTATAAACTGACATTCTTTGAGAATCACAAGCTGAAAAGATGACCTAAAGTTTTACAGTCAGGAAATCCATCAAACTACTAGCATCAAAAGAAACCTTAGTAGCAGAATCTCACAAACAAATTCAAAATCATAGACTAAGCAGCACATTCACATATACCACAAAGAACGGCAAACATATAGAAATGTACAGTCATCATGAATTCACATTCTGCAAGAACCAACAAGCTGCAAGCTGACCTAGGGTCTTACAGACTGTAAATCCATAAAATTACTAGCTTCAAAACGGACCCCACTAGTGAACATTTCAATCTAACAAGCAGATTAAGACGCCCAGACTGAGCAGCACCTTCACACAATCTTCCCTCGGAATTCACAAGCTGAAAGCTGATGTACAATTTTACAGCCTCTAAATCAACCAAACTCCTGACATGAAAGCAAACCCTACTTGCACATTTCATGCTAACAAACAGATTCAAAGTCCTAGATCAAGCCGCAAACGAGTACACATATCAATGTGTACTTTTTTTACTCATCCGCAAAAGAACGGAACTTAATATTTTTTGAATGTCGGTTACAAAGATTAAATGGGCCCTAGTCACGACTACAATGTATATGAGTTGACATTTTTTCAGAATAAGGCTCCACTCTTCCTGACTTTTTTGTACCATACCTCTTCAGTATTTTTTTGCTTTTCGCAACTATATTTTAGCTTTTCATCATAATTTTTGGGAAATCTTTCGTCTCGATGTTAGGAATCAAAAAAGTACATAAATGTAGACGGATGTTTAAAAAAACCATATAGGACGACACTGTAGGCAAAAAAGAGTGTTGTTTGGTATTTTTCCTGTCTTTAGTGAACTTTTTTTTTTGGCCATAATTTTTACTTTTTAGACTCTTCTCATCATCGAGACGGAAAATTAATCCGGATGCTAATCTAACAAAAACTCAGAAATGTCGAACAAAACAACAAAGACAAAAAAGAAGAGAGAGAATGGAGCTACAAACTGAATCTGACCAAGATCCTAGGGTTTTACAGCCTGTAAATCCATCAAACTACTAACATGAAAAGAAACCCTACTAATTCTCACAAAAACAGAAAGAAAGAAAAAAAACCCTAGTGGCGGACATTTCAAGCTAACAAACAGATTCAAACGACAGACTAAGCAGCGCGCACACACGCACACACACAGATACACACAATGTATATCAGTTTACGAATTTACAAGACCTAGGGCTTTGCATACTGTAAATCCATCAGACATATACACCAAGAGAGAGAGAGAGAGAGAGAGAGAGAGAGAGAGAGAGAAATGTTACCGGCAGGAGAGAGAGGGCCAGAGTAGGTTGTGATTGGCGAGCCAATCGTAGAGCACAGGCACGAGAGACTTCCACTGCATGTACTTCTCGTCGACAGTGGAGGCGTGGTGGGGCTGCCTCTTCTCCCTCATCTTCTCGGCCGGAGTCTCTTCCCTCTCTCTCTCCTCCTTGGGCTTGTCTTTCCTCGGTCGGCCTCTCTTCTTCGGCAGCGGCGTTGGAGTTGCTGCTGCTGCTTCTTCTTCTTCTTCTTCCATGGGAGGCATTTTTCACTCTCTTGAGGTTAAAACCCTAGGGAATGGGACTGGTGTACTGGTTTTGGGACCTACCACCCACCTACTAATTTACAGGTGGTGAAATCGGGATGAAACCTATTTGGATAAATGGCAGAGAGAGAATCTAGCAATTTATACCGTATTTCTTAAGGGTCCGTTTGGAAGAAAAGGAAAAGAAAATAAAAGGAAAATAGGACAAAAACATTTACTATTTTAACTAAACTAAACTTGAAATTTTACTTTCTTCTCTTTTTCTCTTCTAACCAAACAATAGAAGGGAAAAAAATTAATTTTTCTTTCCTTTTCTTTGAGTTCCAAACAGAGCCTAAGGGTTTGTTTGGAACCCAATGGAAAAAAAGGAAAGGAAAGAAAAATACTAGTAGTACTTTTTTCTTGTTTGGTTTTAAAGGAAATGGAAGAGAAAATAACAAACAAAAAATTAAGCACCGCAAATTTCCACTATACTTTTTTCCCCAATTTTTCTTTCTCTTTTTTCTTTTCTTTCTCCAAGTTCCAAACATGTCCTAAGAGAAGGAAGGAAAGGAAATGAAAGTTTCAGAGTTTTTTTTTTCTTGTTCGGTTTGAGGATTGAGAGGAAGGAGAAGAGAAAATAATACTAAAATATAGTTCAAAGTGTAGTACAATTTTCCTTTAATTTTTCTTGGATTTTTCATTCTTAATTATTGTGTTTGGTAACATTTTTCAATTTTTAGTTTTTTATTTTTAAAAAACTAAAAGTAAAAATAGATTTATATTTTCATAAAAACAAAAACAAGAAACATGTTTGGTTATATTTGTATTTCTTAAAAAAAAAATGGAAAAAACATCTTTTTGTAGTTTCCATAGTTTACAAAAACTCTAAAAAAGTTTATTAAAAACAAAAAAGTAAAAACTTGTTACCAAACAAGTTTTCTTTTCAGAAAAGTAAAAACCAAAACCAAAAACTAAAAGCAAATGGCCAAAAAATTACCAAAGGCCGACGTTTTCTCTTTTCTACTTTGCACAAGTTTGGGATGTATTTGGAATTTGAAATAACAACGAGAAAGAGGGAAAACGTAAAAACATAAGAGGACGGTGAGAAGTTAGGGGGTGTTTGGATGGGCTATTTTTACATTTTCCAATTCTAATTTTTGAATTTTGGGTGTTCGGCAAGAAGAAGGAAAATGAGTTTTGAGGAAAATGAGTTTTGGGTTTTGATGTTTCTAAAATAAAACCGAGAATGAGGGAAAAGGAGCTTTTTGAATTGTCGTATTCCCATTTTGGAATTCTAGCATGCCAAAAAGACCACCATATCCTCTCCCTTTTGGAATAATCTCCACTTTGCCCTTGAAAATATCAACTGTCCAATTTCGGAAGTGCATTTAAAAAAAATTAATTAAAACATTATTTATATACATTATACACCATTATTAATAACCGGGGGCAACATAGTAAAAAAGCAATCCATAATTCATTTTTATTCCATATCTTCCAAACAATACTCCTACTGCAAAATACATTCTGCACATATCATCCAAACACTCTACCAAATACAAAATACATTCTGATCATAATCTCAAAAGCCAAAAAGGCAAAAAGTGGAAAATGAAAAGCCAAAAAGTTACCTCCCAAACACCCCCTAACTCTCCACTAATTCTGTTTCAGTATTTCCTCTTTTACATTTTATTTGCTTATTATTTTATTTTGACATATTTTACGTGGTAGAGGGTTGCGATCTCCTCTGTCCTAAAAACCCATGTGCCTCTGTACCGAGAAATTTTTCGGCCATCAAATCGGGTGATTTTTTTATTATATATTTTAAATCCTACGGCCGAACAATCCCTCGGCACAGAGACACAAGTTTTCGGCACAAAAAATCTTGCATCTGTGGTAGAGCTATCAAAACACTTGTTCCGTAACCTTTGCCCCATGGAACAATCCCCTAATGTTGAAACCAGATACGAAGTTTTTATCAAAAAACTACGTATAGAAGATGAGATGGTCTTATTTACGGAGGGGCTAATAGCACCAACCAATCTCAACCGTCTATTCGCACAATCAATGACTGAGATTCATTTTCAATTTGACCAATCACAATTAACTCTTTTCTAAAAAAGTTTCATTAACATCTTGATCGTTCAAAACACTTTTGAACGGTCAAGATTGAGTGTTGTAAACAAGTACAGCACCTCCATAAAAAAAAATTTCTCATAGAAGATATGAGCTGCTTAAAAAGATCAAAGAACAGGTTACAGAAGTTAGGATTCTCCAGCAGACAGACTCTCAAAAGCAAAGGGAAATTTTAATGCAATAAGGGAGGTAATCCTCAATTCTAATTATTTTATTTTATTTTTTTTGATCCCGATTGATTCCTCAAGACGCTTTAAAATTAAACCCATGACCAAAAATCAAACGTGAACCCCACAATCAAGGAGTGAAAACAAGGATCCAAAACCCTGCACCAATGATTCAGCATCAATAAGTCAGTAACAAGAGGATACAAAAGCATCTACATTCTACTAGGAGACTGCTTGACCATGATTCTAATTTGGCAAATAAGATTTAGGAACCTTGAACACTCATTATATTGGCAAATATATCATTAGATAATTCCGTTCGCATGGAACGCGACTAGATTGACCAGAAATGCAACCCCTTTGAGTATGCATCCTCAGAGGTAAAGAAAACCTAGTTAGATCACGAAAATACTTCTTTCTTTAGGCCATAATGAGAACTCCATTTCATAACTAACAAAGGAATCCAAAAAGTTGCTCATGATATAAGCCAACAAACAAAAGCAACATACGAAAAGAGCGCATAACATAGCCTAAATGATCAGCAGAAGAACAATCTAAAACCGAAAATGACATCATAACTGCCTCGAGGAACGCCAAAACTGAAACATCACCTGCATGTTAAACTCCGAACGAGTACGACCCTGGTGGAAGAAAGACGTCACTTCTTAAAGTTACGCAACAGCAAACCTCAACAAGTGAAGACGGAAATATGTGAACCGGGAATGCAGCTCCTCCTGACATCAATGGTCCCAAAATTTCCTCCTTCGAATATAGGATGTTGAGAGAGAGGACCCAAGGCCCAAGAACATAAGGCCGGCCACCTCTTAATGATAACTGATTCCGAAAGACGAGATAACCGATGGCAATTTGTGGCGAGACAAGTGGGACTGCATACAGATGACATCCAAGTTGGCACCATTCCACTTGCAAGATGATGATCTAATCCTAGAAACAGTAGGAATAAAATCAAACAAACCACTTAAGCTAAGACGCATTCGATGATCAGCAAATGGAAAAGTAAGAGAATGCCTGGAATCGCCAGCTTCTTAGTCCAAAGAAGTACGGATAGGGACACGGAAACAGACATAACACAGACGCGTGGACATGTTTGTTATGTTCCCAAGAATTAGGACAATACACTGAGGGGACATTTTGGATACAGAGGGTTGTATATTATAGGTATATAGTCTACGTATACAGAGACAGTGAAAACATACTTCTATCAAATTACGGAGATGTAAACCAAATAATATTATCATATCCAAGATATAAATTAGAGAGTGGCTTATCAAGGAGAAATGATTAATCACCACATAAGCGTCCAAGACTAACCATCAATGGAAATTTTAACCCTACCCCAAACTCTTTAAAAATGCATTCCGATTCCAGAAAGTGCCCTTCATATTTGTCTAGCGTGTCTGATGGAAAGTGCCATTCATATTTGTCTAGCATGTCTGATGAAAAGAAGACAACAGACACATACTTGAGTTTGAGTTTTTTGGGCACGTGTTGAGCCATCCAACATGCCTATGCTTCCTAGCGTTAGGCACTTGAGTGGCCTTTATAGAAACCAATAGCAGAAGCATTTAGATTTCAGCTTCCGTACCTCACGTGCAAAGTCATGGGTTTGGGTTATACTCTTTAAAACGATTCTTGAAATTCCCAACCGTCTTTTCTTCTTCTTCTTTGCTGAGCTTACAATTTCTCCAATCAGCCCTGTCGGCTTTGTTCAGTAAGCCTGCCAAAACCTGTGTTGCACACAGAATCAACTTGCTTAGTTAAAAACCACAGAATAAATACTCTTTCTTTTTTTTTCTCGGCAAACGAAACTTTTATAAATTCGAAGGGATACATCGAGGGAGCGAATGAAAAAGAAAATAAAACAAACATCCAACAAATAGTTGGATGTAAACACACCTAAACCTAACCAACTAATTAAATACTCTCTTAGTGAGATGATTAGATCAAAAAACCAAGATCCTAACCAACCAATTAAGTGACCAAAAAAGTAAAATCTCCATGCCTCTTCCTCCTAGTTCTTCTTCATAAGGAAGCACGCCAGACAAAGAAACTAAAAGTACTCAAATCATTCCAAGACAATATACAAATATATTGCGGCCATAGATGCACATGTGTAGGGTGGTGCTAGTCTGCTACCACAATAGTGGCAATATGGCTTAACACCATTTTGGTTAGTGGTAAAACCAAATTCAATTTATTGGGTTGACGATTTAGCAAAATGTCAAAAACTCTCTGCTTGTGATTTTGTAGATTTGGCTGGGCACTAAGAATGCATACGTGTTTACATCCAATACAAGCACTTCAGTCCTCTTCCTTGACCAAAATTATAATGTTGATCCAACCATAACATTTAAGGAAAATGTTGACATCTCACACACATTTTGCCTATATGTAGTACACACAGATACGAACCATGTTATCAGCCGATAGCAAAATCATAAAATACTAGCAAACAGGTTATCGCAAATGACAATGAAGCCACAACAGTGGAGATAACTTCCTAGGAAAAAGCAACATTTGAACTTAAGGTGAAAGTTGAATTATGACTACCACAATGAACTCAAATTTGAATAGTACGAACCAAACATAACATCCAAACAATGCATATAAAGATAAGTCATTGTGAACCTAATAATCCAAGTCTCACTCAGCAAAACATGAAAATAATTAGCTGAGATGCAGAAGTTCTTATTCGAGAATGAATATCTACCTCGCGACCAAATTGCGTGGGGAATTTCTCATTTTCATCAACTAAATGATACAGTATTGTTCCTCCAGGTAGTTCCACATAGAATAAACTGCATTTTCTATCAAACTTCATTTGCAGCATTTTTCTCCCTTCAGAACTGTCATCATCTGCAAGTAAAAAGACATAAGATGCTGAATCCACAAGATAAATTGTTACGAGCAAATTAATTCAGCTATTCCTACGCACAGTGAGTCAACGAAGGGGAAAAAAAAAAAGGGGTACAGCACAATGTCATATCACAAAATGGGATCAACAAACAAAACCAAAAAAGCGGCAAATTCGCGTGAGGAAAAAAAAGAATCAAACTCAAAATCCATGGACCAACAGACAATGAGTGGAAAAGCAACAAGATTCAAATAATAATATGGGAGGTGTTTTCTATGTAATTTGGAACCCCCGCGAGCAAACCCTGCTTGCACTTGGAGAGGTAAAGAGAGAATCCAAAACATGAGAATAACACAATAGAACAAAGGGAACTTGCACTACAGATAAACGGGAGCCCACAAGGTTTATTTACTAGTTTGGGAGGTGCTTTTCTTGATATGGGACAAGCTCTAATGTCTGTATGTCCGTGTGCGCGCGCGCGCGCGTGTGTGTGTGAGAGAGAGAGAGAGTGAGTGACAATCCTGCAAGCTCTAATGTCTGTATGTCCGTGTGTGCGCGCGCGCGCGTGTGAGTGAGAGAGAGAGAGAGAGAGAGTGAGTGACAATCCTGCACAATCAAGCCAACACAGGTAGCTTGAGAACATTTGAAAGAGTGACAAGATGCCAAAAGACACTAGACACGTCGTAAAAATGTAGCTACTAGAAGAGCTAACTTACTTTTAATAACCATGAACTTGAACCCCAACTTTTGAGCAGCTAAATTAAAGATATCTTGAATAGCAGATACTCTGGATGGCAGAATAGGAATAGCCTACCACAAAATGGAGATAGTTCTTATAAGAATAAAAGCAGAAGACAAAATAACATAAGAAATAAACGCCTGAAGAAATAAACAAATGTCTTAACAGTGGTAGAAAAAGTAAGTTTATATCCTCCATCTTGAATACATATATGGACATAGACAATGGAATTATGAGTAGTGGCATCGTTCTCCAATCCAATGCTAATATTGAGAGGGTATAACATGCAATGATATGGACATGTAGGGACATTTGATTATCTTTTAAGGGGTTCATCAGAACTAAAAACAAACAAACGCATGTGCACACACCCAACAGACAAAGCACAGAGAAGAGAGAGAGCACGAAGGAGATGCAAGGGAGATGAATTTTTAACCTGAAGATTAGCATGACTGCCTCGCTTGAAAACCCACTCAAAAAATACAGCTTCCTTCCCTTGGTTCTTGAAATACATTTTCAGGCTGTTCTGGAATCTAATTAACTCTGTTTCACATTCAGGGGAAGATACAAGGGTAGTAGGTATGTGTTCAATGGGTATAACCAGCACATGATCTTCAACTAGGGGTCCTTTAGCAAGTGCACAGTAGTAGTGTTCCCCTATACTTGTGATTAGATGTGACTCCAAACTGGGACTTGACAAACAAAACCAGCAATCTCTTGACCTGAAAAGCACAAGTTGGGTGGTCATTTCAACACAAACTGGATAAACTGGTTAAGAAAACATTAAGTGAAAGTCAGACATTAAAATATGTGTTATTGACACGGTAAAATAACTGACACATCTTGAACTAAAACAAACCCCATTGGTATGACTAGTCACGGTAAAATAGGAGCGATTTCTCATTGAACAAACCTTTCAGAGTTTGCATTTCCCGAACTAGGTCTCCTGCTAGGAAAGCTGTTACTTTCTTCCTCTGCACCGTGCTTAAAGGCGCAATCTGGACCCCTTTCGCACTTGCCTTTGATGAGAAAATCAAAGCACACACCACTTAAATATTGATCTCTTGCGCCTTCATTGTGCTGAAAGTGGCATTTCTCTCCTCGATCACAAGAACCCGAAGACAGATATTTAAAGCACAGCTTATTGCCATCACTATCCCCATGTTTCTGCCGTTTCTGGGAGGTATCATACCGCCAATATTGTGAGTCAGAGGCAGAATCACTAGATCTCTTTGGTGCTCCATCAGTAGTATGGGTAGCTTTATCAACGGGTGAAAATGGAAATAAGGTTGTATTTGTTGTCTTCATGCCAATCTCAGAAGCAGCCATGACAGATGCTGGAGTAGGAGATATTGCATGTAAGAATTTCTGAGCAGGAGCCAGAACCAAATGTTATAAAACAACTAGAAGCCCAATTCGGTCCATGTAGAAATAATAAAGAAACTTTCAAATATTTGTACACAAGAAGAAAATAAATTTGATTTAGTTCTCCCCAGTTTATAACAATGAGTTCAATTAGAAGCAAGAAAATTGAAAGTAGTAGTATTCACAGCTGGTATAATATCCAGAACGCATAAATTGTACCCTAAAACACAGAAACACACAAATGCTGCTAGCAAACAGCAGATGCATCAGGTCAAATCTGTACCAAAAGCATCTCATTGAATTTTCCAGTACAAGATAAAAATTAAGAAGGCTAATGTCCCTGATAAGTTAAAACTTTAACTATGACCAATAAGCTACACTTTGCCATCCAGTTCCTAACTGTCGAACTTGCGGAGACTTAATGTACACAAACTGACAAATGTGAGCATATACTTCAAAAGCTAAGGTTTTAGAACAAAGCAAAACGGAAACAAATCTGTCACTTTGATGCAAATTCTGGAGAAATTTCCCAAAGTAGAAATTCACTAGAAAATAAAAGATGGAGAAACAACAGAAAATCATACTAACGGAAAAAAAAAAAAAAAAAGAAGCCAGACCTGTTTATCTTTGTTTCCAACAGGAGCAAGACCTAAGAAACGTGTTATATGTACAGCTTCAACATTGGTATAGGGTTCTCGAGCATAAAATATACCCTTAGTAGCTGCAACATGGTAGCTGCAATACAGTGCAAGATTTGTTCAAGATAACAAGTTATATTAGAACTTGAATTTAGGCCATAAAGCAGACCAAAAAGCACACAATCTTCTGCTGGACAGAGTAGTGAATTCGGTAAGTTTCACAAAAATTACGAAGAATGGCAATGAGATGCTGTCTCACAATATCTAACTATCCAGTTTGTGCCGAGATTGTGCTGGGCCTGCCAACCTTGAAAATTATTACCATCCTTTCTTGTTCTACTATTGAATAGAAGCTTAACCAACCGGAAGGTAAACAAAGCTTATCAACTAATTCCAACAAATAATGGGAAAACCAAAACTTTGGAGTAGCTTTACTTGGAAGACAAATTTCAAGAAGGCCAAGCACAAGCTTCCAAAGACTAGGCCAAAGGACGAGATACTTGAAGCCACAGATACAGAAGGCGCTAAATAAGACAGGGTTGTCCAATCAAGGTAGAACTAAAACAAAAACAATCTGCACTCTTTACATGCAGTTATAGATAATAGAAACATACTAAAATGTTTTTCATTTTTTTCTGAAAAGAAACGTACAGTAATGTTCAAAAGGTACTTTTATTACTCATACTTTCTTTTGAGGATGAGATTCTAACTAGGAGCTCAAAACCTGGGTTTTTTTTCATATCAAACCTGGTTCAATCATTAAAAAGAAAATACAGTTACTCTCATAGAAAAGTAGATGATCACTACTTACCGAGGCTTGATCTCCGCTACTAATTCTGACACAGTGGAACTGCTACCATACGAATCAAAGACTCCAAGAGGAAGATCAGAAGTAACAGCACCATTTGTGACCCCGCTTGGCCATTCATTAGTATGTCCAGTTAAGGAACTGAAGAAAGCAGAGAGCATAAAAAGAAATAGGACAACTACTAGCTATTAAAAGGTACGAACAAAAGAACAATGAATCACTCTAGACAAAGATTGTTTCTCAAACAGCAAGGATATGTAAGGAACAAGTCCACTATGCCAGGTTCCTCAGCTAATGCTCGAAGTGCATCAACATCATCTTGGCTGTATGTTCCAAATTGTTGGCTACTTGTCGAATGCCTGCCAGATAAGTATACCACAGACAACCCTGTACACGAGTGCAGTAAATCAGCCCCCCAAGTTATAAAGAGACCTGTATGATGGGAGTCAATAGAGAATACTTGCCTAACTTCATCTTAAGTACAATACTTCATTCCAAATTTGGTGAAAACAACGGTGAGCAGAGAACTGACTACGAATTTCATATAAACTATGTCTGACAAAGCATTGCTAAAGAAAGACATGATTCCATGAAGACAAGAGTTGAAGTATAAATTCTGGTCCAAAACCGATTTCCTGCTAGCTTTTTTACTTTTTGGGAAATTTCGATATTCCTTCGAAAGAAAAATATATTCAAACTAATTGAGCCCTCACAATTTTCATTTCAAAGAAACTTTTAAGGAAATATCTGAATTTGAGATTTAGGAAGGAAAGTATCAGTCAGCAGACGCCGGAATCAGTAGGACTAGCAGTGAATTCAGATTATTGGCCCATCCTACTCACCAAAAGCTTCTGGAAGGCAACATCTTACCACTAAATCCCAATGGAATATATCCCAGCCCAGAATTAGGCCTTTAGTTGTTTTTACTACTCCTCCCATCCTTTCACTTTTTATTTTCCCCCTTTCCCACTTGCATGCTGCCCCTCTTGCCATCTCTTCTAATTTTTAATGCATTATCCTTAATTACCTACTTAATAACAAGTTTAGGGACCAACTGGTTAACATACATTTGGAACTTGGATAACTTGGGCAAGTAAAAGGCCAGGATTATCAACCTCAATAGACTCCTCTCATTGGAATCAATAAACCATACTGCCATCGGTGGTGCCAATCAACCCTGTTGTTAACCTACAATACAATTCGGATACAGCGATTGCCTGGCTCTGATACCTTTTACCAATTTATTTCGAAAATGTTCGCCAACTTTGAACGCAAAATTACATTCACCAAATGTAATCAAGTAAAAATTAAAAAATGATATAGTTCAAGGTTTATAGATAAGACATAGCCTCATGCCACTCTGTGGTGCGAATCAAAATGATGTCCAAACTACAATGCAACATTAAAAATAGATTGTTGATTTAGAATTGACAGCATTTTATTCATTCAAAAAACTACCCAATCTTGAACCATACTATACTATGATATAAATTTTTTTTGATAAGTAAATAAATATATTAGGAATTTAGAGAATGCCACCCGATTACAATGTTCAATTGTAATATGATATAATTGAACTATACTATGACATACTTATAATTCAATTCAACTATACCATAATTCAATTAGGACTGTGAATGACCCGAGCCGAGCTTTGAAGTGTTCGAGCTCTGCTTGTTCAAAACTAGTCTACCTCAAGCTCGGCTCGTTTAGTTTTGAGGTGTTCAAGCTCGCTTTATTTACTAAACAGGCTGAGTCACTGCAAATAAGCCGTGTTTTTACGAATGAGCTGAGTTGTTGAGTTACGAATAACTCATGCTCGGCTCATTTACTAAATGAGCTTAAAACTCGAGCTCGACTCATTTACTAACAAGCCAGGCCGAGCCTTGAGCTGCTTGCAAACACCTCAGTTCGTTTGGAGCCCTAAATTCAAGGTTTTTCCTCGTACCATGGAGGGTGAACTTGCCACCGCCTTTCAACCAATACAAATTCTCACGAATTCTCAAACCCTCCATCTTAAACCCTAGGTTCGCCGGATCCCTCGTGGCCGCTGACAGAACCTTCAGAGCACCGGCGCCGTAGTCGCCAATGAAGTAAGTCGGGAGAGGGATGTCGGACCGTCCTTCGATGTAGTCCGTGAACTCCTCCAGCAGGTCCGACGAGTCCGGGAAGAACTGGCCCACGCAGAGAAGCGCGTCGAATGGACCAGCTGATTTATTGACCTGCAAAACGAAGGGATTGAAGATACTCAAGTGTAGAAAAGCCCTAGTTGATACTTAGGTCACATAATGCACATGCGTGAGCGCAATTTCACGAAATCTCAAACTACTAACAATTCGCGATAGCGAAGGTTGAGAGAGTGTGTTGATACATACATGCATGCGGAAAAGCAATATCTATACACACGTATACGAATTGAGAGAGAGAGAGAGAGAGAGAGAGAGAGATACCGATGAGACTCGTTTGAAGAGCTGATTGAGGCGGCCGAGAACGTCGCCGCAGAGAAGAATTCTGGGAGGAGCCATCTCTGTGTGTGTGTGTGTGAGAGAGAGACAGAGACAGAGAGAGAGAGAGAGAGAGTTCAGCTGTGAACTGGGACAAGGCAAATACACAACGTTTGGGGGGGCACCCGGGGCAGTGAGATTTGACTACAGCTTTTACGTAGGCCGGGTTCAGGTAAGGCCCATAAGGGGAAGTGATGTGTGAATATAGGTTGGGCTTGGGCTGGGGTTTGGTTGGGCTTTTCAGAGGGCTTATGTTATTTAATGCGAGTCAATGTTGGAACTTTAAATTAGATGCTTTTTATTTTTCGAGTTAGAGTAGACAATGGCGGCTGATTTTGCTACTCCTTTTTTTGTTAACGTCACTCCTCTGCAAGTATATTTTTACACAAAAAATATACTTGCAGGGGAGTGGCAAAATCATTTTCCACAATGAATTTGTATTATTTCACTGTGAGTTAGTTTTTGGTAAACTTTATTTTTTGTTTGGCTAAGTCAAAGGTTGGGAGGCGGAGATCAGAGTTGCAACCCACCTCGGGGAAAAGGGGCTCCCAACCGCCATAGCATGTTCAATCAGTAAGCCATGAGCGTCTTTTCATTGTAATCCCTATTCCTGGGACGGTACTCCGTTACTACAACCAAAGCCGGCCCAATGGGGAGGCCCAAGAGGCTGCCGCCTTGGGCCTCCACTTTTTGGGCAAAAAATAGGACACCCCTTTCTAGATAAGTATACATATTTTTGTGTGCAACTATAATACAAACTCCTTTGGTGGTTCAGTAGGGCATCCCTTCCTAAATAAGTATCTTTTTGCAGAAAAAAATTTCTTCTATCACGCAAATTAGGGCTGCTGTGATTCAAATCTGAGTGCACTGAATATTATTGCAACCGCACAAACCATTAAGGCCAAAATATTTACCATGTTGAATAGTATGAATGAAAATTATATATAGATAAGTATTTCTGTTTATTGTTTTTAAATTAGAAAATTTATGTAGAGCACTATTCCACCACTTGGCCTAAGATATCCAAATACCTTGGACCGGCCCTAACTACAACCCCACCAATGTGCAAACGGGGCTGATGGTGCTCAATGCACAGCATCTGGTTCATGAGAATTGCTACCCGCAAAACAGTATTCGAACTCGCAATTGTGTGCTTGGAGGGGAGTTTCACCCTCAGGCAACCACGTTCGGTGGAATGGGGACTTTTCTTTTGTTTTTTCTTTGATTCGTCTAACTTAGATCCCAGGGGTAGATGACAAGGTTTGGCCCAATGCGGTACCCGCTACCCATACATACCCCTTCGACAAAAGATTTTTTGCTTTTTATTTCTCTTTTGTTAGATGATCCTTTGGATTGTAACTTTTTTCTTTTCCAGCCTTTGGGCCGACAACAAAGGGTTCAGTTCATGTCCAGTTTTTTAACGATCCCGTCCGGTCCAGTTTTGGGCTGTTATGGGCCCCTCCTGGGCTCACAACAATGATCTGAATCGTTTATTTGTATAGCTCGTCGAATATGTCATCTACGCCAAAAATTAGTTTGATCGAACATCAATAGGTACATGAACGAAATAGATTTGTACATGAAAAAAATGAGCAATTATTAATTTCAACTTAATTTTTGTCTTCGCTTTTTTCTTGTACAAATCTGTTTCGTTCATATACCTATTGATGTTCGATCAAACTAATTTTTTGCATGGATGACATGTTCAACAAGCTCTACAAAATGAACGATTCCAATCATTGTTTTAGGCTCAGGAGGGGCCCACAACGACCCAAAACTGAACCGGACTGTACCATTAAAAAACTGAACATGAACTGAACCCGACAACAATACCCGAACTTTAAGGTCTTTTTGAACATGGGATTGGGGATCATGTTTGCTGCTTGTGAAGGGAAGAGTCAATATTCTGAGACGAGGAAACTAGTAATCTACTCTTCTGCTTGGTTTTGTAAGAAAGCGATCATACAAAACTAAGGAAAAAGAAGCTTTTCTTTGATGGATTTTATTGAGAGAGCGGGGGGGGGGGGGGGGGCAAGAAAATAGTGTAGGAACCTTTGGCCCTCTCAATTCTCGTTCTCTGTGCTCGCGCTCTTTATTTTTGCTCTCACAAATTTTAGTATAACTCGGTATTACGTTTTTACGCTCTTGCACACGCATTATGTGACTTAGTAGGAACTCAAACCAATTAAGAAAAATAGGGAGGAGAAAAAGGAATAAGAAAGAAAAGTGAATAGTTATTATTTGTTTCTCTGAAATATTCCCATTTGTAACCCATGGTGGGAACCAGTTAGATGGTGAAGAAAAAACTATTATTGCGAGAAAGGAAGTGATGCATGATAGGCACGTAAATGTGAGTATTTACGCCTTATAACGTAATTATGTGAAGTTTGATAAGCGTATAATTTTGGAGTTTGATAAGCGCATAATTTTGGATGGAGCCCTATATCATCTGTTAGTTTTTTTCACTTAAATCACAAGAGTAATATTATCATCCTTTTAGTTATTCCGGCCGTTGGATTGAAAAGCAGAAAGTCGATCGAGAGCAGAGAGAAGCACACAATCGCAGCCCAATGGGAGAATCGATTTCCTTTTTTAACCAAAACAACGTCGTTTGATTTTGATCGTGAAAGAGTGGAGGGAAGGGGAAGGGAAAAGGGAAACTCGGGCCTAGGGTTTTTCTTTAAGTAAGCAAAACAACGTTTCGATATGACGGCAGCACGTTGTGAATAACATCGTGGTTGTGTATGTAGCATTTTTTTTTAAAAGCAAAACGACGTCGTTTAGTCAGAAAAGTGGTGCCAAAATGAATTTCCCGCCTTTCTATTGAAACCGTTTTTGCTTGAGGTGCTTCTTCTATACTTCTATCTATCCATGTTTCCGGAAACAAAAAGCGAAAAAAAAAAAAAAAAAAAAAAACGTAGGCATTTTTACCATATCATTCACAAAAGTTAATAAATTTTGTCATAAAATTACCAAGTGGCATAACTATTCTCGCTTGGACCAGACGCTGTCATCACATGGATCCCAAATTCTTCCATTGTCCAACTTTCAAACAAACTGCTACTAAAACAAGACTCTACATAGATTCCTCTCATTGAAATCGATTCTTTCGGTTCATAGACGCAAACAAAACTATACAGCCACGCATCTGTGGTGCCAAGCCTATAATGCAATTGGATATATACAGCGATTGCCTGACCACTGTGTCGATGCCTTTTACCAATTTATTTCGAAAAATGTTAACAACTCAGAACGCAAAATTACAATCACCAAATGTAGTCAAGTTAAAAATGATACTAATTCAAGGTTAATAGATAATAATGGAAAATGGCAGCACCCAATAAATTGTGCAAGGGCTAAGGGAAAAGGTAGAATTTAATTAGATTTCGGGTGACTCAAAAATTACCAGTAGTAATTATTTAGACTTTGAAAAGACTGAAGCAAAATTGACTTGATGTTGGAAGAGTCGAATTACTAATTAATTTCATGAGTACCAAAATCTATGCGAAGCTGTAGTGGGGCCAAATTTCCCTCAGTTCATAAGGTCCAAATGGGGTACCGTCATATCTCGGAAGGACCATAAGCCGAACAATATCAACAAGTAAAGTATTATCCCACAAGTATTGCCAAACATTTGTCTTGAGTACGCTCGGCAGTTCTTTATATTACTCGACAGTTCTTATTATCGCTCGGCAATTCTTAGTATCGTTCGGCAGCTCTTTGTATTGCTCAAAGGTTCTTTATGTTGCTCAGAGTACCTCACCAGCTCGACAGACATCTTTATCGTTCTGTAAAATATACGGTTGCTCGCTATTGCTCGGAACATACTGCTATTACTCGGTATGCGGACGTGGCAAGTTGTAATTTTCTAGAAGTTTCTAGAAGTTTCTAGAAGTTTCTAGAAGCTTCATTTACACTTTTTACATAGCTTATTCCATAAGCTTCCTAGAAGCTTCATTTACACTTTTTACATAGCTTATTCCATAAGCTTCCTTACTTTCCATTTATAATAACTTTCTATTAATAGCATTTACTTAGTCGTTAAGTTTCACTCACCTCTTTCTCTATCTAAGCAAAGCTCTCCCCACAACTAAAGTACACAACACAACTCTCCTCTTCTACAAAAACGGCTTATATTCCTTACTTTATGTTCGTTTTATCTTCCCCGGGTACTAACTAGCTCGTCGGAGGCTCTACCCGGAGGAACCCCCTCCGGTTTGCAGGTACCAAGCTAGGCAAAATGCCTCCACTACTCGGCAACAACCACCCCAATCTCAGTAGAAATCTCTCCAGACTCGGCGAGCCCTCACTCCGTTCAACAGAAGAAGGAAATGATTTAAGTGGAATCCCCCCCCCCCCCCCCCCCCCCCCCCCGAAGCTAACGAGAAACTTTTTAAATTTTTTTGGGAATCGGGGATCGAGTAGTGCATCACTGTACTACAGGAGTCTATGCGCAATTCGAGCCGTCCATATCTACAATTAACGATTCAAATTTGCTAAAAGTATCATAAATCTTTTATCTCACATACTTTTTGAACTTCGGACCATGTAACACTTTTTGATGGTTTGGATTGTGCATTATATTCCAGTGCTGCACCTGTGCGCTATTGGATACCGGTTATAGGACTTTACGTTTACAGTGAACTAGAGGAGGAAGAGAAGACGTTTCTGAACGATAAGAATTGGTATATATCAGGAAGCGTCTCTCTCATCCACATGATCCAAGGCATAGGAGACTTAATGATGATTTGTGAAGTTCCAATGGTCACACAACCACTAAAGCAATTTTTCTTTTCTTTTTTCCCTTCTTCTTGAGAGCAATCTTTCTCTTCTTCTTGTATATCCTCCACTATGTAAAATCCATATGTAGACTTTAATTGTGTTGACCTTACATCCACCTCTATTCCCATCATGAAAAAAACAAAGCATGCTACGTACGGAAACAGGAATCCTGTAATGTATACACTACAGCGTTTAGTGCGCGATCCGACGAGTCGTCTATCTCTATAATCAATAGTTCATATTTCAAAAAGTATCCAACTTGTAAAATAAGAGTATACTTTTATTAAATATGGACTATTAAAAACACTTTTAAATAGTTCGAACGGGGATCCTACATTGCATACATTACAGGGGTGCAGTGCGCGATCTGTCGAGTCGTCCATCTCTGTAATCAATGGTCCAAATTTCAAAAAGTATCCAACGTGTAAAATAAGAGTATACTTTTAGCAAATATGAACCATTAAAAACACCTTTGGACAATTACCGCCTACATATATGCACTACGGCCGGGTCCCTGATTCCTGGTGCACTAATTAAGACATTTATTGATTTTGTACTCCTTTGCCAGCATAAATGGAATCCCATGTGACTCTGATTACCACATGTTGATTAATTAATAGATCCTCAGGTATGAACATATTGACTTGTTCACACTACTATTTTACAATCGGAAGTCAATTGCTTTTTATATTAGTTGAAGAATTGCTTCACGTGTGAAGAAGACCGGCCCTCAAGTTCACCAAACAGCTCGTTGTCTTTTCCTGTTACTAGGAGAAAAAACTTTTTTTTTTTTAAAACCGGATGTGTGGGTCAGGTCGTCCGCTCTGCACTTCAACTAATTCTATACTTCCGAAGATAACGAATAATGGCTTTCTTATTAGTTAATTGAAGAATTACTTCACGTGTGAAGAAGACCCTCAAGTTCACCAAACAGCTCAGTGTCTTTTTCTGCAACAGAGCAACATAGCATTTTTTTTAAAAACCGGATGTGTGGGTCAAGTTATCCACACCTCGACTAATTCTGTAGTCATGAAGATAACGAAGTCCTGAAGATAACGAACAATTACTTTGCATTCGGAAGTCAACCGCTTTCTTATTAGTACTGATATCTAAACATGATTAATTACCTTGGATGAAAAGGTTTACTCTCATTTATGGAGCCTTGGGAAATACTAGCTGGAATACGAAGGGTTAGAGCATCTCCAAGAGCCTCAAGCTCTTTCTCGGCTAATTGACTAGGAAATCCTCCAAAAAGTAGTTTAAGCTAGTCACCAAATGTTGAGCTTCCCAACAGGCTCAAGTTGTTTCTCGGCTTTTGTATCTTCTCTAGCCCTTGTTTTTGTGACCGACGGCGACCAACAACGCACAACAACGACCCATCGAAGCCAACGACGACAACTGTTCTTACCTTTGGCGATGACCCGAACGATGCCCAACAACGGCAACTATTCCTATACCTTCGCCAACGGCCCAATGGTGGCGGAGACGGCCAGATCCACCGTGAAAGAGTTCAATCTAGGTTTCTAGCCAAAACCCATAGTTCAATCTAGGGTTTCTGGCCAAAACCCAACCACCACCATAGCCTTCGCCGTCAATTTGGAGTGATAAAGGGACGGGGAGAGAGACCCAGCATGAGAGAGAGCGAGAGTGACAGAGGGAGGGAGAGAGCGAGAGAAGCCTAAGTGAGGGTTCCGTACTCGTTGGTCCTGACGAGGTTTTCGCACCTCGCTTGCCATGGCGAGGTGTGATGCGAGTCCGCTGGGAGGTGGATTTGAGGGTTTTGCTCGGGTAACAGACGAGGTTGAGGGATAAGGGACTCTGCTGGAGATGCTCTTACAGTACTAATCACACGAGTTTAATGTTAATTATATCCTATGATCCTAGAGTTCACACGATGTGTTACCTTATTAATCACACGAGTTGATGTTAATTATACACTATGATATATTCCCATTTCTTAGTCCATATTTTTATTTTGGGATGTTCAAAATTGCACGTCCACTTTAGAATTCATAAACAAAGCTTTGTAGTTTTTCAAAATACTATCTTCAACGCTTTGAAAATTTGAAATATAGAGACACTTACAGCGAAAAAAGAAACCTTTTGATCTGACTTGAGGTGCGTTAAATGTGTGTTCACTTAAAATATTGAAACTCCCAAAATAATTACTAAAAAAGCACAGCTAGTACACAAATCTATCCACATTTCTCTCATATATACTACGTGGGCTCTCGGCCAGTGGCAGATCCATAAATTATATATACTAGAGACACTTATTATTCACAATCTTAAAATATATTTTTCTGTATGTATACCACTAAATTATCGCTCAATCATTAAACATTTGATCGGTCATTCTATTCCGCAACCGATTTTTGACAATCTTCATGGTTGAAAATAACTAAAGATTAATGCCAAAGTCAAGAAAAAGTAAACTAAAGAATAGTAATTTAATTTTTGTAATATTTTGGATTGGAAGGAAAATATAAAGAGATAGGACAAAAATGAAGAAATAAAAGAAACAGGTAGAACAAAATTGAAAAAATAAAGGAAAGAAATAGAACATGGAGAAATAAAGAAAAATGGAAGAACAAAAAAAAAAAAACAAAAAAACACAAAGGAATGGAGTGCCTAGCTAGGATTTGAACCTAAGGGCTTCGGAAGCTTTCACCGTATCTTTAACCACCACACGATGCCAATGTTTAGAATTAAAGTAGGAAACTTTTATGCATCTATATCAAACTTTTATTTTTTATTTTAAAAAAAAAAACGCAAGGACATGTGACCCTATGTGCCCCAACGTGAATCTACACCTGCCCTCCGCATAGATTTACGAGGAGTTTCGTAATTTCGGACTAAAATTACGGGACGGAGTAGGTAGCAAATGGCATAAAAGTAACATTTACAAGATCCTTTGTTTCCAAGTACCAATGCTTATCTATATTTCATGGAACATTAACTGTCCACGATCAATTTATTTTATTTTATTTGTGTGTTTAACAATTTAAAGGAGGTGTGTTGCTTTGAATGCGTTGATTAGGTCAACATAAATATCTAGAGAGTATCATGGCGCTATCACCGCATTCTGCAGTCTTATTTAGGACTTGTTTGAGAGTCTAATTATTTTTTCATTTTGCAATTCGACTTGTGAGTAATTTTTTAATTGATTTTGGATTGTGGCCAGAATAGATTATGAATCTGGTAGAATATTTTGGAGATATGTGGAAAATATATTTTGCTTAATGTAGTGTTTGGGAGGATAATGCTCAAAATAGATTATGAATAAATATTTTGAGGATAACGCTCAAAATAGATTATGAATTTGGAAAGATAATCCAAAATGAGAATGAAAAAGCTCCTCCAGTGATAATTTTCAAATTGTGCTTCTAAAGTGTAGTTTTCAAAATACATTGTGAGAGAATCATTCTCACAATTGATCTCCCAGACGAAGAAAACTTGAAAAATAGATAATCAGAATGCAGAATTCAGCTCCAAAACAGCCCCTTACTTTACGAAAATAATAATGAGTTGGAAATAATGTTTCTTAGGCCTTTGTTGGTTATCCTCGTCGACGGCGCTCTCTATCCCATCGTGATATCACAGTTGTAATTTTCTTGCTGTCAATGAAGTGTCTTACGCTTCCAAAAATAAATGAGTTGTAGATAAAATCAAGGTTTTGTGCAAGTAGGTAACCTTTCACACAAAACATTTGACAATTCGGTCATGGAAAAATCTTTTTTCGTTTTAACCAATAGCATCATGTGACCTGTCCCCAGTGTGCCCCAATTTCCTGAAAGACCAAGACCGAACTTCACCCTCAGCAATATTTATGTGGCCTAGCTTTTTCATTAACAAAAATGTGTGGCCTAGAGGGCCATGTACGATTGAGGAGACTAGGAAGACTTCCACAACAAAGAAATGAAGCCACGAGCAATAGTTCTATAATACACGTATCTTATTTTGGTGTGTATCATATATACTCTTATTGTTATGATTCTCAAAATATTATGAATTTATTACTAAAAAGTTACGAATCATATTGATGAAAAGTTACGAATTTTTAGTATAATAGTTATGATACAAAATAAAATATTATGAATGACCGGTTCTACAAATAATTTTTTATGTGGTGACACAATATGAACCACACAATAGGTGCATATGGTATACATCTTAAAGGGATATGTGTTGAAGACTTTCCCATGCTATTATGTTGTTTGTATGCTAGTGAGCTTGACTGCTTGAGATGGTTTTTTTTTTTTTTTTGTTTCCTCGAAACCAAGCTCGACAAGCTTATTTGTATACTAGTAAACTTAGCTCTTTTATTATTCTTGTTTTTCAAATGGTGACAAACTTTTTTATTTTTTATTTTTTGTATTTGTCATCATAAGAATTATAAAACCTGATTTCACAACCATTAAACCAAACTTCACAGCCATTAAACCAAACTTAAGTAGTTGGCCTGGTGGTCAAGGCCTAGAACTTGATTAATAAGGAGTTTGTTCCATCATAAGATTTTAAATTCAAAATCTACCAGGTGCTATCAACTTCATTGGAGACAGTTCATACTGAGCTTAATTAGCTCCGGCTTTATATGTGGCCTCCTATTAGTGGACGGTGGGATTGATATTCCATGATTAGTCGAGGGGAAAAAAAATAACCAAACAATGAGCATGAAATAATTAATAAACAACTAAAATTCTTTGGTAATTATATATGTTCAACCAAAAGGGGTTTGGTCAAGTGGATATGAAAAAACAACTAAAAGGTTTGCTCCCATGAGGTTGCAAGTTCGAATTCCACAAAGGAAGGCCGAACGCTCCGTACCTTCGGGCTACTAGAGGTTTGCCTAATCATTAACTTCAAGATCTCGAAATTATTCGAGATGTGAGTAAGTTGGGTCGGTTATCCAGTTATCAAAATACTATAAACTAAAAAAGACTTCCTGTTCAAACAATAGTAGTAATAAATTCCTGCGTTGAGTTTTCTTTTATTCTTGTTGTTGAACAAGTTTTCATTTACAAGGAACGTCTCATTTAATGGAATCCTAATACTAGTACTAGTAGTGGCATAAATCACAATTTGCCGTTATTGAAGAGAAACTTGATTTTGTGAAGTTGCAACAACACTGTTGCCTTTCGATGGCGGTACCACCATAAGTTCGATTCCCATCGCGTTCAGTTCGAGCTACATAAATAACCAGTAGCCGGCCTACAGTTATGTTAAAAGCTATAAGGTATCTCATTTAGAAAAAAAAAAAATACGATATAAAAACTTCTCGAACCGCCTTAACGGAGGTGAACATGCAGCTAAAGATATATGCAATTGCCAAAAGGATCAAATTTAAAGCATCCAGGTAAGTTTTTGTTTTGTACCACAATTTTCCTAAACAGAATGATTACTTTTATGGACTAACTTTAGCTTTGCGTCGCTTAAACCCAAACCACCGGTATTTAATCTCATCATTATGCCATTGGACTAACTTCATGAGCACTGCTTTAAATTAGATTATGCCTTTCTATTTAATTAAACTAACAAATCCTAAACTTTATCATACCGACGTAGACTTCTTCTTGATTATTAAAATTTTAGTTTCCCATTTCTCCACACGTTCCTCTCCTACTTTTGCGTCACCCACTAATTAACCTCCTAACCCAAAGTCACATGATTAGCGTAAAATGAGTACCCAGCACATGCCTAAAAGCGTGTTTAAAGAAAGTACTCCATAATGTTTTCACATTACGAATATGCGAGAATTGAAAGCGAGTACGTAAAGCAAAATTTTAGCCCGATAGCAAATGATTACTCCTTCCGTTCCAAATTGCTGGTCTCTCTTTCTATTTTAGAATGTCCCAAAATAAATGTCCGTTTTCCACAAATGACTAATAGATTTTAAGAAGATTCCTGTTTTGCCCTTTCTATTTCTCAATCTACCATTTCTTAAAACCAATTGTACTGTAAAGTAAGGACAATATAGAAAGTCAAGTTTAAGGCAATTGTATTGTTGCACTGCACTTAATAAGTTGGATTTCCCAAAAGAGACAAGTAATTTGGGACAGAGGGAGTATTTTATTTTATTTTTTTTAAAAGACAATTCCTTAATTAAAATTAAGCGTTTATAATTCTAGGATATCCAACCCCAATCAAATCCACATACGATAAAGTAACAATACAACTAGGAAAATAAGTGTAGATATATAAATCTCCCACCGATAGCAAATGATTATACTTAAAGATTACATCACCAAGCTCCAAACCATAACCTTAACAACCAAAAAGTCTAAAAATACGACTTTAAACATTACTCCGAATATGGATTTAAAAAAAAAAAATTACTTCGAATAGAATTTTATCTAGAGCCATGAAACATACGTGCACGAAGTATCGAGCACCTCTTGTCACAATTGTATCCAGAGCCAACTAATACGTGTACACCCTCGTATCGAACTCTTGCCACAATTATGTCAGGAGCCGTTTAATTAATACAGGTGCACCTGTGTATCGAACAACTCTTGTCACAATTGTGGTGAGGGCTATTTAGGTCTCGTTCCACTAAGGTTCTTATTTTTGAAGTATTTATTTTATATTTTACGAGACAGGTCATTCTCTTACAATACATCACATTTAATTCAAAAAATAATTCCTTAGTGGAACGGGGCCTTAATCTATGCGCACCTACATATCGAACAACTCTGAACACAATTGTGTCGATTGTGTCCAGAGTCCTATTTATAAGACTCTTTTCCTAGCTTTATTTTCTTAATTAGGTCACAAAAAAGTGAACGCCATTGTGTCAATCGTGTCTAGAGTCGTATATATTTATAACTCTACTCCCAGCTTTATTTTCTCAGGCCATAAATACGTGCACCCACGTATCGAACAACTCTAAACACAATGGTATAGTGTCCATAGTCGTATTTATAAGACTATGCTCCTTGCTTTATTTTCTGAGATCACAAATGTCCACAAATATCACTCCACCCCACCTCAAAAAAACACGCACACTTTCTCTCTCCAGCCATGAGTGGAGCAATCTTTCACATATGGGCCTCAATTTCTTTACTGTTTTTTTTTTATTTTCTTTGAACAAGTTTCATTTACGAGGAACGTCTCATTAATGTAATTGTACTAATGGGTAGTATTTATAAATCACAACTCGCCGTTATTCTTTAAACTGAAGATATTATGTAATTACCGGAAGGACCAAGCAGCATCCAGATAAGTTGAGATATGTGTCTTTTACTTATTTGGATAGACAGATGTCTAGGCCTCGACTAATTTTAGAGCATTTTATGACTCAACAAATTTTTTAGTGATTCCAAAATTTAGCTTTTATGAGATTTGAACATGCGATCCCAAAATTTACTTTTCCGTGTCCATTGGGCCAAACGTTTCGTATAATTAAGTCTCTTTTGTAGTACCACAATTCCCCTTAATCAAATGATTATGACTTAACTTTTGCGTTACGTCCCTTGAACCCAAACCACATGTTTTTTATGCAATCTTTATGTCATTGAACTTCGCGAGCACTACTTTAAATTATGCCTTTGTATTTTAAATAAACCAACAAATCCTAAACTTTTATCATGTTGACGTAGACTTATGATTATTAAAAATTAGTTCCCCATTTCTCCACATGTTCCTCTCCTACTTTTGTGTCACCCCTAAGGTCCTCTAAACTCAAGTCACATGATTAGCGTACATGTATATAATAAAAAAGAGAGAGAGAGATCGAGAAAAACTATACATATTGAATTGAACTGCTTTTTCCTAGACCACTCATTTTTTTTTAAAATTATTGAACAGCTCAAATCATTGGAGCATGGGGGAGGATTCCGTCCAGTCCATCCAGACCAATTTGGTCCAATTTTCGCATCTTGACTGTCTAAAATACTTTTGGACAGTCTAGATTTATTCGGATACATCTACATCATGAGATAATAAATTCTTTACACCGCCGGTGTAAATATTTATTTTCTCCAAATCAATTACACTATGACACGTGTCAAAATAGTAGTCATAATTAATAAAACATGACGACATGACACAATACAATTAATTTAAAATAAATAAATATTTATACCGACAATATAAAGAATTTATTCTTTATAAAATATCCAAAAAACTCCTAAAAAAATTTAGACTGTCCAAAATATCTTTAACCGACTCAAATACAAAAAATTAGACCAAACTATTTGGACGGAGTAGACGGAATCCAATGACGCAGAGTGGGCTCCGCATACAGTCGTAAGTATATTTATAGTAAGACTGCTCCTAGCTTTATTTTTTGAGGCCATAAATATCTCTTCACCCACATCTCCCCTCCCACTCTCTCTCTCTCCCTCCCTCCAGGCTCCAGCCATGAGTGCAGCAATCTTCACCGCATGGGCGTCAATTTCGAGCTGGTTCACCCCCACAGTTCTCTTCTGCCTCCTCAACCTCACAATCGGCACCATCTTCCTCTCCTCCAACTTCAAATCCCACCACAAAAACCCACCATACCAAAACCAAAACCACTCCGACCACAACCCGACCCAACTCGCCCGAGCCCCCTCCATCCTGGAACGAGTCAGGTCCATCAATTTCTCCCTCTACCGATCTGACTCACTCGACGCATTACAACCCGACCCATTACAAACCCAGCTCGCCAGAGCCCCGTCTATCCTGGACCGAGTCAGGTCCATCAATTACTTCTCCTCCGACCAATCCGACTCACTCGACCCAGCACAACCCGAACCCGAACAACCCGAACCCCAACATCCCGAACCCCAACAACCCGACCCGGTACAACCCCAACTCACCCGAGCCCCGTCTATTCTAGAGCGAGTCAAGTCATTCAATTTCTCTCTCTACGGGTACGACCATCCTGACCCGAAGCACCATTCCAAACTGGATCACGTGACGAGGAGCAAGTCTGATACAACCAGTGAGGGCGAGGGACACGCGGCTGCGGCGGCGGCGGCAAGGATGAGGAAGTCGGTGAGCGAGAAGTGGAGGGAGGAGGAGGAGACGGCGGCAGAGGAGGAGGAAGAGCTGCGGCGGCCGGCGACGGTGAGGGAGGGAAAGGGGACGACGGCGGCGGGGTTCTTCGGTGAGGAGGAGGAAGAGGTGGATGCCAAGGCGGATGATTTCATCAACAGGTTCAAGCAGCAGTTGAAGTTGCAGAGGCTGGACTCCCTGTTGAGGTACAGGGAGATGCTGACCAGAGGGTCTTCGAGGTGATTTCCACGGCGAACACAATTTTAGAACATAATTCTGAACGTACTTCTGTCTGAAGTCATTTGATGTGGGTGGACCCTCACGTATCGGCCAGCTCTAAACAGACACAAGTATGTTCGGAATTATATTCTGAACGAATTTGTGTCTGAACAGTTCGTATGTTCGGAATTATATTCTGAATGTATTTGTCGCTGAACGGTTCGATGGGTGGATGCATATGAGTCCATATGCATCGAATAGTTTCGAAATATGATTGTGTTCGGATTGTGTTTTAAAATTATGTATGTATAGCGTTGCTGAGTAGCGAGGTTTTTTAACGGGAGATGATGATGTCTTGCACTTTGACAATTATGCCACTCATGTAGTTATGTGTTACCCCTCTTTTCCGTTGAATGTGCTTAGGCTATGTTTGGGGAGTTTATTTTCTCCCCCCGGAATTCTTGTGTAACGTGTACTCGTGCGTTTCTGGCCGTTTGTGACAACTTTTTCATTTTTATTTCTTAAAAATTTGATAAAATACAATGATGTGTGGGTGTGTAAGAATTTGGGAAATTTAAGATTCTAGGGATGTATAAAAAACCAGTTATGTGTTTTCTTGTCTTTTGTTACTATTTTTTAAGGACTTGGATTTTGGCTGCTCTTGATACTAGGGCTGCCAACGAGTCGATCGAGCCGAGTTTTACGGTGTTCAAACTTGTTTATCAAGTTTTTAACGAACACGAATTCAGTGAAAACTTAACGAGTCGAGCTCGAGCCGAGCAAGCCTTGGTTTGACTCGAGCTCGAGTTTGTTCACGAGTCTTAACAAACCAACGAAAAATGTATGTATACCTTCACATAGGCTTAATACAATAAAAAATATTGTAATTGTAAAGGCATATATCTTTCATTTTCCTATGGAACGGGACTGTACTGGTATACGTGTGCTCTCGCTTCTCTTGGTTGACTAGAAAGTGAAAACGGAAAAAACAAATTATGAAATAACAATAAAAATCTTAAATTTAAGTATATATACCCCGACTTGCGAGCCGACTCGAGCCGAACTTATTCTAGCTCTAACTCGGCTCGTTTACAAAAAGAGCTAAAAAAATCGGTTCGAGTTCATTCGTTTAACTTCCTAACCGAGTTTGAACAAGCCACTAACGAGCCAAGCTGCGAGCCACTCGCAAGTGGCTCGGTTCGTTTGCTGCCCTACTTGAGACAAATTGAAAGAATAATATCTTTTGCAAAAAATTGGACAAAAAAAAAACAGTAAAAAAAAAACCCTTACAGTAAAAAGATTCTTTGGAGATTCCAAACACCGCCTTAGGGTATTTACGTTATCTGAGTTTCTGAGGGTGTTTTTATGGTGATGTCGGTAACACGTCACGGTCACATGGTGGAGTGGGCAGAATGTACTCCATGTGGAAGTTCCATGGAATGGTGATGCCATGCCTATGGAAGAGGTGAGCGAGAGAATATTGAATATACCAAAACTGTCCTCTTGTTTTGCTAGAATTTTCTAATGGCTTTATGGCTATTTATATATTTTCTCATACCATTTCTCTAGTTGAACCGGCTTCCAAGAGCTACTATCACAATAACATATATATGCATCACACTCGTTGGTTTAATGGGTAAGTATTCAAGTTTCTAGTTTAAAATTCTCGAGTTGTTCAAGTCTCCATAGTTGCTTGGTAGGATTAAATTAACCACACTATGCGTCTTTTGCACACCGTAAGATTTTAGTTTCGGCCCCTCACAAAGATTCAACACGTCGAATTTCTTACAAATGGCTATGTCAGATAAGTACGTGATGCTAAGAAAAATACTCTGTGCACATTTTGAGAAGAAAATAAAAAAACCAAGAACCTTTTGATCTAGTAAAAACGAGAGTATCTCAAGAACCTGTTGTTGAATATCCAAAACCGTTTTCTCCTTCTTAGATTTTTGTCAAAAATGAGTCAAAAAGTACTCTTGTCAATCGATGAGAAAGTGAATTGAAGGGGATCGATTTAAGGCAAAAGAGGGTTTCCAAGAACGTGAGAGGAGCGAGTCAGCGACAGCCAACAAGAAAGGAAGGAATCTGGAATGCTTTCCAACGGCTCACAATGGTGGAGCTCTAGTGGGGTCGGGGGGTTCCCGGCAATTACACATTTAAAAAAATATATATATATTATTATTGAGGTACAAGTCTAATTTTTTATTTTTATAAGTTTGTATATTAGTACTACAGTATCTTTTAGTCTATGGTTTAAGCTATGTTAATTTTACATAATTTAAAATCGAATTTGGAAATCCTGTAGTGCATCCCGCCGATGACTCTGATTTAATCCCAACTCCTATTAATTCAACCGGTTCATTGTTTGGATCAAATCTGAGCCGCAGCGCGCCCTATAGGATTTCCGATTCCTTTAAATCAGCTTAATAATTTTTTATGTATTACTTTGGTAGCTAGACAAGAAGTAGTATATATGTGTGTATGCGCGTGCGCTTTAGTAATTGAAGAAAAAGTATAGCATATTTACGTAGTAATTATCGATACATTAGGCCAAAACTAACGAAATATATTTTATATAATGCTTAGAACACCAAAAATTTGTTTTAATATAAAGAGCATATATATATCATTTCTAAGAAAAATTGATCACTTCATGGGGCTCCCCTTGAATCTGAATCCTGGCTCCGTCACTAATGGCTCATGTTGCAATTTTTGTTCGTAAAGGTTTATTTGAGTTGAAGGCACACGGGAAGTAATGAAGGATATAAAACATCAATCAAGAAGTAAAAGTGTGATAGTTGTAACTTGTAATACATCAATGATTTATGGCGTTTGAAACTGAAATAATACTAATACTAACTTAAAGTAGGTTAGAGACAATTTAATTAAGATGGATTATTTTAATGAATTATTTTAAGTTCCTATTTTATATTGAGTAGTAAATAAAAATAAAAAATACTACGGAGTACAAATAAGTACAATTAGTACAGTAAAGTTTAACAAACGGGACCGTAATAATATAGTATTATAAAGGAAAGACGAAATGATTTCTCACGAAGGTTCAGACATGTTCATGATTTCTCACCAATGAAAGACACGTTAAACTTTTTTTTAATGGACAACTCAGGTGTACTTCGGGCTTGTTTATTGGCACCTAATTAACAAATCTTTTGGCTCAATCTCATCGCTCACTTGCAGAATGAAATGTTCGACGTATACATAAATAGCTTTGTTGTTCAGAGTGAATTATTATTTATTTACTTACTCAATCGTGGTCATTTCTTGAAACATCCCCAACATAGTTGAGAGTCAAATGGTTATATTTGAAACCATTTATCGCCAATCCCCTATTCCGTTTGGGTTTTGAGGAAGATTTTTTTTAGAGGAATGAATAGAGAGAAATAAATCGAGAAAATTTATTAAAGACTGTGTCCAGAAATTTTGGGACCCCAAAATGAACAAGACCGCGTCTCCTACCGTGCATAGTATCTACTCGTATCAAATTTCAAAGATTGCAATAATTAAATTATGCTCGTGCAATTGATGACAGAGGGATGACAACTGACAGATACTATTGGGAAACTGGTACTTCAAAAATCTCAACGTCGACTAGAAGAAAGGGAACGGTACTATATATTGAAGATAACTATGCATTTGATGCCACTGGCAAATTACTAAAACTTATCGCATTTTTGTTGACATAGGGGGTTGATTCTGTCGTTTCCAATGATAACGTTTTGAAATTCTCATTTTGGTGATTGTGACTCCTTGGCTGAATTGGAGTTGACAAGGTAACTTAATCAAGTTGATAAGCAGAGTTTAACAACTTCATCTTACCGGTACTCTAATTCAAATTGACAGAGACCTAAATTAAGGTACTCTTTGGAGCAAAAATCACTACTACAAAAATAGATAAAGATCTCGCTTATTTGGTGTGATCTTTCACTTTTAATCTCGCATTCAAAACCGTGGTCTATCAAGGTGTAACTAAAAGTCCATATCTTTTAACCACGTGATAAAAACTGTGATTAAAACTCAAATAAAACCGTGACTAAAAAATAAAAATTGTCATTAAAAATGACAAAGCCATGACCTTTAACAACTTTATATCTCAGTTTTATTATAAAACCGTGGTTGTTTAGAGATAAATAATATCAGTTTTTGGAAAAACCGAGGTTAAAAGTGGCGATTTCCTAAGGGAAAAAATCCCACTCTATTTCTCTTGTGGGGTTTTGAACCCAAGTCTCTTGAGTTTTGCATAGAAGTCTCAACCAATTGCACCACACACACTTTTCAATATGTAATTGAAATATTTAATATATAACATGTTCGTTTAACATTAAAATATATTTTGAACGTCATTTTGAACCTTTAAATATTAAAATTAGCAATTTTGATAAATATGAAAGTTGTAGCCCTTTGTGTTATTATTCAAACCCAATTTGAATTATCTCAATCGGAATTCTGAGTATAGAGTTATACTCAATATACATTTGGCGATGAAACGCAACTTTCATAAATTTTGTCATCAAAGGTACCGATTAAGCAACGAAATATATTTTCATTGCCGAATGTGCCCCATTTGGCGATGAAATCTTTTTTGTAAAATGGTTGAGAGTGAGAGAGACGAACGAGAATAGAGGACGGAATTTTGGAAGTCGATTGTGACATTTATTTAGTTGTATCGCGCACGGAGTCTATTAAGGGGTAAGCGGTCTTCAACTTTTCCTATACAAGAGTTTTCATCTCAATCCAAATAAAAAAAATGTGATGTATTCTCTAACTTACGATCTCAGTTTTTAGATTACTGAGATTAAAGGTTCTTTTTATCTCAGTTTTTCCTATACGAGATCTATTCTTTAAGTTACAATCTCACTTTTATATTACTGAGATTAAAAAATCTTTCCATCTCAGTTTTTTCCGAAACGAGATATATTATTTCATATACAATCTCAGTTTTTCGAAAACGAGATCTATTCTTTAAGTTACAATCTCACTTTTATATTACTGAGATTAAAAAATCTTTCCATCTCAGTTTTTTCCGAAACGAGATATATTCTTTCATAAATAATCTCAGTTTTTCGAAAATGAGATCTATTCTTTAAGTTACAATCTCACTTTATAGATTACTGAGATTAAAAAATCTTTCTATCTCAATTTTTTCATATAACTGAGATTAAAACTATAGTCCATAACATTTTATTACGCTCTTTCAAAAAGTGAGATCTTCTTATTTTTTGGACCGTGATCTTTATACCATTTTGTAGTAGTGAATATTTTAGAGTTCTAATTTTTTTTTTTCATTATTGTTGACAAGCTATGCAGAGCTTCGATCATGCCGACTAGTTTCTCCAATTTATGTAGTCTTCCGTGTTGATTATATCAAATGCTCTGAAAGTAAGCTTAAATTGAATTGTAGATGGAAGGAGATATAGATTAGGAGGGCGATATTGTAAAATGGAAATTGCAGTTTGCACGCACTTTGGATATATCTTGCCACATTACTGTACTATGATATACAAGACGGTGAAAATAAACATGCCGTATGGCGTACGTAATATCTCATGTGGAGTAACGTGTTACTATTTTGAATTGATAATCATGTTGGACCAAGAGTACACATAAACTTCTTACACTAGAGAATTGGACACTCCTAGCTCTTGAAAGGGAGAGCATAGAGGTTCACAACTTCACATGCCCATCAACCTCATAAAGATCAACTGAGGTTCACAACTTCACATGCCCATCAGCCTCATAAAGATCAACTGCCCTAGCTAAGTTAAAAAGTAAGGTAGCATAAAAGTTGAAATTGCTCTCTGTGCATGGTTTTATTGGTAAATATTCCAAAGTTTCATCAACCAAATTACCTCATGTTGACGCACTTTCCAAATTCACAAACCAAAAGTTTTTGTACATTTTGAGGAAAAGAAGAAAAGGGTGCATGTGGGTCAGCATTCAAATCATTAAAAGTTTAGAAAAAAGAAAATACTCCTATCCTTTAGGGCCTTCGGTTGCACCTTTGTTTTTGTGTGCATGTTTTAACTTACTGTATAATCAAGTTTGTTTGTTTATTGTTTTCCTTATTTCTTTGATTGAATCAAGGTCCTTTACATGAGTAAAGAGATCGTATATTTGGGCGGCGGAATTGAGCCCCACGATTAATCGAGACATACGTAAATTAGTCCGGAACACCTGATCAGTCATCAAAATTAGAATAAAATGACACAATTAACAAGTTGTCTGGGTCTCGTATCAGGACATGGGCTCAGAGGTTATTTCTTTTGCGTATACAAAACGTTTTTGGTTGAATTAATCAAGAAGCTGCTAAATTACAACTGATTAATTTTCTTCCTTCGATCCGAGTTCCAAACACCTGTAGAAAAGGACCTCTTGCCAACGGAATTCAACATAAATAGCTATCATCAAGAGTCACTTTTATCCTATCAACCTTCCAAAACAAAACTTGAGGAATTGTTTATTGTAGTATCTTAAAGTGTCTCGACATATTAACATACAAGTCGACTTTTTTTTAAGAGATTAATTTCACCATTTATTAGTAAAGTAGTCGATTAATGTCGGACAAAATCTACTATAAACTAGTTCCACAAAGATTTGATATATAAACTGTTCAAAAGAAGTTTTGAATATGAGACGTAGGCAGGAGGAGCAAACTTCTAAGTAACAATTATTGTTATTTAGATCGAGCTGCGATTTCAGCTCCTTCTACAGTCTTTCTCATCTATCCCTCTCGAGCAAACCCATACCACCGACGCAACCTCCCCCCACCATCGCAAACCACCACCAGGTGGGCCCACCCCACGGCCACCCCGGAGTCTTCTCCGCACCTGTCGTAAAAACGCAATAGGAGAATGCGCCAACCTTTTGAAAATTGCATCTGGGGAATGCGTTATTTGCATGCGTGGATTCAGAAGCCATGCAATTCTCTGTATGCGCGATCAGGGTAACGCATACATGAAGTGTGCTTTGCACTACTTTTACAAAATGTTAAGAAAATGATATATGTTGGTGAATTAATTTCTTAAAAAATAGTAGTATATGGCAAAAAAAAAAAAACTCACGTTGGATGCTGCCGAAGCATCTAGCTAGTCTGCACTATGGAGGGACCTCCATGATGTTGATAGACGTACACAGGACAAGGAGGTGTCTCGAGGGACGTACGTTAGTGTTTCATTTTCTTTCTGTTTTTTGTCTTGTCCCATTTGTTTGTCTTGTCACAGGTTGATATAAATCCTGCACCTTCCACATGCAAGAGTATTAAACAACCGGCTGTTCAAAGGTCACGGCCACTTGAACCAAAAAAAAAGAAATATTGTGTTCCATTTTTTTTGTTACTTAGAATTGAATAAGTTATTACTTTTTATAGAGTTCAATCAAATCGTCAAAATATGCACACATGAAAGATATTCTCCTCTTTAGTTGGGTAATAACCAAAATACCTGAATACGTTTGCGTTATTGATAATTCATAGTTTTTTTTTTTTGGGCATTTATAGTTGGATTTGAGTTTAATCTTATTCTAAAAAATCAACCCCTTTTTTTTTTTGCCTTTACATGGTTGGAAATATTTGATTCTTAATTCCTAAATGACAAAAAAAAAAATAAAATTGGAGACTTTCAATTAAGGGATAAAAATATTTGTTAAGAAACAATAAACAGACCTCGCAATATACCTTCAAAAAATTGGCTAAAAACATTATTCATACATGTTATAATACCATAATAAGAACCAAGGGTAACATGGTAAAAACAAACTCATAATTCATTTTCATCATATATCTCCCAAACATTATTCCTATTGCTAAATATATTTTGCACATATCTCTCAAACACTTTAGCAAATTCAAAACACATTCTGATTATAATTCAAAAAACCAAAAAGTCCAAAGAAAAATGCAAAAATCAACAATTGAGGCTCCCAAACAGTCCCTAGTTCTCAACACTTCTATAGCAGGAGTGGTGGATCCAACGTTTTCTGGGATGTGCGTCTCTATCATTTGCGGTCTTTGTTGCCCTTCAATAGTTGTAGCCTCAGAACTAAGCCTCGGAACTAACATCCCTAATGTCATCAGTCGACGTGCTCTCTTTGTGTTGCCGAAGACCCACTTCCTTTGTTTATTGTGGAGGCTTCGGTTATGACCTCGGTAAATAGGCTCCCAGTAACCGAGGACTCATAGCTGGTACGATCAGTGGTCATCTACAGGCGAGCCTTCGAAGTTACCTTTACCCTCACTGGCGTGGTGTTAACCCACCTGTCAGTACTTCGGTTAATCACCGAAGCATACGTTCCGTTGAGATCTGAAAGGAATGTAACTGATCTGGAGGGGACCAAAAGTGCCACGTGGCAGACAGGACCACCATGGCCATGTGCTTCGTAACCGCCTTATCCAGTGCGTCACTTATGACGTCACCGAGGGCGGTTACCTAAGCGTGACTCCTACGCGCTTCCTTGGAGGCCAAGTAAACATAGGTCTATAAATACGAAAGGATTCTAACCAAAAGAGGTACGCCATCTTTACCCTAACCCTAGACCTAAACTTCTCTCCTTACATCTAACTTGATCGTCGGAGGGTCACTGGGCTTTCCAAGCCCTAGTGACTGGTTGCAGGTTCCCAGGCGAACGAACGGAGCAACGGAAGAGGAGTATTGTGCCAGGCAAAGATCCCTCCAAACCTGAACCCTTACAATTGGCGACTCTGCTGGGGATCTAGCCATCAATCCAACATCCTCACTTCTTCTGCTCCATTCAACGATTCCTGATTCAAAAATGGTCGAAATCGATGACGCTCACCACGGAGGAACCACCCACGGGCTTGGCTCCCTCGTGGATCACAGCCCGGCCTCCGGCGGAGCAACCGCCCTGGGAAAAACTCACGTATCAATAGGAATCGGCGCCGGAGGACCAGAAGCAGGCCCATCCTCCGAGCTTCATTCCTACGTCCGCCACCTCGAGCGGAAGATCGATGACCTTACGACTGCCATAGAGCGCGACCGTCACGTGAGGGATGAATTGGCAGAGATTAAACATCTCCTCCAAATCTCTCCATCTCATTCCTCCGGAAGCCGCGGCGGAAGAAAGGATCGTCGCACATCCCCTCGCAGTCATGAAGTCGGCCACCTGCTAGAGCATAGATCTCGCCCTTCCGCCAAAGACCGTCTCGAGTCACCCAGAGCAGCAGACACTCGAGCCCCAAGAGACGCATCGCACAGAGACCGTTCCCGCTCCCCCGTGCAACTTCGAAGGAGACCATCGGCCTTCGAAAGGCTCGGTGTTGGGAGCGTCTCTGCCTCCTCCACTCACTCGGTCCAGGTGGGCAAGACAGGCCGGGAATCTACCCCTAGCCTCACGAGGGCTCCCAGGGGAGATGACGGCCTTGTAGAGATCCAGACCAGGGGATACCGCGAGCGCCTAAAGGGCCCCGGAGCCAGAAGCCCCATCATCACAAACCCAGCCGGGGCACACAGCAGGAGCCCAATCACCGAGCGCCTCGAGCCCTCTGCTCGGGATAGCTACCGACACCACCGCCAGGACTGCTTTCCCAGGAAATCGGTTAGTACTGCTCCTGATAAAAAGGAATATGAACGATTGGACAAACTTGTCCCCAAGAAGCGTATAGCGACTGAGCGTCCAGACGGTCCCGACCGTTCGATCCGACCTCATCGCGATGCACGACTTGCACGACTCACGACCTCTCCCTTCACGAGAGAGATCGACTCGGTTACCCCACCCAAAGGATTCACCCAACCCAAGTTTGCCAAGTACGACGGCAAGACCGAGGCGTACACCCACTTGGTTCAATATAAACTCGTCATGTCCTTGTTTCTTCGGAATGAACCCTCGGACGACGCCTTCTTATGCAAAGTGTTTCCTGCGAGTCTTGGTAACCTAGGTCTCACCTGGTTCAATCAACTCCCGGCTCGGTCAATCTCCTCATTTGACTCCCTCTGCGACGCCTTCATGGCTCGATTTGTAACAAGCAACAAACATGAGAAGGAGATCGACTCCCTCTTAGCCCTCCGCAAGAGAAGCGATGAAACGCTTCGGCAGTACGCCGGTCGTTACTGGGAGCTGTTCAACGAAATAGAGGGCTGCGACGGCATCATCTCTGCCCGAGGATTCAAGCTCGGTCTGACCTCCCAAGATGAGCAAGTTTATGACGACCTCGCTCGCCATAAGCCAAACTCAATGAAGGACCTCATGACTCGTATCGAAGGGTGGTGCCAGCTCATTGAATCGAAGGCAGAGAGAGGTATCGGGAAGCCTACAAGTTCAAAGGCAACAAACGCCTCGGTCTCCACACCGGCTCCCCCACCTGTCTCAACTCCAAAGAAGCAGGTTAATACAATCAAGCAGTCACCGAGAAGAGGACCGAAGCCCAGCGATTTCAACGCTGAAAAAACCGTCTTCACCATACCAATCTACCGAATCATTGACCAAGTAAAGGATCAGCCCTTTTTCTCCTTCCCAAATCAAAAGATGGGAACCGAAAACGGCAAAATCAAGAATCCCATTGTGCGTTGCAGCTACCACAGCGAACAAGGTCATTTCACCACGGCATGCAAGCCCTTCAAGGCATACTTGGAGCAACTTGTTGCTGCTGGCCACCTCGGCAACTTCATTGATCAAGAAAAGACAGCGGCTCGGGCACAAAGGACCGAAGCAAATACCGAGGAAGAAGTTCGGACAATCCATGTCATTCACGGTCCCTTAAACCCCGAAGCCGCCCGCATCATCCGAGCCGACCTAACCGAAGCCTCCTCCTCCAAGCGGGTCATGTTGGTCGGTCCCGAACCAAAGCGCCCCAGAACCGACGACGGTTCCAAGTGGACGATAACGTTTACCGAGAAGGATCTCGACCGCATCCAGCTCCCCCACAACGACGCTCTCGTGGTCACGCTACGCATCGGAACTTTCAATGTCCGACGCGTCCTCGTAGACCAGGGCAGCTCGGCTGAGGTGATGTACTACTCTCTGTTCAAGGAACTGAAGATACCCGACACCGACCTCCATCCCTCCGAAGTTCCTCTTATCGGCTTCAACGGAGCTCCTGTCTGGCCCATCGGTACGATCACTCTTCCTGTTCGTGCCGGTTCGGTAACTCTGGAAATGGAATTTGTAGTGGTTGACGTCCCTAGCCCATACAACGCCATTGTCGGGCGCACCTGGTTGCATAGGCTCAAGGCAATTGCCTCCACCTATCACCAAGTGGTCCGTTTCATTGGCATTCATGGGCAACAGGAAGACTTGTACGGAGATCAAACAGCGGCCAAGAAATGCTACATTAACGCCGTCCGAAGTAACAAGCAGACCTCTCGGATTAACCTCATTGAAGTCCCCGAAGCACCAATCTTGGAAGACGTCGGTAGATTGCCCGACGACAAAACCGTTGAGGACGTGGCCACGATTCCAATAAACGATGACGGTTCCCGTTTTTTCCTTGTCGGTTCCTCACTTTGTGAAACCGAGCGGAATGAAACGGTAGCTTTCCTCAAACATAACATCGAAGTATTCGCCTGGACTCCATACGAGATGCCTGGAATCGACCCCTCCTTCATTTGCCACGAGCTCAACATCGACCGAGCCAAACGCCCGGTCTTGCAAAAAGCACGGCGGTCCTCCCCCCATCATTCCGAAGCAGTTATTGAAGAAGTAAACCGACTCCTGAACGCAGGGGCAATCAGGGAAGTTCAGTACCCTAAGTGGTTGGCCAACACCGTTGTGGTCAAGAAAAAGAACGGTAAGTGGCGAGTATGCGTTGACTACTCGAACCTCAACGACGCCTGCCCAAAGGATTTCTTTCCACTCCCTCGTATCGACCAGCTCGTCGACGCCACCTCCGGTCACGAGCGTCTTAGCTTCTTGGATGCTTACCGGGGCTACCACCAGATCGCCATGAGCGAAGGCGATGTTGAGAACACGGCTTTCATTACCCCCCATGGCATCTTCGGGTACCTGGTTATGCCCTTTGGTCTAAAGAACGCCGGGGCTACTTTTCAGAGAATGATTACCAAGATGTTCGAAGCACTGCTCGGCGACACTATGCTGGCCTACATCGACGACATGGTGGTTAAAAGTTTGCGTGCCGGTGATCATCTTGCCCACCTCGCCGAAGTCTTTAAGATATTAAAGAAACACAAGCTCCGCCTCAATGCCGAGAAGTGCGTCTTCGGTGTTAGCTCCGGGAAATTCCTTGGCCACCTCGTCTCCCAACGCGGTATTGAGGCCGACCCTTCCCAGATCCTTGCTATCACTCAGCTCTCGGCCCCCCACAACAAGAAGGATGTTCAACGTTTGACCGGCATGGCCGCAGCCTTAAACCGATTTATAAGCCGCTCCTCGGATAAATGCCAGCCATTTTTCACACTTCTGAAAGGCAGCCGACGGAGCTTCAATTGGACAGAAGACTGCGACCGAGCCCTACAACAACTCAAGGAGTACATTTCCAAAGCTCCCCTCCTCGTCACTCCTCGGGACCAAGAGGACCTGTTCCTCTACCTTGCTGTCTCTCAGCACGCCGTCAGCTCGGTCCTCGTTCGACAGGAGAATCGGGATCATCAACCAATCTACTATTCAAGCAAGACGATGACTCCAGCCGAGACGCGTTACCTACCATTAGAAAAGCTCGTCCTTGCCCTTGTCTCAGCATCCAGGAAGCTTGCTCCTTACTTCCAGTCTCACCGTATCATCGTCCTTACTGAGTTCCCCCTCAAGTCTCTCCTGCGGAAGGCCGACCTTTCTAACCGAATCTCACAGTGGGCCGTTGAGCTTGCAAATTTTGAAATCCACTTTCAGCCTCGGACAGCTATCAAAGCTCAGGTGCTAGCCGACTTCATTGCCGAGCTCACACCAACCAACACAAACGCTTCGGTTCCCACCCCAAGCACCGAGGCATCACTTCAGGCCAACCCTAGCACAGCATGGCAGCTTTTTCATGGAGATGTCTGGAAAATGTACGTCGATGGCGCTTCCAACAGCCGAGGCGCCGGTGCTGGCATCGTCCTCCTCTCACCCTCCGGTGTTCTTCACGAAAGCTCAGTCTCTATTAACTTTCCAGCCTCCAACAACGAGGCCGAATATGAAGCATTAATCACCGGACTCAAAACTGCCGAAGCCATTGGCATCGAAGAACTGATGGTTTACAGTGATTCCCAATTAGTGGTCAACCAGCTCTCTGAAGAATACGAAGCTCGGGACGATCGCATGCGCACCTACCTCAGCGCCGCAGTCCAGCTCATTCAACGCTTCAAAGCAATCAGAGTCGAGCACATCTCCCGGGAACAGAATGCCCACGCCGACGCCTTAGCAGGACTCGCTTCGGCATGCTCATCCTCGGAACACCGTTCTATTTCCTTCAATTCCATTGACAAGCCCAGCTTCGAACTTGAAGAATTAAACAGGGAGATACTCAACATAGAGCTCGGCCCAAGCTGGATGGACGAAATTATCCTTTACCTAAGAGATGACGCTCTCCCAGCTGACAAAAAAGAAGCTCACCGACTCCGTAACAAAGCCGCTCTCTTCTGGCTCAATCCCAACGGCAAGTTTTACCGAAGATCATTTACCGGACCATACTTATTGGTTGCACACCCCCATCAAGTCCCGGGGATCATTGAAGAGCTTCATGCTGGCGACAGCGGCTGCCACTCCGATGGACGGTCCTTCGCCCACCGAGCCCTCACTCAGGGATATTGGTGGCCAACAATGAAGAAGGATTCAGAAGAGTTTGTCAAGCGTTGCAAGAAGTGTCAGATGTTCGCTCCCATTATCCATCAACCGGCCCGGGACCTCAGTCCCATCACCAGCCCCTGGCCCTTTTCCCAATGGGGCATGGATATCGTTGGAAAGCTCCCAGTCGCTCCGGGTGGATTCAAGTTCCTCCTAACCGCAACTGACTATTTCTCGAAATGGGTCGAAGCCGAGCCCCTTGTCACCATCGAAGAAACAGACGTCATCCGCTTTGTATGGCGAAACATCATCTCTCGTTTCGGTGTACCGTTCGCCATAATTACAGACAATGGTAGGCAGTTTACAGGACAAAAGTACCGAGCCTTGCTTGACGAATATGGTATTAAATGGGACACTTCCACCCCGGCTTACCCCCAAGGTAACGGTCAGGCCGAGGCCGCAAACAAAGCTATTTCATCTGGGCTCAAACGGCGACTCGAGTCACGACGGGGAAAATGGGCCGAAGAGCTACCTAGGGTCCTCTGGGGCTACCGTACTACTCCTCGGCGCTCCACTGGTCGCACGCCTTTCTCTTTAGCATTTGGCATGGAGGCGGTCATCCCTCTCCAAGTCGGACTCCCAACTATGCGCACCGAAAATTTTGAAGAGTCGGTCAATGATGGCAGCATTGCCTTGGACCTTGATCTAGCCGAAGAAGAGCGGGAAAATGCAAGAATCAAGCTCGCCTCCTACCAACAGGAGGTCGCAAAGGGTTACAACCGGAGTGTCCGCCTCAGGTCTTTTAAGCCTGACGACCTTGTCTGGAAGAAGGTGGTGGAGAAATCCAAGAAGAGAGAGCTCATGCCCAATTGGGAGGGTCCCTACCGAGTCCTCAAACACCTCGGATCAGGAAACTACAAGTTAGAAAAGTTGGATGGTTCCCCCATTACCAAGACATGGAATGCTAACAACTTGAAGAAATTTTACGGTTAAAGCTCGGTTACCGAAGCCCTCTCAGTCTTTATGTTACGTTTTCTTTTAACAAAAATGGGAGGCAATTTGTTTATGTATTAGCAGCACTTCAAGTATTGAATGAGAATTCCTTCTATTGGCACTATTCGTACAAATTTGAGTTTGGCTGTTTACATTACTGACTCGGTCCGTTCTCGCCCGGACCGTTTTATACCGACTTCAGGGATATTGCTCTACCGTAGGTGTTACCCTCGGGCATAATTCCCACCAAGTCATCATGGCCTCTTCGGTCATCTGGATTTCTGTCCACTCGCTTTAAGGATACTCGGCTTTTCCCCCGAGCCCCTTAAACCGACCCGCCAGAAGACTTCCACTGCTCGGACTCGTTGTGCTACGAACCTATGGCGCAAGCCGTACCCCTTCGTACCCTCGGCCTACGTCCCCTAGCAGCAATACGATCTAGCGTTCGCTCATTAGACTAAAATCCATTAAATGAACGGGCTTACAAACCCAAAAATTCATTAACTGCTCCTGATTCGGTCCTACCGACCCTCTTTAGAGCAGGGGCTGCGGATCTAAATCACTTTCTTGATTAAATATCTTTCTTCTTGATTGACAAAATGCTTCGGTTGATGCTTCGGTCACACTTATTTTTACAAACTTAAGTTTCACCAAAGCAGGGGCATCATAACCTAGGGAGCAAGCCAATCATTCAAAGCATTCCAAAGATAAACATTCAAGGAAAGAAAGCATTCACAGAGCTATGGGTTTGAACAAAAGTTACTACTTCAATATCAAATATTTACAGAGCTCTGAACAGCAAACTCCTAAATGTCTGGAGCTGTCCAATCAAAAGATGCAAAAACATAAAGAAAAAGAAAAAACTATCCTAAGAGCGAGGTTGGTGGTCGAGCTGGTCCTCGGGCGCAGGCGCATTCGGATCAGTCTGGTTCCCAAAGCCTTGGTCCTCAGACGCCGGCTCTACCACCTCCTCTTCCTCTTCTGGAAGAACAAGTGATACGCACCTAAGATTGCTTGATCGTGGTGCTTAAGTCCGTTAGTTAGTAGTGCTTTTAGCTTTTATTGTCGTTTTTAGCCGATATTGCTCGTAAGGTAGTTTGTTTAGTGTTTCAGGCAAAACGCCCTTAAAAGGCGTGTTTTGAGTGCAAAGTCAACCCCCAAGTTAATTCAAGACTCATCGCTCGGTGGAACTTGTGCCAAAGTGACCAAAGAACGAAGGCAAGGAGCATCGGGCAGGCCAACGGTCGTCGGGTATCAAGTTTTGGAGTCTGGCCTGAAGACCAGAGATAAGCTCCCCGTATCGATACGGATTTTGGACCGTATCGATACGCGTTTGTTATCTTTCCAATCAGAGAGTCCTGTATCGATACGGCCATAATCTGTATCGATACGGGATTGTTACGGGAAATTGGCCTTTTCAGCTTAACGATGTGGTATCGATACTTTGCTTATTCTGTATCGATACGGAGAGCTTCCGACCAGATATTTTGCTACTTTTTGGACTTTCCATTTATGGAATAGTTGCTACTTATGGTATGTTTTTAGATATTTGAGGAGAGAGAAACCCATTGTGTATAAATAGGGGTCTCCTCTCTCCCCTTTGGTATCTAGGTCTTTAATAGCTTTTAATTTTCTTCCATTAATGTTCTTTCAAGCTTTTCTAGTGTAATCTCTTAAGAACTCAAGTAAGTAATTCCTAGTTTGATGTTTTCTCGTTTATTAAAGTTGTAGCTACTCTCTAGATCCTTTATAATATCAAGTTTGTTTTCCTTTTTATCGGTTAAAAGTCATGTCTCGTTTTTATGCTTTCTTTTATGCTTTAGCTATGTGTGAGTAGTTGATAGGCCAAGTCTCGGGGTAATCTTTCCCGAGTACTTAGGTGGTTATGTGGTTCTCAAACCTTTGGGCTTAAAATCTTGGTTTTCGGAATTTCATTAACCTAGTCTTTTTGGTCTAAGCGAGGCGTGTTAACTCCTTGGTATGAAGTTTAGTCAAGCGGTCTTGGCAAGCGACATACCGAGGGCTCGTGGCCCCCTACGTGTTAGATACATTAGCAAAAATAGGTTGATTTAATTTCGGTTAATCACATCTTTCGATAAACGTAGTCATTAAAGCTAAATCTTCCGGGCGTGAGCACGCGGTCGTGACTCTCGCCTGAGTTATAATTGAGAACCGATAACGGCCTAAGTCAAGGGTTAGACGATCCCTAGACTTGCCTCCTTTAGTTTATTTAGCTAATTTCTAGTCTTCGCTTTATCTTTTCCACCGTTAAAAGCAAAACCAAGTTGGCCGTCTTAAACGCCACAATCCACCTTACAAAACCTACAATCCATTTAAGCTACATTCGAATTCTCTGTGGGTACGATCCCGGACTTCCGGATATTATGCTACCGACGATCTAGCCCTACGCTTGGGGTATTTCAACCTTATTGGAAGGCAAGGTTTGAGGCGAAGCAACAAGCTCCTCGGGAGGCGCCTCGGGAAGGGTTCGAAGGTCGGAGTCCTCTGGGAGATTGAGCTTCCTCAGCAAGGCTTCATGGCCGTACCGAAGGCCATCCAAGAAACGGTCTCGGTGCAGCTCGGCCTCGATCTCCCGAACCTGCTTTTTGTATTCTACTCCAGCGGCATCCCAGCCTTCATCGTAGCCCTTCTTCCTTGCGAAGTCAACCTCTGTGGCCCGGGTGACTCGCAGCGTGTTGGCATCCTCCTCGGCCTTGGCGGCTCTGGCTTCTGCCTCCACTCTCTCCCTGTCGCACCTTTGAAAGTCCGCCAGGTAAAGATTGCACGTCTCCCGAGCCAGCTTGAGATCTTCTTCCTTCTGAGCCAGCTCCCGAGCAAGCTTGTCACCCCTCTCCTCCTGCTCTTTGCATCGGTCATTGATAGCCAATGCCCGAGCTCCAGCCTGCAAACAAAGAATATGAGATTCAGCTAAATGCAAACCTCTCAAGGCTGAAGAAAACGGAACGCAGACAATCGACTTACAGTGAAGAGGGCCTGAGCTATCTCGGCCGTTAAATCCTCGGTCAAGCCGGTGACAGCCCGGGCGTCCCGAGGAAGAATACTTCCTTGGAGCATCCCGAAGGCTACACCAAGGTTCTTGACGCTGTCAGCATGATGGATCGGCCGGCCGGCAAAGTGCTTGAACTCGGGAGCCCACGGGAGTTCCCTTGGGTTGACCCAAGTTCCTTCTTCCGCCCCACCAGTTCCCCCCCGGGGCTCCCCCTGTTCTTCTTCGATCAGGATCGTCTCCTGACCATCTCTGGCCTCATCCTCCCGCCGGGGCCTCTTCTCCGGGGGCTCCTGTGGTGAGACAGGAGGCGCACTTGAAGTCCCGGCACCAGGAGTACCAGGGACCGTCCCCCTGCCTCGCCCAGCAGGCCTTCGGCGTCTAAGATTGATCACTTCTCGGGTACCAGGGCCCGCCATTTCAGCACTCAGTCCGGTCCTCTCGGGCGTTTCCCGGTTGATTTCTTCTCGGATGACACCCCGAGGCGCCGACGTGCTCCCTTCGGCCTCGTTCTCTCCTGTCCTTTCCCCTCTTCATGCTCCTCTACCAGCTCTCCCTCCTCGGCCTCGACCTCGGCCTGCCCGCGGTACCCCTTGCTGCCTCGGCTTCTTTTTCAGAAAGCACGTGTAGGTGGGCACGTACCCGAGCAGCTCTGGAGCGTACCGGCTGGTGATCGGGATGGCGTATGCTGCTGAAATACGGGCTCGGTCTGCTCTTTCCCGAAGCCGCTGAACTATACCCTCGGCTGCAAGGCAAAACGAAAACAAATGATCAGCACAAGGTATGCAAAACTTAAGCAGAAAACATAAATATTTACAGAAGAGAAACTTCTACCGACCAGGAGCCCCGGTCCCGTATTGCACTCTCGTTGTGGTATCAGCATTTTCTCCGGGCCCGAACATAAAGTTGCCGGTCACCGAGACGTAAATGTTCGCCCACTCTTCGAAGTCCGGGAGTTGGTCGACGAGGAACGTGTCATACCCCGTCCTGCAGGAGAGATAATACCGACTGCTCTCCCTGTTGACTCCCAGGAGGTATACCCCGAAGAGCTCCTCAACGCCGAAGGTCAGGTTGAACTGCCTCCTCAGCTCAATTATGCTTGTAATGATACAGTACGAGTTCACCGTAAGTTGGGAAGTGGTAAGTGAAAGAGTTCGGAGAACTCGTCGGACAAATTAGTGAAGGGGGAATCTGATCCCTCCCTCGGTGATTGCCATCAAGGGAAAAATCAACTCCCCCGGTCGGTGAGGAAGGGTCTTTGGGTTGTTGTCTTGAAGAAGCCGGATCTCGACGTCCGAAGGAATGCTATAAACCCTTCTGAACTCGGCAAGGGCAGCCGGGGTCCCATTGAAGTATTGGTGGAGGTAGGGGCATGGCCTCATCGGCCTCCTTCGTCCTCGGACTTCTTCTGGGGCGTCGGCAAATGGGCCCGGACCATGGCCAGAGGTGCTAGGAGCTTCCATTTCTAAATGGGCGAAAGATGTAGCTGGGCGTAAGGGTCTGGAGGGGTCCGAAGGCTCGATAATGTCTAATGGCAGTCGGTAAATAGCTTTGGCGCGACACTCCGCAAAGATTTCTTCAAGCTCGGCAGAAATGTTGCTACTGGTGCTGTCCGAAGAGACTTCGATGACCATTCGCCCCTTCCTAGCAAGAAATGTGCAAAAACCCGTTAGCTATATGCTCAGGGAAAGGTAGCACGACCTAGTAGTAAAAGGGGCGGAGCGGTCATCACCCTTCGGAGCGTTTCAGGGAATCTCTCCCCGAGGGAGGTCTCCGAGGCCAATATTTGTTCCTATGGTCTCGGGTTGAAGATTGGCCACGGGAAGAATATAGGCCTCGGGAAGAATTTGGGCCTCGGTAAAACTATGAACAACGCAGAAAAACGCCCAGTACCGCCGCAGAACGGACAACGGCGAGCGGCGGAGCAGTCACGACGCACGAAGAATGTGGATCGAATTAAACGAAACTCGAAGAAAATGATCAAAGCATAGAAACCAGGCGTTAAAAGATCGATTTACCTGAGATTTATGTGAAGGATCTGCTCCCAAAACGCTCAAAAAGCTCGATCAAAAGCTTGAAACTGAAGGCGGCGGCGGTTCGACTTCAGAAGCAGAGAGAAAGTGGCCGTCTGTCCTCTGACCCATCTATTTATAATGGAGGAGATGGGGGCTTGCGCGGGAAACGAAGCGTCGAATACCGAGCCGTCAGATCTCTGACACGTGTAGCCATCAAACGGTCAGAATTGAGGGGTCTGCACCGAGGACAAGCGCCGAACGAACGAACCATTGGTATTATGACGCGTGTCACCGAAGCAACGTTTCGTACTAATCAACTGACAGGGCGCGTGCCGAGACAGCTTTATCATCCTGAGATCTCGGCGATCGCTGACACGTGGTTCTTCCTACCGACGTAGGATGAGTGGAATTTACCGAGGAGAGCACTCTCACCAAGGCTTAATATTTCCCAGAAGGTGTCAAGACCCTGAAGCAGGGATGCAAAGCTCCAGGGGCTTGAGGGGCTATTGTGGAGGCTTCGGTTATGACCTCGGTAAATAGGCTCCCAGTAACCGAGGACTCATAGCTGGTACGATCAGTGGTCATCTACAGGCGAGCCTTCGAAGTTACCTTTACCCTCACTGGCGTGGTGTTAACCCACCTGTCAGTACTTCGGTTAATCACCGAAGCATACGTTCCGTTGAGATCTGAAAGGAATGTAACTGATCTGGAGGGGACCAAAAGTGCCACGTGGCAGACAGGACCACCATGGCCATGTGCTTCGTAACCGCCTTATCCAGTGCGTCACTTATGACGTCACCGAGGGCGGTTACCTAAGCGTGACTCCTACGCGCTTCCTTGGAGGCCAAGTAAACATAGGTCTATAAATACGAAAGGATTCTAACCAAAAGAGGTACGCCATCTTTACCCTAACCCTAGACCTAAACTTCTCTCCTTACATCTAACTTGATCGTCGGAGGGTCACTGGGCTTTCCAAGCCCTAGTGACTGGTTGCAGGTTCCCAGGCGAACGAACGGAGCAACGGAAGAGGAGTATTGTGCCAGGCAAAGATCCCTCCAAACCTGAACCCTTACATTTATCGTCAGCCATATATGATGAATCACCTTTTTCGAACAAAATCAGACGGCAAGATTTTTTCTTTATTGAAACCCACTTTGTATGGAAAAAACATAAACATGTCACAAGAGTCAAAATCGACCAAGGGGTTGGGGTTCTAGTGCAATATGATATGTTTTTTCATTCTTTTCCTTTGTCTTGCATATGTACGCCTTAATTATTAAGGAAAGCTACTCGACAGTCGTGGGGGAGGTTACTCTTATGCTCATTCCCCTCGTTTGTTGCTGGAGGTCCACGTTCGGCGTCTGGTGCGGCGGTTGCATGATCGACCCTCCTCCTTATGATTGTCAAAACTATGCAAACTCCGATCATCTACAACCATAATTTATCACGTTCAACATTATAGCGCTTTTTATCATCTAATAATACTAACATACTAGACCTTTTAAGTGCGAAGTTTAGTTTACACATCCTATAATCCATATATAAATAATACGCAATGAGACTAAGACTCACCGGATTAAATTCGAATTCAATATCCAAAAGAACACATATGCATTTGAATAAAAATCCGAAAGGCGCATCCACAAAAATTTTACCACTCGCCACAAAGCTTTAAGCATCCTCAAGAGGTCCATTGCCCTCCATTCTCCAGAGGTCCATCGTCTGAAAGGCGTCCACAAAAACTTTACTACTCGTCACAGAGCTTTTAACATTCTCGAAAAGTCCGTCGCTCCATCGTCATAAAGGTGTCTCGAGTTGCTTTGTATGTTAATAATTTTATGTGCTTTCCCCAATTATATATAGATTATCTGTGGTACGTGATCCATAATTTTGGGTGACTATCCCACATCCACCTCTTTCGCTGACCTGATCCGGTCTTCATTTACATGGTTAGTGCTGATTCTGCTTCCTTCTACCGCCCATAGCGCTGGAGCACACATGTACGAGAAATTTTTGGTTGCAAATCGGTACCCGTGTAGCACATTCGAGCCATCAAAACAATGCAATCGACGGCTCCGATTGAAACACTCTTTTCCTTTTTCTTTTTTAAAAAAAATCCGTTCGATACCTTTCAATTCGAGCCATCAATTGTATTTTTGAATGATTCAGATGTTTTACACGGATACCAAGTAAGCCATACCCTATTTGCGGATAAATTTTTGGATGCAAATAGGAATATGATAGACGTAGTAACCGGATAACACATGCGTATAGAAAAATTCTCCGTACATACCCATCCTCCTCTCGCTGGTGTAACCACAAAAAGTGGACAAGGTTCCATTAGAGCACCAATGAACTACAGGTTGATTTGGCTTAAAAAGTGGAATAGTAATTTATTTTTTGTTTTTATTCAAATTTTTATTGCATTTGTTACTTTTGTATCAAATTTTTCTGATTTATTGATTCATCTCAACAAGAAGAATCGGAAAAGTAAAAATTTTTGATTGAAACTCATAATTTTTTCCAAAAAAGACAAAAAATTGTAAAAAAAAGTTGTTTTATTAACTAATTTTTGTCTTTATTCAAAAAATTATAGTTTTGATCATATTTTTTTACTTTTCTGAATCCACTCAACGAGAAATCAATAAATCATAAAAATTTAACATAAAATAAATAAATGCAAATTTTTTTTTAAATAAAAACAAAAAAAATGTCACTTGACTTCTAATCCAAAACTAGTCTACGGATTGAAGGGCTGTCCCATAGGGCGCCTTGATGCAGTGGGGACATCACAGTGCTAGTCGTGGGGTCGAAAAAAAAACTACTATTACTCGTAATAATTTTTTTTTCCAAATTAATAATTGGCATCATTATAATTTGACGATGACACACCACACTATTATTTCCTCTCTTAAAATCCAACCTCTCCTCGGTAAATTATTTCCCCTATCGAAACCCACCTCACTCTTTGTAAAAAAAATTATTGAATGGTATTAGGGCACTGCCACGTGATATTCCAATATTTCTAAACACTACACATTTCCGTCAAATCTACTGCTAAGTCTATGGACACCACAAAATTATGTGGCGTTGAAAGGTGTTAGGACACCACTTGGCGAAACCCCATTGAATGCAATTATTATCTCTCATTACTATTGATTTTTCTATTTATAATTAGTAGGAGAATTTATGCTTATGAAAGACCCCACATTTTCAAAATCTTGGAGTCGCCACTGTGTACGGATTAACTTATACGCACATCAACTAAAATTCGTAATTGCGTCTTCTTAGACGGGCAAGCCCTTTAATTTTCTTTTTCAATTCCCAGTTCCCACTCGGACAAACCACTTGGGTTAACTGTTTTCACATCCCATGGAATAGTAGCGATTTACTAGTAATTTGTTTTATCAGAATAACAATTTCGATTTGAAACTGTACGGATCTGTCAATTCAGGTTTGGGCCTGTGTTGGAAACTGTACGTTAAGCTTTTACAGCCTGTTTGGTATGCCAGAGTTTGCGTGAGAAGAAAAGAGATGGGGAGAGAACTCAATACCTCCCTCGTTTGGAAGAGGAACAAGGTGAGAGAGGGTGAGAGACGGAGGGAGACTAGAATCCCTCCCAAGTCCAGTTCCGTTTCTCGCCAAAAGTGACGAGATTTCATGAGAAAGGGGAGCGTGTGATTCAACCCCTCGTTAGATCGTCATCGGATGAGTGGTTGTGCGTCGCCGAGAGAGAGAGAGATCACACCCTTTTCTTTTCCTTTCTTTTCTCACTAATAAGAGAGAACACACCACTTTCTTTTTTTTTCTTATCCCTCCATCCAAAAGGGCTGTTAGTACTACAATGCTCTTTTTATGAGTAAGTTAGAAAAAATAAAAATAAAAACCAAAGGTTTAACTTGGAGAATCATCAAACAAAATCAGGACATTTGAAACCAATGGTTATGTAGTTGTATTTACGTGCAATGAGGATACGAATTTATTTATCATAGAAAAAATTTTAAAACCATGGGTTGTGGAGGGATTAGAGGCAGTATAAATTCTTTAAACCTATGAAAACAAAAAAAAATCCCCGTTCAAAAAAAAAAAAAGACAACAAAAAATCATAATTCTATGGGTATCATCAGGGAGTGCACCGATGGTGCATAAATCAACATGTGGGCCCACTTCGAGATCTTACACAAATGATCCGAGCCAGTCAATAAATTCAAAACACATTCGAAAAAAATTCTGCTTAATCAAGTGTAAGTTGTTGATCCAATTGTCAAATTCTCTTTAAAATTTAGAATTTAGGATCGTAAATGAAAAATTCGAACATTGAATGAAGCATTTACAATTATTCGTTTGAGCTCAATTTTTACCTAGCCACTTGAAAATTTATTTTACAATAATGAAGGGCTCGATTGGATCGTTTGTACTAAATCCTAAAGTAGGCTCCACATTCCGATCCGAGTCGGTATCCTCAAACAAAATCAACCCAGGACAATGCCCTGGTAAACAGAGAAGCCAAAGAAGCACAAGGTCCACAAACCATCTAGGTTAGTCATCCCAACCACAATCACCACACATCTAAAACCACCCCATACAACCAAACAAAACGACGGACTTCGTATTGGTGCTGTGCAATAGTGTGCGCAGAACCGTACTGCACACCTTCAAGTTATCGGCTCGTGTATCCGACTGCTCGGATCTCATCTCGGCAACAACAATTGAGAGTCATTCATTGCTGAGATGAGATCCGAGCCATCGGATGAACGATCCGACGGCATGGAGGTGCGCAGCACGGTGCTGCACACACCAATGCATAGCACCATCCCCCAATTCCAAAACGACATAGAGAAAGTCCTTTTCTAATCTCCAGATCGATCGTCACACCCACTGCGCAAAAAATCGTCACCCCATGTGTGGCATAGAGTACTTTTCTAAGCTCAAGATTCAAGCCTGCTGTTCGGACCGGTACCTGAAACTGGCGCCTTAGACCAACTCGGCCATCTTGACTTCGATCCGTAGGGGATAATTGCTAATAGATGGAAACGGCAGGCAGGAGAAATTTTTGGGTGCTAGGTGGGTACCATGTGGTGCCTGCTCGGCGCATTTTGACCATCCCATTCGGTTTTGAGAACGAGTAGTGGGGTAAAAGATGAGAAAGGGTTTCAATCTGGACTGTCCAATATATTCTTGGTGATCAACTTTTTCACTACAGAAACCCAATATGGCCATATTCCTAACTTAAGGAAAATTCAATGCATATTTAATGTTATCCTCAAAACTAGCTTATTGTTCTTGTCTGTTTGGCTCTCTTCCCGTCACCAACTTTGGTTGCAGCTCAGGGGATCCCGGTGGAGTCAACGTAGGGCAACCAGGGGCACGGGCCCCACTGTATTTTTTTTTTTTTTTTGGTTTCTTTGACTCAAATGAATTTTTAATCAACTCGTCCAAATACGGAAACATAAAAGATATTCTCTCTTTAATTGGGTACTAACTAAAATACCTGAATATGTTTGCGTTACTGATAAATCATCGTTTTTTTTTTTTTGCATTTAGTTGGATTTGAGTTTAATCTTATTCTAACAAATTAATTGTTTTCTTTTTTGCCTTTACTTGGCTGGAAATATTTGATTCTTAATTCCTAAATGACAAAAAATAAAATAATTGGAGACTTTCAATTAAGGGATACAAATATTTGTTAAGAACAAATAAACATATCTCACAATATGACTTTAAAAAATTGGGTAAAAACATTACTCATACATGTTACAATACCATAATAAGAACCAAGGGTAACATGGTAAAAAAATCAAGCCATAATTCATTTTCATCATTTATCTCCCAAACATTATTTCTGTTGCTAAATATATTCTGCACATATCTCCCAAACATTTTACCAGATTCAAAACACATTCTGATAATAATTCAAAAAAACAAAAAGTCCAAAGCAAAATGCAAAAAACCAAAAATTGAGTCTCCCAAAGAGTCCCTAGTTCTCCAACACTTTTGTAGCAGGAGGTGTGGATCAACATTTTTTGGGATGTGCTTCTCTATCATTTGCGGTCTTCGTTGGCCTTCAGTAGTTGTAGCCTCGAAACTAACATCCCTAATGTCATTAGCCGACGCGCTCACTTTGTGTCGCCAGAGACCCACTTCCTTCGTTTATCGTCAGGCATATATCGTGGATCACCTTTTTTGAACAAAATCATACAGCAAAGTTTTTTCTTTATTGAAACCCACTTTATATGGAAAAAACATAAACAAGCCACAAGGGTCGACCCCAAGGGGTTGGGGTCCTAGTGCATCAGTTACAATATGAATCTCTTTTTCATTGTTTGCCTTCCTTGTGCATATGAACGAAAGCTACTCGACAGTCGGGGGAGGTTACACTTATGCTCATTCCGCTCGTTTGTTGCCGGAGGTCCACGTTCGGCGTTTGGTGCGGCGTTTGCACGATCGATCTTCCTCTTTATGATTGTCAAAACTATGCAAACCCCAATCATCTGCAACCATAATTTATCACGTTCAACATTGTAGCGCTTTTTATCATCTAATGCTAATACTAATATATTAGGGCTTTCAAGTGTGAAGTTTAGTTTACACGCCCTATAATCTATATATAAATAATACGCAACGAGACCAAGACTCACCGGATTAAATTTGAATTCAATATCCAAAAGAACACATATGCATTTGAATAAAAATCCAAAAGGCGTATCCACAAAAACTTTACCACTCGCCACAAAGCTTTGAGCATCTTTAAGAGGTCCATCGCCCTCCATTCTCCAGAGGTTGATCGTCCGAAAGGCGTCCACAAAAATTTTACTACTCGCCACAGAGCTTTGAGCATTTTTCAGAGGTTCTTCGCTACATCGTCCGAAAGGCGTCTCGAATTGCTTTTTAGTTTTTACCATCGTCCGGAAGGGGTCTCGAATTGCTTTTTTCGTTAATGCTTATGAGCTTTCCCCAACTATATATAGACTTCTCTATTAGATTATCTGTGGCGATCCATAATTTTGGGTGACTATCCCACATCCACCTCTTTCGCTGACTGATCCGGTCTCCATTTACTTGGTTAGTGGTGTTCTGCTTTCTTCTACCGCTCATAGCGATGGAGCACAAATGTACGAGAAATTTTTGGGTTAAAATAGGAGAAACTTTTTGTTGCAAATCAGGTACCACGTGGTATACGTGCAATTCATTCGAGTCATCCAAACATTGCAACTGACGGCTCGGATTGTAACACTCTTTTCCTTTTCTTTTTTTAATCCGTTTGATACCTTTCAATCCGATCTGTTTGTGGAGTTTATATGTAGGGTACGGTTGGCATGATACCTGATAGCACACCCGATTAGCAATAATTTCTCCATACGTACCCATCCTCCTCTCATTGGTGTAACCACAAAAAGTCGGACCTAGGTTCCATGAGAGCGCCAATGCACTACGAATTGAAGGGCTATCTCGTAGGGCGCATTTTTTTTCCAAATTAATAATTGACACCTTCAGAATTTGATGATGACACCACATTAGATTATTTCCTCACTTAAAATCCAACCTCTCCTCGGTAAAAGTTTTACCAATCCCATCACAATTTGATGACCACACTCAATTAAATTATTTCCCCAATTGAAACCTACCTCACCCTTTGTAAAAAAAATAATTAAGTGGTCTTGGAGCACTGCCACATGGTGCCCCAATATTCTTAAACACTACATAGTTCCGTCAGTCCACCACTGAATGTGTGAACATCACAAAACTATGTGGCGTTGAAAGGTGTTAGAGCACCAATTGGCGAAACTCCATCGAATGCAATTATTAATTGTCATTACTATTGATTTTTCTATTTGTAATTAGTAGGAGAATTTATGCCAATGAATTAGGGGTGAGCATGGTCTGGATTGGTTTAGTTTTATAGTAAACTAAGAACCAAATCAATAACTACGAATTAGGAATTTAGAGAACCAAACCAACCCACAAAAGACGTAGAACCAAACCAATCCAAACCATTAAAATACGGATCGGTATTAGTTTTAAACCACGGTTTGCTTTGAACTAAGCTATCATCTTTAAAAAATATTTCAAGTACTTAAAATTACGAAGATAAATTAGGGTAATTAAAGTATTTACCGTGTTAGCTTTATATAGAATAGGAATAGGTTTTCTTGTATAGAAAGTCAGGATAATTAGTTTTTGTGTTGAAGAAATTTAGAGGAATAGGAATTGGAATTGATTTTTATGTATAGAAATTTAGGAATTGGACTATGGAAATTGACTGATCTGGTAATTCCATGTGCTTTTTGTGTATAATAAATTAATAACCTTGGAGTCTCGCTACAGTGTACAAGTCAACTTGTGTGCACATTGACTAATTTTAGGACTTCAAAATTAACAGCATGACGAATCTCCAATGGCCCCAAGACTTGAAATATTTGGCCTTCGTGAAATTCATACTTGCGTCTTCTTGGATGGGCAAGCCCTTTAATTTTCTTTTTCAATTCCCACTTTTTTTTTTTTTTTGAAGAGGTTTTCAATTCCCACTTGGGTTAATTGTTTTCACATCCCATGGAATAGTAGTGATTTTGTTTTATGAGAAAATAACAATTCCAATTTGAAACCGTAAGGTTCTATCAATTCAGGTTTGGGCCTGTGTTGAAAATTTGTGGCACGGATTGATTAGTGTTGTAATAGTACGTTACGCTATTAGTAATGCAATGCTCTTTTTATGAGTATCATTTAAGAGAGTGAACCAAAAATAGTAGAAAACAAAAAATTGAACCAAAGGTTTAACTTGGAGAATCGTCAAACAAAACCAGGACACTTGGCACCGACGGTTATGTAGCTGTACTTACGTGCAATGAGGATACGAATTTATTTACCATAGACAAGAAAATTAATACGATGGGTTGTGGAGGGATTTGAGGCAGCATAAATTCTTTTAACCAATGAAAATAAAAATAAAAATCTCCGTTCAAAAAAAAATTACAACAAAAAATCATAATTGGTATCATTGGGGAGTGCACCGATGGTGCATAAATTGACATGTGGGCCAACTTTGGAGTCTCACACAAATTTTCCAAGCCGGTCAATAAATTCAAAAAAAAATCGGAAAAATTCTGCTTTATCGAGTGTAAGTTGTTGATCCAATTGTCAAATTCTCTTCAAAATTTAGAATTTAGGATCATAAATGAAAAAATCGAACATTGGATGAAGCACTCACAATTATTCTTTTGAACTCAATTTTTACCAAGCCACGTGAAAAATTATTTTGCAATTAATGAAGGACTCGATCGAATCGTTTGCATGAAATTTTAGAGTAGGCTCCACATTTCGATCTGTATCGGTATCCTAAAAAAAAATCAACCCAGGACAATGTCCAGGCCGTAAACAGAAAGACGCCAAAGAACCAGGAGGTCCACGAGACCATCTTTTGGTTAATCATCCCAACCACAATCACCACAAAATCTAAAACTATCCCCATACAAACCAAACAAAACGACATAGAGAGAGAGAGAGAGAGAGAGAGAGAGAGAGAGAGAGTCCTTTTCTAATCTCTAGATCGGTCGTCACACCCACCGCGCAAAAAATCGTCACCCCATGCTTGTGTGGCATGGAGTCCTTTTCTAAGCTCAAGATTCAAGCCCTCCTGTTTCAAGGAACCCGGTAAGGCTGTCAAGCGAGTGCTGAGCGGCATCCGGCCATTTCTTTTGACACGGACGGTTCGGATTGGATCTGAGTGTATACAGATTTGAATCGTTCATTGCTCAGTCAAGATTTGAGCTGTCGATTACCGAGATGAACGGTCGGATCAGCCGCCCGACACCCACTTGGGCTTGGCAGCATCCCCCATTCCTGTTTTTAAGAGGGTGTTTGGGAGTGGTTCCGCACCACTTGTTTCTAGATTATATGCAAGTGTTGGGTAGGGATTCGGAGAACGAATTGTGCCATTTCTTTTGAGCAATTCACTATTTTTGTGCAAATATGAAACCTTAAATTTAAAGCTCTCGTGCACCTTTGATGACTGACAATTTCACCTTCGTCCTTAGGCAAGTACAAAATTTACTCATTGCTTGATTTGAGCTTTTTATATCACCAAAACGGGTTGGCCAAGTGAAAATGAGAAAACAATTAGTGTTTGTTGGGCCACCACTATGTGGGCCTATCCCACGGCCACCCCGGAGTCTTCTCCGCACCTGCCATAGAAAAGCACTTGGAGAATGCGCAAGCCGGTTGAAAAAACACATTTGACGAATGCGTTATTTGCTTGCGTGAATTTAGATACCATGCAATCTCTGTATGCGCAATTAGGGTAATGCATACATGAAGTGTGTTTTGCACTACTTTACAAAATGTTTAGAAAATGACATATTTTGGTGAATTTTTTGGAAAATATTAGTGTATCGGCAGAAAAAACTCATGTTGGATGCCGCCGATCGAAGCCTCTAGCTGGTCTGCACTACGGAGGGACCTCCATGATGTGATATAGATTCATTGGGGGATGGTGTCGTTCTTGTGATGTGCGCAACATCATACTGCGCACCTCTGAGCCGTCGGATCGTGACGGCTCAAATCTCATCTCGGCAATGAACGGCTCTCGATCGTTAGTTGTCAAGATGAGATCGATCCGACGGTTCTGAGGTTCTTAACACCGTGCTATGCACACCACTGCACAACACTAACCCGATGTCCGATATTGACATATACAGAGGTGTCTTGAGGAGGGTTATTGTTTCATTTTCCTTCTGTTTTTTGTTTTTTTTTTTTTTGTCTTTTTCTATTTGTTTGGGTATCTGAAACAGTGCAAGAATATCCAATTAAAACCTCACAGGTTGATATAAAACAACCGGCTGTTCAAAGGTCACGTCCACTTGAACAACAAAAAAATTTGTGTTCCATTTTTTTTTTTTTCACTTGAATCGAATAAGTTATTACTTTTTATATATATAGTTCAATCAAATCGTCAAAATACGCACACATAAAAGATATTTTCATCTTTAGTTGGGTAATAACCAAAATACCTGAATATGTTTGCGTTACTGATAATTCATAGTTTTTTTTTTTTTTTGATTTGAGTTTAATCTTATTCTAAGGAATTAATCGTTTTCTTTTTTGCCGTTGCTTGCTAGAAATATTTGATTCTTAATTCTAAATGACAAAATTAAAAAAATTGTAGACTTTCAATTAAGGGATATGTACAAATATTTGTTAAGAAAAAATAAACATGTCTCACAATATGAATTTAAAAAATTGGCTAAAAACATTATTTATACATGTTATAATACCATAATAAGAACCAAAGGTAACATGGTAAAAAATCAACCCATAATTCATTTTCATCATTTATCTCCCAAACATTATTTCTATTGCAAAATACATTTGGCACATATCTCCCAAACACTTTACCAGATTCAAAACACATATAATCGAAAAAATCAAAAACTCCACAAGAAAAATGCAAAAAGCCAAAAATTGAGGCTCCCAAACAACCCTAGTTCTCCAACACTTCTGTAGCAGGAGGTGTGGATCCAACATTTTTTGGGATGTGTGTCTCTAGTATTTGCGGTCTTCGTTGGCTTTCAGTAGTTGTAGCCTTAGAATTTACATCCCTAATGTCATCAACTGGCGGCTCTCTTTGTGTCCCTAGAGATCCACTTCCTTCGTTTATCGCACCCATTCCCCTTGTTTGTTGCTGGAGGTCCGCGTCTAGCGTATGGTACGGCATTTACACGACCGACCATCCTCCCTATGATTGCCAAAACTATGCAAACCCCGGTTAGGGATTTCAAGTGCAAAGTTTAAGTTATGCGCCTATAATCAGATGTACATATATAACACGAAAGGAGACCAAGAGTCGCGGGATTGAACTCAAATTCAATTTCCAAAAGAATTTGAATAAAAATCCGAAAAGGCATATCCACAAAAATTTTACTACTCGCCACAGAGCTTTGAGCATTCTCCATAGGTCCATCGCCCTCCATTCTCCATAGGTCCATCGTCCGTCCAGAAAAACTTTACTACTCACCACAGAGTTTTGAGCATTCTCCAGAGGTCCATCGCCCTCCATTCTCGAGAGGCCCATTGTCCAAAAGACGTCTCAAGTTGCTTTTTAAGTTAATTTTTATGAGCTGTCCCCAACTATATATAGACTTCTCTATTCGATTATTTGTGGAGAGCCATAATTTTAGGTGACTATCCCACATCCACCTCTTTCGCTAACCTGATCCGGTCTCCATTTACTTGGTTAATTAGTGGTGCTTCTGCTTCCTTCTACCGCCCATCGCGCTGGAGCAAACACGTACGAAAATTTTTTGGGTGAAAATAGGAGAAATTTTTTGTTGCAAATCAGGTACCATATGGTATCCGTGCAGCACATCCGAATCGTCCAAACAATTAATGCAACTGATAGCTCGGATTGTAACACTCTTTTCCTTTTCTTTTCTCTCTCTCTCTCTCTCTCTCTCTCTTTTAAATCCGTTCGGTACCTTTCAATCCAAGCCGTCAATTGCATTTTTTGATGGCTCAGATGTGCTACATGAGTACCACGTCAGCAGTACCAGAGAAATTTTTGGAATGCAAATAGGATACGACTGACATAGTACCCGAATAACACACCCGTGTAGCAAAAATTTCTCCGTACGTATCCATCCTCCTCTTATTGGCCTAACCGCAAAAAGTCGGACCAAGGTTCCATTAGAGTGCCAATGCACTACGAAGTGAAGGGCTATCCCGTAGGGTGCATTTTTTATTCCGAATTAATAATTGACACCATTCTAATTTGATGATGACAACACACTTGATTATGTCCTCACTTAAAATCCAACCTCTTCGGTTAAAAGTTTTATCAACCCATCACAATTTGATGACCACACCCAATTAGATTATTTCCACAGTTGAAACCCACCTCACCTTTGTAAAAAATTACTATTGAATGGTCTCGGTGCGCTGCTACGAAGTACCTTAATATTTCTAAACACAACACATTTTCATCAAGTTCACCGCTACGTGTATGGACACTATAAAAATATGTGGCGTTGAAAGGTGTTAGGGCACCACTTGGTGAAATCCTATCGGATCGATGCAATTATTAACTGTCATTACTATTGATTTTTCTATTTATAATTAGTAAGAAAATTTATGCTTATGAATGACCCTATGTTTCCAAAATCCTGAAGTCGTCAGTGTGTACAGGTCATTTTGTCCTCACATCGACTAATTTCGGGACTTTGAAATTAACAGCCGGACAAACCTCCAGTGATCCCGAGACTTAGAATGTTTGGCCTTCGTGAAATTTGTACTTGCGTCTTCTTGAATGGGCAAGCCCTTTAATTTTCTTTTTCAATTCCCACTTGGGCAAACCAATTGGGTAAATTGTTTTCACATCCCATGGAATCCTGTGATTTTGTTTTATCAGAATAACAGTTTCGATTTGAAACTATATAAGGATCTATCAATTCAGGTTTGGGCCTACGTTATGCTATTAGTACTACAATGCTCTTTCTATGAGTAAGTTAATTCCTTCAAGAGAGCGAAACAAAAAGATTTAAAAAAAAAAAAAAAAGAACACAAGGTTTGTCAAACAAAACCAGGACACTTTGGCACCAACGGTTATACACTCGTATTTGAGTGCAATGAGGATACAAAATTGGTTTGATTTTGTTAAAGAGATGCTCTTAAAGATTGTTTAAACTGTGAAAAGAATAACTTCCACACTCCTATTTTATCCTCATGTTCTTTTTTTAGTTATTATTTATGTGAAATTACTAAATTATTATTTTTATGCATATATTTTTTACATGAGAGGCCACCGGAAGATTTGCCCATGTATTGACTTCAAGACCCCAGAAATACATGAGGTGCATGCAAAAGAAAAAGAAGAAAAAGGGCATGTAGCCTAGAAATTTTTTTTTTTTGGTAACCGAGGAACAACCCTGCAGCCGAGCCACTATTGGACGCGACTGTGCAATCCAAACCTCGGGGAAGACAAGCACAGTAACCCACCACTATGGCCCGACTGTAGCCTAAAATGTTGCAGAGACTTCTCTCTCAAATCATGAAAACAATCATCTCTAACTATTTACTTTTTCGAGAAATTGATGATTTGCTGTCGATTCTGATACTACTCATGCTGCCTTTACTATTGGGGATCCATTCCGTCTTGATAGAATGTTACTCCTGCATATGAATTCAAAACAGCGGTCCTACACCCACCAGCCAGAATTACCGCTCAAAATTCACTACTTAACACTTCATCGTCTATCTTGATAATCAATGATCCGAATTTTTGAAATTCAAAACACTTTTGAATGATAAAATGGAGAGTAGTAGATGGAGCAGTAAAAAATGAGCAGTGGGCCTACTTTCTGAATCAAAAAGTAAATTGAACTCCCTGTCTATAAAACAAAAAACTGACAAACAAAGTAAATTAAAAACAATTTAAGGAGAATACTTTTGGACAATCCATTAATTTGTGCCCTAATATTATTAGTGGACCAAAGATATTCTAACGAAAATCCATTAATGCAGACAGCGCCTCAAATTAGCTAGTAATTAATCCTTTCACATACATGATATAGGAGAGAATCAGGCAAAAAAATTGTAGTAACAAGTTTCGAAGGAAGGAAAAAATTAACAACAAACAACATGAGATCGAAACTACATCATCTCAAAAGATGTTCATAGGTGCGATGTCCGCTAGACGCTAGCTAAATCAGAAGGCCATCGATTGAACTGATCAAATCACCAGTAACACCGTAGTCGTTTCTTAGATCACTCTTTTTATTAGCTAGTTGTCACTCTGTTGCGTTTGTGTTATTGTGTGTCGAACCGAACTATCAAACTTCTTTAACAAGACTTTGCAAACCTTAATTCCATTGGTGTATCCGTCTCTAATCCTCCTTGTGCCCATGCTGTAATTCCCACAAGCCTCGGATCAAGAGTTACATTTCAGAGATTTGTACCATTAATAACCAAGACGCTATATGATTTTTAAACAAATCAAATTCTCCAGTAGCTAGGAAATTATCTATACATGGGCATACATTATGATGGCCGCAATTAGTAATACTGAAATCAAGTAAATGAAATCCCCCATGATTGAGCAAGTGTAAATTGGCCTGGACACTTGAGAATAAATAAAATTCCAACTTTACTACATTAGAGTGGTCGACGAAAAAATACTGTGCATGAATACTAGGGCGGGACGGTGGGACCCGCACCAACATGAGTATTACGTGCATTTTTTCACCCGCGTGCACAGATTTTGTAATCGTGTGATAAAATTCGATTAATGTAGCCTAGAAGATGCACGAGGGTGGGAAAAGAAGTTTACTTATTCAAACATTTAAAATAAGCTTCTCTTTGAATCGCGTTAACTTCAGTGTCTCGGTATTAGTCAAGGTGCGCGCAAGCTTGCTCTGACATCTGATCTCGAAAAGAAATACTACGACGTTCAAGCCTGGGTTCTGCCAATACCCCAAAGTTGGTAAAAGCGTGAAAAGAATCAATCAGTTCATCCAAACGCTGCATATCCAAACTTTCGAATTCTCCAGTGTCTTCCCCACTTGACTCGTGATTGTTCTCTCCAGTGATTGCATCACTCACCAAATTTGCATCTCTTGTCTGTAACGAAAGAAGAAAAATCTTAATTTCGTGGATCCCGATCGACGAATTAAAATTACATAGTATATATTTAACTCCCAAAACAATTTACAAATTTAAAATTGGCGGGATATCACGAATAAAGAAAGACGTACTGATTCGATTGTCGTTGGTGGTGGCTGGAGGCAAGACCCATAGATATGGTTATACGTATGCGGGATCACTCTCTTCATCTCCTTGAAAAAGGCTATTTGTTTCTTGACAAGCTCGAGCTCTTTCTCGTACTCGTGTATTAGTACCTGGGTCTGCGCTTGGACTGCCAGACTGCCACTCACCGGAAACTCCTTCCTCATCATTGCCTCCAAGATTAGGGTCTCCGAGGTCTTATGCCTGAGATGCTCGGGAACAGAGTGCAAGATTCTTATCAAATTGGTTACGCCGTAAATCCGGTGAACATTTTGAAATTCTTCGCTTTTGCCGGCAGGAAAATACGGGGCTAAGGGGCATGCATCAAAATCGCATCTCTTTCGCTGGTGCTTGCATGCAGCACAAGCATGCACATTGGCATCGTTAGCAACGCTTTGACGTCCTTCCATTTTCCCTCAATCTAGGAAAAAAGAGAGGAGAGAGAGTGGTTCTGTACTGAAATCTGATGGCATAATATATATGTATGTTCATATTTGTGTTTTTGGGAAGATTTCAATATATCTGGGAAACTTAATTAATAGCGTTGGATTTCATATCTTGAATTCCCTTTTCTCTAATTACTAGTAAAACTTACAGTAAAAAACTTGTAGAGGAAACTGAATTAATTCCAGTCTTGGAATCTCTATATCCAAAAGGGGTTATTAGAATTGAACAAGTTACCATGTTTGCAGGAAAAAGAATGATATGTCGAGCAATTTGGAAGGAAATTAAAGAAAAAGCATGTGAAAAGAGTGAGCAAGCCATTCTTGTCATGACTTAGGTGTTTGAAAAACCATTTATTGCCAATCTTGTGATCTCCCATAGACTTACTGCGATTTCAAGATTTTGAGTGTCCACGCACGTAATGTTATCGAATTTTATTATTGGAATAATTGATTATGCTCGTGCTTTTGATGACACGGATGACAATTGACAGCTACTATTAGTACTAGTAGTACTTCAGAAATTTCTATGTCGAACCGCGGGGGGGGGGGGGGGGGGAAACAGTACTAGTATTGAAGATAACTATGCATTCGATGGCACTGGAAAAATTTGTCGAATGTTTTGAAATTCTGTTATTTCCAGTGTTTTGAAATTCTGTTATTTGATTAGTGTTGTATAGTACGTTACGCTTTTACAGCCCGTTTGGTATGCGAGAGTTCGCGTGAGAAGAAAAGAGATGGGGAGAGAACTCAATATCTCTCTCGTTTAGAAGGGGAACAAGGCAAGAGAGGGTGAGAGACGGAGGGAGACCAGAATCCCTCCCAAGCCCAGTTCCGTTTCTCGCCAAAAGTGGCGAGATTCCATGAGAAAGGGGAGCGTGTGATCCAACCCCTAGTTAGATCGTCATCGGATGAGTGGTTGTGTGTCGCCGAGAGAGAGAGAGAGAGAGAGAGAGAGAGAGATCACACCCTTTTCTTTTCTTTTCTTTTCTCACCTAATAAGAGAGAACACACCACTTTCTTTTTTTTCTTACCTCTCCATCCAAAAGGGCTGTTAGTACTATAATGCTCTTTTTTTGAGTAAGTTAGAAAAAATAAAAATAAAAACCAAAGGTTTAACTTGGAGAATCGTCAAACAAAATCAGGACATTTGAAACCAATGGTTATGTAGCTGTATTTGTCATAGAAAAAAATTTAAAACCATGGGTTGTGGAGGGATTTGAGGCAGTATAAATTCTTTAAACCTATGAAAAAAAATCCCCGTTCAAAAAAAAAAAAAAAGACAACAAAAAATCATAATTCTAAGGGTATCATCAGGGAGTGCACCGATGGTGCATAAATCAACATGTGGGCCGACTTCGGGATCTTACACAAATGATCCGAGCCAGTCAATAAATTCAAAACACATTTGAAAAAAATTCTGCTTAATCAAATGTAAGTTGTTGATCCAATTGTCAAATTCTCTTCAAAATTTAGAATTTAGGATCGTAAATGAAAAATTCGAACATTGAATGAAGCATTTACAATTATTCGTTTGAGCTCAATTTTTTCCTAGCCACTTGAAAATTTATTTTACAATAATGAAGGGCTCGATTGGATCGTTTGTACTAAATCCTAAAGTAGGCTCCACATTCTGATCCGAGTCGGTATCCTCAAACAAAATCAACCCAGGACAATGCCCTGGTGAACAGAGAAGCCAAAGAAGCACAAGGTCCACAAACCATCTAGGTTAGTCATCCCAACCACAATCACCACGCATCTAAAACCACCCCATACAACCAAACAAAACGACGGACTTCGTGTTGGTGCTGTGCAGTGGTGTGCACAGCACCGTGCTGCACACTTCCGAGTTATCGGCTCGTGTATCCGACTGCTCGGATCTCATCTCTGCAACCAACAATCGAGAGTCATTCATTACTGAGATGAGATCCGAGCCGTCGGATGAATGATCCAACGGCATGGAAGTGTGCAGCACGGTGCTGCACACACCAATGCATAGCACCATCCCCCAATTCTAAAACGACATAGAGAGAGTCCTTTTCTAATCTCCAGATCCATCGTCACACCCACTGCGCAAAAAATCCTCACCCCATGTGTGGCATAGAGTCCTTTTCTAAGCTCAAGATTCAAGCCTCCTGTTCGGACCGGCACCTGAAACTGGCGCCTTAGACCAACTCGGCCATCTTAACTTCGACCCGTAGGGGATAATTGCTATTAGATGGAAACGGCAGGCATGAGAAATTTTTGGGTGCTGGGTGGGTATCATGTGGTGCCCGCTCGGCGCATTCTGACCATCCCATTCGGTTTTGAGAACGAGTAGTGGGGTGAAAGATGAGAAAGAGTTTCAATCTGGACCGTCCAATATACTCTTGGTGATCAACTTTTTCACTACAGAAACCCAATATGGCCATATTCCTAACTTAAGGAAAATTCAATGCATATTTAGTGTTATCCTCAAAACTAGCTTATTGTTCTTGTCTGTTTGGCTCTCTTCCCGTCACCAACTTTGGTTGCAGCACAGGGGATCCCAGTGGTGTCAATGTAGGCCAACCAGGGGCACGGGCCCCCACTGTATTTTTTTTTTTTTTGACTCAAATAAGTTTTTAATCAACTCGTCCAAATACAGAAACATAAAAGCCAAAATACCTGAATACATTTGCGTTACTGATAATTCATCGTTTTTTTTTTTTTTTTTTTTTGCATTTAGTTGGATTTGAGTTTAATCTTATTCTTACAAATTAATTGTTTTCTTTATTGCTTTTACTTGGTTGGAAATATTTGATTCTTAATTTCTAGATGACAAAAAATAAAAAAATTTGGAGACTTTCAATTAAGGGATACAAATATTTGTTAAGAACAAATAAACATATCTCACAATATGACTTTAAAAAATTGGGTAAAAACATTAATCATACATGTTATAATACCATAATAAGAACCAAGGGTAACATGGTAAAAAAATCAAGCCATAATTCATTTTCATCATTTATCTCCCAAACATTATTCCTATTGCTAAATATATTCTGCACATATCTCCCAAACATTTTATCAGATTCAAAACACATTCTGATTATAATTCAAAAAACCAAAAAGTCCAATGCAAAATGCAAAAAACCAAAAATTGAGTCTCCCAAAGAGTCCCTAGTTCTCCAACACTTTTGTAGCAGGAGGTGTGGATCCAACATTTTTTGGGATGTACTTCTCTATCATTTGCGGTCTTCGTTGACCTTCAGTAGTTGTAGCCTCGGAACTAGCATCCCTACTGTCATCTGCCAACGAGCTCACTTTGTATCGCCGGAGACCCACTTCCTTCGTTTATCTTCAGGCATATATCGTGGATCACTTTTTTTGAACAAAATCATACAGCAAAGTTTTTTCTTTATTGAAACCCACTTTATATGGAAAAAACATAAACAAGCCACAAGGGTCAAATTCAACCAAGGGGTTGGGGTCCTAGTGCATCAGTTACAATGTGAACCTTTTTTTCTTTGTTTTCCATCCTTGTGCGTATGAACGAAAGCTACTCGACAGTCGGGGAGGTTACACTTATGCTCATTCCGCTCGTTTGTTGCCGGAGGTCCACGTTCGGCATTTGGTGCGGCGTTTGCGCGATCGATCTTCCTCTTTATGATTGTCAAAACTATGCAAACCCCAATCATCTGCAACCATAATTTATCACGTTCAACATTGTATCGCTTTTTATCATCTAATGCTAATACTAACATATTAGGGCTTTCAAGTGTGAAATTTAGTTTACACGCCCTATAATCCATATATAAATAATACGCAACGAGACCAAGACTCACCGGATTAAATTTGAATTCAATATCCAAAAGAACACATATGCATTTGAATAAAAATCCGAAAGGCATATCCACAAAAACTTTACCACTCGCCACAAAACTTTGAGCATCTTTAAGAGGTCCATCGCCCTCCATTCTCCAGAGGTCGATCATCCGAAAGGCATCCACAAAAATTTTACTACTCGCCACAGAACTTTGAGCATTTTTCAGAGGTTCATCGCTCCATCGTCCGAAAGGCGTCTCGAATTGCTTTTTAATTTTTACCATCATCCGGAAGGGGTCTCGAATTGCTTTTTTCGTTAATTTTTATGAGCTTTCCCCAACTATATATAGACTTCTCTATTAGATTATCTGTGGCGATCCATAATTTTGGGTGACTATCCCACATCCACCTCTTTCGCTGACCTGATCCGGTCTCCATTTACTTGGTTAGTGGGGTTCTGCTTTCTTCTACTGCCCATAGCGCTGGAGCACAAACGTACGAGAAATTTTTGGGTTAAAATAGGAGAAATTTTTTGTTGCAAATCAGGTACCACGTCGTATACGTGCAATTCATTCGAGTCGTCCAAACAATGCAACTGACGGCTCGGATTGTAACACACTTTTCCTTTTCTTTTTCTTTTTTTAATCCGTTTGATACCTTTCAATCCGATCTGTTTGTGGAGTTTATATGCAAATAGGGTACGGTTGGCATGGTACTTGATAGCACACCCGATTAGCAAAAATTTCTCCATACGTACCCATCCTCCTCTCATTGGTGTAACCACAAAAAGTCGGACCAAGGTTCCATGAGAGCGCCAATGCACTACGAATTGAAGGGCTATCTCGTAGGGCGCATTTTTTTTCCAAATTAATAATTGACACCTTCAGAATTTGATGACGACACCACGTTAGATTATTTCCTCACTTAAAATCCAACCTCTCCTCAGTAAAAGTTTTACCAATCCCATCACAATTTGATGACCAAACTCAGTTAAATTATTTCCCCAATTGAAATCCACCTCACCCTTTGTTAAAAAAATAATTAAGTGGTCTTGGAGCACTGCCACATGGTGCCCCAATATTTCTAAACACTACATATTTCCGTCAATCCACCACTAAATGTGTGGACATCACAAAACTATGTGGTGTTGAAAGGTGTGAGAGCACCAATTGGCGAATGTGGGCACGCGCCCCCCGGAAATTTCTGTTCTGTGAAATTGGGTGCGGCCCTCTTTCGGAAATGCGAGGCGAAACGCCTCGATTCAGAGTCGCCACTCAGGTTTTAGCAATGAAATACCCAAGGAACCAAACTCGAAAACGTTTGCCACGTTTGTTTGATTTTGAAAAAGGCATGGACCGGTCCGTCGTCACCTTCGATATCTGAGGTTCGGGAGCCAGGTTACGAGAGGGGAAGGGTTTTATGGCACCCCTCTCGCCCAATCCAGAGATCGGTCTCTACTCAGGCATTTTCTTATAAAATGTTTGCATTTTTCTCTCATTTGATCATTTTTCTAGTCAATTAGGGTGGGAGAACAGTTAATGGGGATTAAGACTGTAACAAGTTGCATTTACATGATAAAATATTTGTGAATGACTTGCTTGCAATGATAAATATAGATTGAGAACAAGCACTATGCAACCCGAATAAGTTGGAATACGCTGCCCTCTGAGAATATGAACAGGCCCTGCGCCAGCATGCACTGGTCGAGCCACTGCATGCTAGTACAACCTGCGCACGCCACCCTCAAACTGGCGTACTCCACTTATTTAGCTTCTCAGTCCTTGTTCGCAATCCTCTGGACTCTAGAAAGGGACCAGCGCACACTCAAGACAAACCACGTAGTTAATAAAACAGAATATATACAGTTACAGACAAGTAAGATGGCTTCTAGCCCCAAAAGACAACAGGACACCCCAAAAACAATGTGGGGATAGAAAAGAGGCCAAGATAGAGCTAAGATGCAAGGGCCAGCCACTGGATCCTAGGGGAAACTACCGAACGCCAGTTCTAGACAACCGTGCGCCAGTTTGACCTTGATCCAGTGCTTGGCTTTGCATCATTTGGGCTCTGAAACATGACCAGAAGAATTCCAGAGGCCTTTTTAAGCAGATAAGGAGTAAACATTAACTACTACAACTAAGCAACTTTAAACATACAGAAAGCAATAAACCGATTATTAGCATGCTAGGGTGATTGACAGAAATGTAAATTAAGAGAAAGGATGATCCATGATCCCCACGCCAGTAGTGTACGTACTGCCATGACTGGTGTACGGCATAAGTTTACTGGCGTGCGCCATGTCTCATCTCACATGGTTGTTGTATTTTATCAGTTTAAAACCAGGACTTGTATTACTTACTAGCCTGGACCTTATCGGTCCCCCTCAGAAGTTGAAAACAGAAAGGAACACAAAAGTGGTATACCTTTTTATGTTGAGGTTTGAAGGTGGTATTGAGCTTAAAGGTTGAAGATGGAGGTTTAGGCGGTGACTGGATATCAGTGGAGTGTATGGAAGTGAGTTGCCCTCCCTTCTCTTTTAATAGAAGAGGAGAGATAGATAGCAAGAAGAGAGAAGAAGAAAGCTTTCACTCTTTAATGTGGCTAACCCCTTGCAAATGAATGCAAGGGGGGTATTTATAGAGGAGAGAGGGTCTGAGATTAGTTGGGCTAAGGCCTTGTTTGGTTGGTTGGGTCAAGAAGGGAGCCTCCCATGCATTAAATGCATGAGACTTGGCTTGATGGGGGGTGTAGGAGAGAAGGGGGACATCCCTGCCGAGTGTAATCATCAGGGAGACTGTAGCCGACGTTAGGGTGGCACAAAAGTCTCGTCCATGTGGCTGAATAAAGTTGATTTGACTGGGATTGACTGGCGTGCACCACATATGGACCGGCGTGCGCCGCTTATAACTGGGTCAACGGCCGATGATCGACACTTAGCAGTTAACTGGCGTGCGCCAATGGAACAATGGCGTAAGCCAGTTTAGATTTTGCTTAGGCTGTTTGGCTCTGGCTTGAAGGGTTTGAAGGGGGTTTGAAAGAGGTTCGAGACGCTCAAAGCTCAAACACACCATTGTCCTCAGACTGTTCTCGACCACAATCATCATTGGGGAAATAAAACATCGGAAAATAGCGTTCTCTAGACAGTCCAAAATAGGGTGTCTACAGCGAAACTCCATCGAATGCAATTATTAACTGTCATTACTATTGATTTTTCTATTTGTAATTAGTAGGAGAATTTATGCCAATGAATTAGGGGTGAGCATAGTCTGAATTGGTTTAGTTTTATAGTAAACTAAGAACCAAATCAATAATTACGGATTAGGAATTTGGAGAACCAAATCAACCCACAAAAGATGTAGAACCAAACCAATCCAAACCATTAAAATACAGATCAGTATCAGTTTTAAACCACGGTTTGTTTTGAACTAAGCTATCATCTTCAAAAAATATTTCAAGTACTTAAAATTACGAAGATAAATTAGGGTAATTAAAGTATTTACCATGTTAGCTTTATATAGAATAGGAATAGGTTTTCTTGTATAGAAAGTTAGGATAATTAGTTTTTGTATTGAAGAAATTTAGAGGAATAGGAATTGGAATTGATTTTTATGTATAGACTAGGTTCGGCCACGTGCAAAGCACGAATATTGTGTGCCCGTTGATGAGAATTTATTATTTTGTTTTAGGGTAAAGATAAATGTTGTTTTTGATGATGAAGGTGGAAAAATAAAGTTGAGGTGATACAAAATTGCCATTTGGATGTTCATGATCAGTTTGGGAAATGATTTTTAGCTTTGCAGTGAAGGAAATGGCAATGGTAGGGAGAAAAGTGAACACAAAATGGTGGGCAATGATTTGGAAATTTGGAATGGTGAACAGAATTGCGATTTGCAAATGTGGAATGGTTGGAAATCTAAAAGCAATGGTTTGTTTGATCTATGTTAACTGAACAACTTCAGAAACAATCCATTGATTTTTAAGACAAAACGGTGTCGTTTCTTTCATTTTGAAGTTTTGATATCGTCATTTCTTTCATTCTGATGTTGATGTTGCTGATTATTGATTGATGTTTCTCAGAGGTTTTTATCAATTCTTGATTCAATTCAACCAGTTTTAGCATCATCAAAGAAGAAACTTAGCAGCAGGCTTAGTGCAGAGTAGCAGATCAACAACAAAATCTCCACAGCAAGCACAAAATATAGGCATAATCAAATCCAAATCCGAGTAATCACTCCTATAAGGTTTCTAGTTTCAAATCCTTTGAATCTAACCATACTTAAAAGTTAGTCTAACGTCCTTCAGTAAGGCATGTCTGTCATGCTCGTTGAAGAGAATGATCATGAATATTTCTGAATTTGTGGCAGCAGTTGGGATGGCTTGAATTTGCTCCTTCTCAGAAGGTAGGAGGTCTCAATTTGATTAATTCCCTTTATTGCCTTGTCACCTGATTTCCAACTTCCACACACAGTCCTCTGAGTTCGACATCTACAAATGCAAATATATGTATAAAAGGCCGCCACCAAGTTAATGAAGAAATAAGTGAGACTATCAAGAAACAAGAAGGCTCTAGTTGGCCGAATTACAGCAGCCAATCATGAAACTAAAATTGTATTGCCCTTTAATGGCCAATGCAAAAAGGGGAGGGGGGGGGAGGAAATCATCTGGACACCCTAAAACTGTAGAGCAATTTTTTTTTTTATTTTGTCTTGTGGACATAATTTTAGGCATCTAAACTAATATTATGACACAAACTAAAAACGTATCATGACAAATAACAGAAACCTGTTAATTCATGAAGCAACTGATCGATCTTAGGTTATTATACAACATATAGAAATTAATGCAATGTGATGAGCGCAACCTGTGGCAAAAATTCTTGGTTTGGCTGCTTACTGGAGTAACTTTTAATGGCAACACCAATTAAAGCCTTTGTACGAAAGTTTTCTGTTATTCCCTTCAATTCATCCAGTGGGATAGTTAGGATAGCAATGGTAGTACATCTACAGTTTTTGTGTCCTTTAGGGCAGCTTAAGTAGCATGGCATCATTAATTTGTACTCAGTTAAGTGAGGATGGAAATGAGAAGCCTTCAATTATGGAATGGAAGCAAAGGAAAATGACATAACACTAAAAATACCAACATGGAGCACTATAGTTTGTTTATATGGATCCAAGCTGAATTAAAAAGGAAACTAAAAACACAAGCAGTGATAGCGTTTAAATGATCCAACATAATCACCGTGCAAATATTCATGATACCACCTCGAAAACACAAGTAAACCAAGCAGCGATGCTGTTCAAACGAGCCAACATAATCACCCCTGCAAATATTCGTGATACCACCTCGAGTTTGGGAAGCACTGAAATTAATAAAATGGAAAAGACTTAAATGTCTTTGGATTTACACTCAAAGCATGGAATGCAAACCTTGAAGTTCCAACTCCTACAACTAAAAGATATCTCTTTTTCCATATTTGTCCAATAAAGACCTTATTTAGTATTTCAAATAATGAAAGAGAAACTATTGCAATACATTTAAATTCTGTGAAGTGATTAGATAACTACCAGATGCATTATTTCCCATGAACTGTGCATTGTCAGAAGGCCATTGCATATCATCATTGGAACAGCAGAGGCAGCTCATTATTGATTTCCAGTTCCTCGAGGGAGCAAGCTGAATGTCACCAGAAAAAAATTTAGCATGCAAGATAACAGATAGATCTTCATGTTTGGGAAAAAAAGAAGACAACTCTCACTGGACCAGAAGCTAGGTAAGAGAATTTAAAGGAAAGAAAAACAAGGCAAGCAATCTCATTCAAAAACACAATGTTAGTATTGGAGCATTCTGAAGCCAAAAAGTATAAAGCAGTAGAAATTGTAAGCCTTTGTCATGGCAACCATTCTAAAAAAAAACACCACGACATAAAGCATTAAGAATAAACATAAAACACATTTCCCACACAAGCAAATACATCTGTACAAATTCATGTGCGTGTAAGAGAGAGAAAGACCTTGTAGAAATTGATCTGGTGATGTCATAAGAGATGTTGGTCCAGTGTCTTGCCCATGTTGTATCTGATTCGCCAATCGGGCAGAAACTGAACAACTTTAGACAAGCTCTTCTTCTTCTAGTTGTCCTCTCTGCTGAACATACAACATTTACATAAACATAAAAACATCAAGAGGTTTAGTAGTGAATCCTACCTCAATCAAGAAAGGTATTCAAGCCCTAACTTGAGCTTCAAACAAATCCCCCTGAAGAAAATCTAACAATGGACTTCATTGAGGGCTTCCTAACAAAGGATGGGCTCCTATCAGGTCCATTGGAAACATCGTCAAGGCTAAAGGGAAGATTATCTTCTTCGGAATCTTCTTCTGCATTCCTCACTGGACTGTATTCAGAAAAAGGAAAATCAACTATTGTTTTTGGTGACCTTCTATTCCTCATAGCATAGAAGAATTTTGCAATGTCAGAGTAAACGATCAGAACACTTTCATATTGGAAGCACGAAAGTTAAAACACTTTACCTCATTTACCTCAACAATTCATTTGACTGCCTCTGAGACAGAAAAGGGTGGTTAAAAAACTCTTCGAATGTTAGCCGCTCCACTGCAGATGGAAAATATGGAAAGATTAGTAGGGAAAGGGAGAACGTTGAATTGTAGTTAAGCTCATCAAATCTAAACAATATGAGATAATTTGAACTCTAATATTTTTCTTCTTTAATTCCTCCGCTCAAGTTGTTCCTAGTAAACAATAAAAATGGCCTATCATAGCATTATTGTGGGAAAAATCAAGTAGCCAACCACATAAATATCGTGCCTCACTATTTCACCATCGAGCACTTAAATCCATGATAACTGTTTAGGGAGGTTACTGCACAGGATGATCAAAAAGCTTCCAAATCAACAAAGATATGTCATCCAACATTGAGTGGCAGCATCTTATAATTTCAGGCGAGTGAAAAGCTATTAGTGCTAATCATGGATTAATTATGCAACAGATTTTGCACATTGGTGAATACAAAAATATGATACAGAGTGAAACCCGTTCGAGACTTCCTACTTTAATTACCCATAGTACCAAGCATGCAAAACGCAACTGGCCACACACTGGGCCCATCTTATGGATGTCACCACCATGCCTTTCAACTTTGCACAGTAAAAGCTATAAAGTAAACCTGCAGCATAACAATTTAACTGCATGGCTTGCGTACGGTAAAGCAACCTATCCACCAACCATGGCCTTTTCCTTGTGGCAGGAATCCAAAAATAGAAGTTCTATATTAGAAGTAACTGTCCTTGCCATTTTGATCTTGCATGCAGCCAAAACGGAGCAGATACCATTCAAATACCTGGATTACAGCGCAGCAATTTTCGACACAATTCAATGCATTCCAAACTCAAATTCCTTCGATCTGGAGGAAATTGCAACTCGATTGATCCGCATGAGATGAAAATGTTCAAGTGAATCAGGTCAGATTGACAGAGCATTAAAACTTACTGACATAACAAGCCAAAGAATTTATAGGAAATGCAGAACTTTAAACCACATTATGAAAAGAAACTAATCCCTGATGACTAACAATCTATGAAAAGAACTTTAAACAAAACTAAATTACCCAGAGATCTGCCTACATTTAGAGTTCAAGGTTAACAGGAGAACCAAAACCAAACCAAACCAAACCGAGCCTTACGTCGCAATCACAAGGTTAACAGGAGAACGTATAAAAAAAAGTCCCAAGTGTTTCTATAAGAAAAGGTGGATGCCACGTCAGCATCATATTTCTGAAGTTGCATTATTTCGGGAGCCATGTATAATGGTGAACCACATAAGGTTTTTGCAAGGCCTCTAGATTAAAGAGATCTGCAAAAAATATTATCAATGTTTGTACTTGTACTTGGAGCCATAAGTGGAAGCATTTTGGAAAAATTTGCAAGACTAAGCCAGTAGGATCAAAAAGCTACTATATAAATATAGCCATGCAGTTTTTGGAATGAACTTTTTGAGTAGTTGAGACATTCCATGTAGAAACAGAAGTTTGAGACTTTCATTTCCTATTCTTTAAATAAACTCCAAACTTCCATTTGACTTTTAGTATGCAGAAGATACCTGATGCATTTTGCATGAAATCCATGAATAAGTAAACAACATTCATTTTATTCGAGTTATCAGGGAAGTCTTGCTAGAAAAGCACTTCAAGAGGCACTAAGAGGAAGAGATCCCTATAAGGAGAAACAAGTGAGACTATCAAGAAACAAGAAGGCTCTAGTTGGCCGAATTACAGCAGCCAATCATGAAACTGAAATGGTATTGCCCTTTAATGGCCAGTGCAAAAAAGGGGGGAAAAAAATCATCAGGACACCCTAATGCTTTGTTTGGATTGCAATTTGAAAAGTTTTTTGAAAAAAAAGTAGGGGTAATGAGTGGAGAGAGATAGAGAGAGAAATGTTAAAAGTAGGGGGAATCTAGGAGGAATCTAGGGGGAATTTTTTGAAAAATTCTTTTTAAGTTACAAAGAGAACAAGGTATAAAACTGTAGAGCATTTTTTTTTTGTCTTGTGGACATAATTTTAGTATCTATATTGCTTGTTGATTTTGTGAAAGGAGAGGGTAACAAGTTACGGTAATGTGCCATAGCCTAATATCAGCAACAAATGCACATGGCAAAAAATTAAACTTTGTCCAACCGAAAATACATAAAATCCACCGATATGACAACCCAAATCTAGCCTAAGTGATGTAAAAAGAACTTAAAAAATGAACTTTAGAATATCTGAACCCTCGATCCAGAGCCACAACGCTGTAGATCAACAACTGTTGGCCCATTTCTTCTCTGGTTTTTTTTTTCAACAAAAACCCTAACCCTAGAATATGCGTCCACGGAACCTCCGATCGACAACCAACAAACCCTTAAAAAAAAATTTATTGCAGCGACATTAGCCAAACCAAACAACATGCAAACCGCAACGAAGAACATAAATCGAAGACAGCCATCGAAAACCCATAGTTTCTGCACTTTCAAATTAAGTTATAGCTATTTCCACTAAATCTAGTTACATGATATCTTAACCCAAGTTATGATGGTTTAATTATAGATCTTAAAAAATCAAAGCATTGAACGAATAATTGGGACACAATCCACTATCACACTGGCAGGTAGAGTAACATCTTTCCAAGAGAAGCAAATCAAGATGTGGTAATCCAAATTTGTTCAATATAAGCAATAGAACCTGATGATGCATCGACCTGATCTAGGGAGTAGAACATTGATAAGTCACAATGCACATTGATAAATCCAACTTAATGGGTTTATGGGTTTCTGGCCATGCTTGCTGCTCCTGATGATCGGACATCAATCTTAACATCCAGTAATTAAGTGTTTGTTGATTGGTAGATATTGATTTACCGCAATAAATTCCTCGAAAACAAATCAGTAGATGATAAGAAAGAAGCAAATCCAACTCCATGGAAACAATAATCCACCAAGATACAAAAATTAAAAAAAAAAGTCACTAATTTTCAAAGAGAAGCATAGGCAGACTACAATAAAAATCAGAGAACAAGTAAATTCTTGCACGCATATAAGAATTTGAATATTTCACTGGGCTTAAATTTCTACTAATTCCATTTAATTATTCCTGCATAAATGACTCTATTGGAAGGCCAGAATACATGAATCTAAATAATAACTAACTAAAGGTACCATGAGGTAAATCTTGGATGCTTGAAACCTCTATAATAAATCTTCACGCAAACTAAATAAGCACGTAGGAACAAAAATAAACATAACCTTGTAAAGATGACAAACCAAGTAAACCTGAACTTGCTAGAGGCTATAAATTAAACACTCCTTAAAACATGCATAAAAAACACAAAAACCCTGAAAAGGGAGACGAATTCAATATACTGCAAAACAAAGCACCAAAAAGCGATACTCATCACACATGCACTTAATGGAAAACATAGATCAAGGGGGAAAAAGAACAAAGCAATTGTAACAGTCACCTATCACTGTGGAGCACATAGCAAAAGCAGACCCTATAAAAGGAATAAATAAAATACACTATGATCAGGCAGTAATAACTCTTAAAAGGTCCTGCACGCGCATAGGTAACTCAATCCTACGTAGAAAGCGCACACGGATGATCAATGACTAAAAGAGAGAACCCTAAAAAACACTTTTGCATACTGAAGGTTGAACTCCAAACTGGCCACGTCAATGACGAGACGGCAAAGCAGGTAACATAACCAAAAACCATAACCAAAACCCACCGAACCAAACCGAACCTAAAGCGCGCAACGCAACCGGAAATAGCAACCAAAATCTACCCAACACACAAGACCAAACGATCCAAAAACCAGCCATCCGTGCGGCGAGGCAGAAACAAACGGCAATAGGTATCTCTTCCCAGAAAGCGCACTGCAAGAGATTCGTGTTGAAGGGAAAAAAGGAAAAAGAAAATAAAACGGGCACCATACCACAGCCAAACCACTGATTTTGCCAAATTTGGTAGCCACCTGTTTGGTTCTCCATAGGACCATCAACTGGGCTCAGAAAAGTATTCCGAAAAGCACAAGGGTACTCATGGCTGCAACAAAAGTTACTCCATCAAGGCACTAACTTCATTAACACTGTAATTGATTCATCATCGCCTTATTAGGGATACCGAATCACCCATAACCTGTCACTCAGTCATAACATTGTAATGGCATTCACGTTTTTTGCCTAGGCTGAAAGACGGAATAACCCTCATTCTCAAGACCAGTGGCAGTTCAATTGAGGGGCAAATGTGTTCTAAATTGAAAAATGGATCCCAAAAACTCAGATGAGAACTGAAATCTTAGTAAACACAGATGAAAACTGCAAGTATCCACAACAAACTTATGCCATTTGGCTCAGAAAAATATCATCATAGCCACCAATAATCAACATGGAAGTGTGCAAGTGCAGTTAAGCGATTGAAACCTTAGCAAACACAGTTAAAAAACTGCAAGTATCCACAACAAACTCATGTCATTTGGGTCACAAAAATTTCATCATAGCCAATAATATTATGCCAACATAGCCACTGATTTTGTGACTGAAAGTTCAAGTGCAGCTAAGTGTGTACAAGCATACCAAACACACCCCTGCATAGCTCGACACACACACACACAGAGCTGAAAATAGGAAGAGCATAACCGTAATGCTGTCCATATTGGTGTGGAATGGTCTTATGCAATTAATCGAAAACCATTGGAAGTTACTCATGGCTGCAACTAAGGTTACCCCGCCCGCGTAACTATTTACGTATTTGACGTTTATTTATGCTTTACGGTGTTGCCTTTTCTCGCGATTGATCGCTCCAATTACTCGCGAGTAAAGATCAACTCTCACAAGAGGCTGAAAGAGAGTAGATTTTCGATGGATACTGCAAGGGGAAATTGGCATTCAAACCAACGTATAAATATGACATTGAAAGCACCAGTTATGATACAAGTCACAAAGTATGCACTTCTACCTTAACCTTAGTTAGATGGTTTTTTAATTGTAGCTGTAGCTGTAATATGAATGATCAATACTTTTTTGTCATCAGTAAAAAACTCTTGTGGGGTCATTGGACGCTTATCTAACTTTAGGGTCCTGAAATAAGTAAAGATGCCCATAACGTGGCTTGGATATTTGTTTGTCATAAGTATGTGTAAATTTACATATACATATCAGCACTTTTCAAACATCTGATTTTGTTGATCATTGATTCATTATGTTTCTTCTTCATTTACAGGTAAGAGTACCATCGTGGACGGATTGAATATTGTTCAAAATCGAACATTCAGAAACAATCAATGCGTGTCTACACTCTTACGAATCAATAGAGACGATCAACAGTTCAGATCATAGACTGGTTAAAGCTCAACTCTGCCTTAAAGATTAACAATCAGTCCTCACCAGCCAATTATAAGATGGTTTTGGGGTGTGTTCACAACCTTACTTCACATTCATAGTCGCGTTGAATAACATCTCAAATTATGCACTCAATTGAGAAATTTTAGAACTATCGAGCGAAGATATCATCGCATACTAAATCCAACAATCACAATTATAAGATGGTTTTGGGGTGTGTTCAAACGATGTCTACCAGCCAAAAAAAATAGCAAGTTACTTATAAAAATATTTCCCTTGAATATGAGTTGCCCTGTAAAAAAACTCCATGATCAAGGATATCTCCAGCTGTAGATGGTTCAAGCAATCAAGTTGTCCATTTTTCCTAGGTCACGTACATAAGAGCTAATGAAGCCACTTTCCAAATCAAATGGGCACGTCACTATTTACCATAAGTCTTGATCTTCCTTACCCAGGGCCATACACTATTCAAGATTTATCAAATGTGAAGTAGTTAGGTGATGAAAAAAGAAAAGGGGCAAAATAGTTGGTATAGCTCTCTTACACAAATAATGTGTAGTACAAAAGGCAAATTTTGGGACAAAATACAGAGAGAAGAGCACACATTCTGAGATTTGTTCTCATCTGGAAGTTTCCAATGCTTGTTATCCAAAACGTTTCCCTGTCATGTAGGCAAAATTACTTATAACGGCACTCTACAATGTTTGCATCTACAAGACCATTATAAACGCAGTGACAGTCGATCTATCAAGATTGAGTCGTTGACCAACGAAACCTGACAAGGTATTCACAATTTACTGTACTGGGTTATGTTCCAAATCTTCTGGAAAAAATAAAAATTCCAATGTACAAAGAATGAGATGTGTGTGAATAGGTGTGGGTACAAAGCTCAATATCTATACCTCTGTTTCAATATTAGGCGAATTTCAATAAAAGTGTGGGTACAAAGCTCAATAACTATAGCTGTGTTTCAATATTGGGTGAATTTCAATAAAAGGTTGCACGGGAAAAACTTCTGGGTAGATTCTTTTACCCCATTACCAAAAAGTAATATCAGCGCTATACTATGCTGTAAAATAACTCCTACTGCATTAACAATGTAACAGTAATCAACGGGTTGTCCTAAGAAAAAGGGTAGAATTATAGAGTGTACCTTGACTCGATTTGCTTTGGAACTAACTACCCTTATGTAACTAACTCAACAATGACTTATAAGTGTATGGAAATATATGCAGACTGCTTTCAAACCATATTCCACCATAAGCTGCATAAAGTTACAAATTCTACTATCCTAAAAAGACAACAACCATGAAACACCTCGTGCTAGCACCGGCCAATCACCTAGGAACAACATAAAAGAGTACAGCAATCCATACATACGAAGTAAAAAAAAATCACAAATAAAAATTAGATCTTTACATGAATTAACTCAGTACGTAACCAGAATCAAGGGTTTGGGTCAAAATTAGGGCTTCTTACCTGCACAATCAGTGATTCCGAGAAAGACCCAGAAACAGATGAAATCTGTTGCTACAAGCAGAGGCTCAAAGATCGATCATCATCTCCTTCGCAACTTCGAGATACAGAGTTCAACAATCCATATACACCAAATAAAAAAAATCACAAATAATAATTAGATCTTTATATGAATTAACTCAGTACATAACCACAAACAAGGGTTTGGGTCGAAATTAGGGCTTCTTACCTGCAGGTTCTAGAGATCTATGGAGAGAGAGAGAGAGAGAGACGGAGAGAGCAGAGGAGAGACACAATTTGGTCTCGGATGGCCGTCCGTGCGGAAGGCGGAGAGGACGCCGTGGTGGCGCAGGGCGGCGGATTGCACGATGGAGAGGAGCTGGTCGGGGGTGAAGGAGGGGAGGAGGGAGCGGGCGTCCTCGGGGGTGAGTTGGGCGGCGGCGGCGGCGAGGACGTCGGGTTGTTGGCCGTTGTTGTTGTCGTCCATGGCTGGGGTCTGGAGAAGGAATTCGCGCCTGGAGTGAAGCGGTAGGGGAGAGAGAGAGAGAGAGAGAGAGAAATATCTGTGGCCCTTTATTAAAACCCAGCCCAGGCAAACTGTAAATTACCCGAAATCGAGGGGTAAAATTGTACTTGAGAATTTGGCCTGCCCTGGGCAATTGGTAAAATGGCAGAAATTAAAGGGCAAATGTGTCCGAAATTGAAATTAGGCCATCCCAAAAACTGGCTCTTTTTATATAACGGTTGGAAATTTAGGAATTGGACTATGGAAATTGACTGATCTGGTAATCTCATGTGCTTTTTGTGTATAATAAATTAATAACCTTGGAGTCTTGCTACAGTGTACAAGTCAACTTGTGTGCACATTGACTAATTTTAGGACCTCAAAATTAATAGCATGACGAATCTCCAAAGGCCCCAAGACTTGAAATATTTGGCCTTCGTGAAATTCATACTTGCGTCTTCTTGGATGGGCAAGCCCTTTAATTTTCTTTTTCAATTCCCACTTGGGTTAATTGTTTTCACATCCCATGGAATAGTAGTGATTTTGTTTTATGAGAAAATAACAATTCCGATTTGAAACTGTAAGGTTCTATCAATTCAGGTTTGGGCCTGTGTTGAAAATTTGTGGCACGGATTGATTAGTGCTGTATAGTACGTTACGCTATTAGTAATCCAATGCTCTTTTTATGAGTATCCTTTAAGAGAGTGAACCAAAAATATTAGAAAATAAAAAATTGAACCAAAGGTTTAGAATCGTCAAACAAAACCAGGACACTTGGCACCAACAGTTATGTAGCTGTACTTACGTGCAATGAGGATACGAATTTATTTACCATAGACAAGAAAATTAATACGATGGATTGTGGAAGGATTTGAGGCAGTATAAATTCTTTTAACCAATGAAAATAAAAAAAAAAATCTCCATTCAAAAAAAAATTACAACAAAAAATCATATTGGTATCATTGGGGAGTGCACCGATGGTGCATAAATTGACATGTGGGCCCACTTTCGGGTCTCACACAAATTTTCCAAGCCGGTCAATAAATTCAAAAAACAAAATCGGAAAAATTATGCTTAATCGAGTGTAAGTTGTTGATCCAATTGTCAAATTCTCTTCAAAATTTAGAATTTAGGATCATAAATGAAAAAATCGAACATTGGATGAAGCACTCACAATTATTCTTTTGAACTCAATTTTTACCAAGCCACGTGAAAAATTATTTTGCAATTAATGAAGGACTCGATCGAATTGTTTGCATGAAATTTTAGAATAGACTCCACATTTCGATCTGTGTCGGTACCCTAAAAAAAAATCAACCCAGGACAATGTCCAGGCCGTAAACAGAAAGACGCCAAAGAACCAGGAGGTCCACGAGACCATCTTTAGGTTAATCATCCCAACCACAGTCACCACAAATCTAAAACTATCCCCATACAAACCAAACAAAACGACATATATATATATATAGAGGAATTTTCAAGTGAGGGATTCCTCATTTTTTTAAAATGAGGGACTTTCATTTCCCGATCAAATTTTGAAAATCCGAACCTTTCAATGTGTGCAGAATGTAATTTTAAGGGTCCCCGCGAGAAATCAGCAAAAAAAATAACCGGGAAGGGCGTCATCCGAGCAGTTTTTTTTTGAACCGTTCAATGAAAACTGCTCGGATGAAGCCCTTCCCGGTCATTTTTTTTGCTGATTTCTCGCGGGGACCCTTAAAATCACGTTCTGATCACTTTGAGCGGCTCGGATCATCGAAATTCAATCGGAAATAAAAGTCCCTTATTTTAAAAAAATGAGAGATCCCTTACCGGAACCTAACTCTATATATATATATATATATATATATAGAGAGAGAGAGAGAGAGAGAGAGAGAGAGAGAGAGAGAGAGAGTCCTTTTCTAATCTCTAGATCGGTCGTCACACCCACCGCACAAAAAATCGTCACCCCATGCTTGTGTGGCATGGAGTCCTTTTCTAAGCTCAAGATTCAAGCCCTCCTGTTTCAAGGAACCCGGTAAGGCTGCCAAGCGAGTGCTGAGCGGCATCCGGCCGTTCCTTTTACACGGACAGTTCAGATTGGATCTGAGTGTATACAGATTTGAATCGTTCATTGCTCAGTCAAGATTTGAACCGTCGATTACTGAGATGAACGGTCGGATCGGCCGTCGGACCACTACTACAATAATAGATATGCGTCACACTAAGGAGATTCATAAAGATCACGGTTCCAGTGAAAGCGTGATAAAAAATGATGTTTAAATTTTTTTATCTCAGTTTAAGTCCAAAACTGAGATAAAAAGTGAATTTTAGCACAAAATAAAAGATCTCGCCCTTACGGTAAGATAAAAGAAAAACAACCTCACCCTTGCGGAGTGATAAAAGATTTTAGGGCGGAAAAAAATGAGATAAAAGATCTCGCTCTTGTGACGAGATAAAAGAGAAAAGATCTCACCCTTGTGGCGTGATAAAAAAGAGAAAAAATCTCACCCTTGTGGTGTGATAAAAGATTTTAAGGAGGAAAAAAATGAGATAAAAGATTTCACTCTTATAGCGAGATAAAAGAGAAATGATCTCACCCTTGTAAGGTGATAAAAAACTTTGGGAATTGAGAAAGGTGAGGTGCTTATTGTCAACTGTTCATTTCAGCTAATGTACCTACTCGACGACACACTTATGGAGCACAGTCCGTACGATGTTGTTCTGAGTTTATTCAGGAGGATTAATCCGGATATGTTCATCCATTCGATAGTCAATGCAGCTTAAAATCCATATGAAATGGTTAGCTTATAAAAAAAAAATTAAAGTTTGTCCATAATATTACAATCTGCATGTTGTGATAATTTTTATAAAAATACAAAGTGCACACAACAACAAAAAACACTATTGTCAACTAAATTTACTATCTAGCTAAAACTAAATTTTTCGCCCCAAGAAAATCTTTTGGTGACAACAACTAATTTTGATTGGAAAAAAATCTGTTGTCATATTTTAAATTTTTTTTAAATACTCCTTCCGTCCCTTTTTTAGAGTCCAGTATTTCATTTTAGGCTGTCTCTTAATAAGTGTCTATTTTGTAAAGTTAGTGGGTAAAAGTTGGTGCATTGTCTATTTTGTCCCTAAAAGTAGATTTCTTTTTGAAAAGTAAATGAGTAGAAGTGTAATAATGATGGGTAAGTAGAAAAAGTGAAGGAAAAAGTTGATGTGAAAGGTATAATGATGATATCTTTTTAATAAGTTGGAGTTACAAAGCAGGATATTTAAAAAGGGACGGAGGGAGTAATGTTTATATATGTATTTTTATATATTTTAATATCATGTTAATTGCATTCCAAAAAATTCAACAAATTTTAAGAGAAATTTTTTTTTCATCACTTTAGGAAGTAAGTATAAATATTTTTGTTTTCCTGATCTAACAGAAGTTCTTGGCTAGCTTAGTGGTAAGGGTTTGGGAAATCAACTAAGAGTGCATGGGTTCGAAACTTAGCAATGACAAGAAAAGATGGTCTAGTAGATACAAGTTTTCCATCTCAATTTATGGTGGTGTGATCATTTTGAACTTTCTATCACGCTTATAGACCGTGATCTAAAGTGACATACAATCACACCCAGAAAAGAGAAACGATCACGCCCAAGAGAAACAATCACGGCTTATAACCGTGATAAAAGAGAAACGATCACACTTTTTGGCCGTGATTGTTTTTCTCTTTTAATCACGGTTTATAACTGTGATAAAAGAGAGTGACTTACAATCACACTCAAATCTATCACGGTAGCAAGAGTGTGATGAAAAACTTACAATCACGGTCAATAGCTGTGATCTTTATGGTTTATTGTAGCAGTGGACACCCACTTGGGCTTGGCAGCATCCCCCATTCCTATTTTTAAGAGGGTGTTTGGGAGCGGTTCCGCACCACTTGTTTCTAGATTATATGCAAGTGTTGGGTAGGGATTCTGAGAACGAATTGTGCCATTTCTTTTGAGCAATTCACTATTTTTGTGCAAATATGAAACCTTAAATTTAAAGCTCTCGTGCACCTTGATGACTGACAATTTCACCTTCATCCTTAGGCAAGTACAAAATTTACTCATCGCCATGATTTGAGCTTTTCATATCATCAAAACGGGTTGGCCAAGTGAAAATGAGAAAACAATAAGTGTTTGGTGGGCCTATCCCACGGCCACCTCGGAGTCTTCTCCGCACCTGCCATAGAAAAGCACTTGGAGAATGCGCTAGCCAGTTGAAAAAACACATTTGGCAAATGCATTATTTGCTTGCGTGAATTTAGATACCATGCAATCTCTGTATGCGCGATTAGGGTATCGCATACATGAAGTGTGTTTTGCAGTACTTTTACAAAAAATGTTTAGAAAATGACATATTTTGGTGAATTTTTTAGAAAATATCAGTGTATCGGCAGAAAAAACTCATGTTGGATGCTGCCGATCGAAGCCTCTAGCTAGTTTGCACTACAGAGGGACCTCCATGATGTGATATAGATTCATTGGGGAATGGTGCCATGCAGTGGTGAGCGCAATACCGTGCTATGTACTTTTGAGCCGTCGAATCGTGTGATCCGACGGTTCAAATCTCATCTCGGCAATAAACAACTCTTAATCGTTGGTTGCCAAAATAAGATCCGAACCTCGAATATACGATCCGACGACTCAGAGATGCACAGTACACCACTAACCCAAAGTCCGATATAGACATATATAGAGGTGTCTTGAGGAGGGTTATTGTTTCATTTTCCTTCAGTTTTTTGTTTTTGTTTTTGTCTTTTCCTATTTGTTTGGGTATCTGAGACTGAAACAGTGCAAGAATATCCAATTAAAACCTCACAGGTTGATATAAAACAACCGGCTGTTCAAAGGTCACGTCCACTTGAACCAAAAAAAAATTGTGTTCCATTTTTTTTTTTTTACTTGAATCGAATAAGTTATTACTTTTCATATATAAAGTTCATTCAAATCGTCAAAATGCGCACACATAAAAGAGATTTCCCTCTTTAGTTGGGTAATAACCAAAATACCTGAATATGTTTGCGTTACTGATAATTCATAGTTTTTTTTTTTTTTTTGCATTTAGTTGGATTTGAGTTTAATCTTATTCCAACGAATTAATCGTTTTCGTTTTTGGCCTTACTTGGCTAGAAATATTTGGTTTTTAATTCTAAATGACAAAATAAAAAAATTTGTAGACTTTCTATTAAGGGATATGTACAAATATTTGTTAAGAAAAAATAAACATATCTCACAATACGAATTTAAAAAATTGGTTAAAAACATTATTTATACATATTATAATACCATAATAAGAACCGAGGGTAACATGGTAAAAAATCAAACCATAATTTATTTTCATCATTTATCTCCCAAACCTTATTCCTATTGCAAAGTACATTCTATATATATCTCTCAAATACTTTACCAGATTCAAAACACATTCTGATCATAATCGAAAAAATCAAAAACTCCACAAGAAAATGCAAAAAGCCAAAAATTGAGGTTCCCAAACAGCCCTAGTTCTCCAACACTTCTGTAGCAAGAGGTGTGGATCCAACATATTTGGGATGTGCGTCTCTAGTATTTGCGGTCTTCGTTGGCTTTCAGTAGTTGTAGCCTCAGAATTTACATCCCTAATGTCATTAGCTGGCGGCTCTCTTTGTGTCGCCGGAGACCCACTTCCTTCGTTTATCACACCCATTCCCCTTGTTTGTTGCTGGAGGTCCGCATCTAGCGTATGGTGCGGCATTTACGCGACCGACCCTTCTCCCCATGATTGCCAAAACTATGCAAATCCCGGTTAGGGCTTTCCACTGCGAAGTTTAGTTTATGCGCCCTATAATCCAATATATAAATAACACGCAAGGAGACTAAGAGTCGCCAAATTGAACTCAAATTCAATGTCCAAAAGAATTTGAATAAAAATTCGGAAAGGCATATCCACAAAAATTTTACTACTCACCACAAAGCTTTGAGCATTCTCCAGAGGTCCATCGCCCTCCATTCTCCATAGTTCCATCGTCCGTCCACAAAAACTTTACTACTTGCCACAGAGCTTTGAGCATTCTCCAGAGGTCCATCGCCCTCCATTCTCGAGAGGCCCATTGTCGGAAAGACGTCTTGAGTTGCTTTTTACATTAATTTTTATGAGCTTTCCCCAAGTACATATAGACTTCTCTATTCGATTATCTGTGGTGAGCCATAATTTTAGGTAACTATCCCACATCCACCTCTTTCGCTGACCTGATCCGGTCTCCATTTACTTGGTTAATTAGTGGTGCTTTTGCTTCCTTCTACCGCCCATCGCGCTGGAGCAAACACGTACGAATTTTTTTTGGGTGAAAATAGGAGAAATTTTTTGTTGCAAATCGGGTACCACATGGTATCCGGGCAGCACATCCGAGAAGTCCAAACAATGCGACTGACGGCTCGGATTGTAACACTCTTTTCCTTTTCTTTTCTCTCTCTTTTTTTAAATCCGTTTGGTACCTTTCAATCCAAGCCGTCAATTGCATTTGGATGGCTCGGATGTGCTACACGAGTACTACGTCAACCATACCAAAGAAATTTTTGGGTGCAAATAAAATACGACTGACGTGATGTCCGGGTCGCACACCCGTGTAGCAAAAATTTCTCCATACGTATCCATCCTCCTCTCAATGGTGTAACCACAAAAAATCGGAGCAAGGTTCCATTCGAGCGCCAATGCACTACGAAGTGAAGGGCTATCCCGTAGGGTGTATTTTTTATTCCAAATTAATAATTGACGCCTTTATAATTTGATGATGACACCACACTTGATTATTTCCTCATTTAAAATTCAACCTCTTCGAGTCTTCGGTTAAAATTTTTATCACCCCATCACAATTTGATGACCACACCCAATTAGATTATTTCCACAATTGAAACCCACCTCACCTTTGTAAAAAATTACTATTGAATGGTCTCAGGGCACTGTCATGAAGTACACTGATATTCCTAAACACTACGTATTTTCGTTAAGTTCACCACTACGTGTATGAATGCTATAAAACTATGTGGCGTTGAAAGGTGTTAGGACACCACTCGGTGAAACCCTGTCAAATGCAATTATTAATTGTCATTACTATTGATTTTTCTATTTATAATTAGTAGGAGAATTTATGCTTATGAATGACCACGTGTTTCCAAAATCCTGAAGTCGTCAGTGTGTACGGATCATCTTGTGCTCACATAGACTAATTTCAGGACCTTGAAATTAACAGTAGGACAAACCTTCAGTGACCCCAAAACTTAGAATGTTTGACCTTTGTAAAATTCGTACTTGCGTCTTCTTGAATGGGCAAGCCCTTTAATTTTCTTTTTCAATTCCCACTTGGGCAAACCACTTGGGTAAATTGTTTTACATCCCATGGAATCGTAGTGATCTTGTTTTATCAGAATAAAAGTTTGGATTTGAAAACTGTAAGGATCTATAAATTCATTTTTGGGCCTACGTTACGCTATTAGTACTACAAGTCTACAATGCTCTTTTTATGAGTAAATAATAAGTGTTTGTTTTTTTACGATGTAGCATGTTCGAATACTACGGTTCCCAAACATTAATCCAAATTTTGAAACCACTGAAAGATTTGCCCGAGTATTGACTTCGAGACCTCAAAATTACTCATAGTGCGTGCAAAAAAAAGAAGAAAAGGGCATGTATTGTTACAGAGACTTCTCTCTCAAAGCATGAAAACAATTCTCTCTTTAGACCCCGTTTCATTAATACTTTTTGCAATTTTAGAAAAAGTGCACATTTTCTCTTTATTTAATTTTTTTTCGCGTTTGTTAGTTTTGAGCCAAATTTTTATGGGTTATTGATTCATCTTTGACGAAATGAATCGGAAAACTAATTTTTTTTTTACTTTTATCCAAATATTTTGAGAAATAACCACTTTTAAGCAATTGAGAAATAATAAGTGTTCGTTTTGGGAAATAACAAAAAGTGTTTGTTTTGGGAAATAACAATAATAAGTGTTTGAATTCTATCTTTTTAATTTATACTATACTTTTTCGAGAAAATGATGATGGATTTACTGTCGATTCTGATTCTCTGAAACTACTGATGCTGCCTTTACTATTGGGGATCCATTCCGTCTATAAATTAGGTTCAATTCTCCTTACCAACAACTCTTGAGGCCACCTCATTCCATGCGTAAGCATACGAAACGGTTGTGGAACAGGTTATAGAGATTAATCTGGGATGTGCGCAAGCTGGCTCGGGACATACACCCTAAATTACCACCCAAAAAAAAGTAAATTAAAATCAATTTAAGGAGAGTTTTGGAGAATCCATTAATTTGTCTAATATTATTAGTGGACCAAAGATACTCCAACGCAAATCCATTAATGCAGACAGCGCCTCAAATTAGCTACTACTATTAATTAATCCTTTCACATACATGATATAGGAGAATCAGGCAAAAAAAAAAATTATACTTGTAAGTTTCAAAGGAAGGAAAAAAACAACAAACAACATGAGAAATACATCATCTCAAACGATGTGTACATATATAGGTGCGATGTCCGCTTGCTGCTAGTTAGAAGGCCATCGATGGACTGAACCGATCGAATCACCTGTAACACCACCGTTGTCGTTCCTTGAATCTTGATCACTCTTTCTATTAGCCAGTCTGTCATCATTCAATTGCCTCTGTGTTATTGTGTGTCGAACCCAACTATCGAGCTTGTTTAAAAAGGCTTTGCAAACCTTAATTCCATTGATGTATCGTCTCTAATCCTCCTCATGCCCATGCTTTAATTCCCTCCTTCTTTAGTAGGCTCCTTCCCACGAGCCTCGGATCTAGAGTTACATTCCAGAGATTTTTACCATTAATAATAACCAAGACACTATATTTTTTAAACAAAGTAGCCAGGAAATATATACATGAGCATACATTATGATGGCCGCAATTAATATTGAAATCAAATAAACGAAATCCCCTATGATTGAACTAGCGTAAATTGGTCCGGACACTTAAGAATAAATAAAATTCCAACTTTTACATACAAAGTATATTAGATTGGTCAACGAAAAAATATTGTGCGCGAATACTAGGGCGGGACCCACACCAGCGTGAGTATTGTATGCATTTTGTCCGTTCATGGGCAGATTTTGCAATCGTCTGATAGAATTCGATTAATGAAGCCTAGAAGATGCGCGAGCGCAGGGAAAAGAAGTTTACTTGTTCGAACATTTAAAATAAGGAGTATCCCTTTAAATTGTGTTAACTTCAATTTCTCGGTATTAGTCAAGGTGTACGCAAGTTTGCCCTGACATCCGATCTCGTAAAAAAATACTATGATGTTCAAACCTGGGTTCTTGCAATACACCAAAGTTGGTAAAAGCGTGATAAGAATCAATCAGTTCATCCAAACGCTGCATATCCAAACATTCGAATCCTCCACTGCCTTCCCCACTTGACTCGTGATTGTTCTCTCCGGTGATTGCATCACTCACCAAACTTGCATCTCTTGCCTGTAACAAAAGAAGAAAAATCTTAATTTCGTAAATCCCGATCGACGAATTAAAATTACATGGTATATCTTTAACTCCCAAAAACAATTTACAAATTAAAATTGGCGGGATATGGCGAATAAAGAAAGACGTACTGATGATTCGACTGTTGCTAGTGGTGGCTGCAGGCAAGACCCATAAATATAGTTATACGTATGCGGGATCACTCTTTTCATCTCCTTGAAAAAGGCTATTTGTTTCTTGACAAACTCGAGCTCTTTCTCGTACTCGTGTATTAGTACCCGGGCCTGCGCTTGGACCGCCAGACTGCCACTCACCGGAAACTCCTTCCTCATCGTTGCCTCCAAGATTAGGGTCTCCGAGGTCTTATGCCTGAGATGCTCGGGAACAGAGTGCAAGATTCTTATCAAATTGGTTACGCCATAAATCCGGTGAACATTTTGAAATTCTTCGCTTTTGCCGGCAGGAAAATACGGGGCTAAGGGGCATGCATCAAAATCACATCTCTTTCGCTGGTGCTTGCATGCAGCACAAGCATGCACATTGGCATCGTTAGCAACACTTTGACGTCCTTCCATTTTCCCTCAATCTAGGAAAAAAGAGAGGAGAGAGAGTGGTTCTGTACTGAAATCTGATGGCATAATATATATATATATATATGTATGTTCATATTTGTGTTTTTGGGAAGATTTCAATATATCTGGGAAACTTAATTAATAGCGTTAGATTTCATATCTTGAATTCCCTTTTCTCTAATTACTAGTAAAACATACAGTAAAAAACTTGTAGAGGAAACTGAATTAATTCCAGTCTTGGAATCTCTATATCCAAGAGGGGTTATTAGAATTGAACAAGTTACCATGTTTGCAGGAAAAAGAATGATACGTCGAGCAATTTGGAAGGAAATTAAAGAAAAAGCATGTGAAAAGAGTGAGCAAGCCATTCTTGTCATGACTTAGGTGTTTGAAAAACCATTTATTGCCAATCTTGTCATCTCCCATCGACTTACTGCGATTTCAAGATTTTGAGCGTCCACGCGCGTAGTGTTATCGAATTTTATTATTGGAATAATTGATTGTGCTCGTGCTTTTGATGACACGGATGACAATTGACAGATACTATTACTACTAGTAGTATTTCAGAAATTTCTATGTCGAACAGGGAGGAAAAAAAAAAACAGTACTAGTATTGAAGATAACTATGCATTCGATGGCGCTGGAAAATTTTGTCGCATGTTTTGAAATTCTGTTATTTCCAATGATAACGTTTAGAAATTCTTTGTGATGGGTGTGATGCGTTTCGTTTTGCTGTTTGGGGCATAACCTTTGCGTTGTACTCTTCCTTTGATAAGCACAATGCAACGCAAGCCAACCGTAAGATCTGAACATCAAGTCTTAGACTGCATTCTCAGCAACAAGATAAAAGCAAAGCAGAATTACTACTAGTACACTTGGCGGTTCTCGAAAATAAAAAGTCACTTATCGGTTCTCAAATGTTCCAACGGCGTAATATCTTCCTCCTCGCAGAATACTTCCAACTTCCTGGCGTGCTTATTTCATCTTGAAGACGGGTAATTCTTGCCGGTTATAAAATTTTCAGACTTTCGGCTAGTGTGATCGTATGAATAAATAGGCATGGGGAAAGGTGAGTTGCTATTACTATTGGCAGCAGCTGCTGCTTCTTCTTCTTCTATGCCAGTCATTAACACCTCCCCTGTGGGGAGGTTCGCAAGGAATTTGAGGTCGCGGTTAGCAATAGCATATGGAACTTGGATGTGGTGAAGACACCATGAATATGCTTTCACGTCTCGTGTTTCCCCGTGGTCTTCAATTGTTTGACCGAGGCCCGAGTCGAATACCCAGAGCCGGAGCGCCATTGCCTGATCAACGACGAACCCAACAACAAGAGCCAGATCGCCTCTAAACTGATGTATTACTATGATAATCAGGCAGCAATTCACATTGCATCAAATGCAGTCTTTCATAAAAGAACTAAACATATTGAAGTGGACTGTCATCTTGTACGGGAGAAGTTAACAAGTGGTATGATAGCTACTCCCTTTGTATCCACCGGCGCTCAGTTGGCTAACATGTTTACTAAATCACTGTTCAAACCGCGGTTAGAGTTGTTATGTAGCAAGCTGAGACTTTTTGATGTCTACTCCGCAGCTTGAGAGGAAGTGTTAGGATATTTTTAGTATTTGACGTTGTCCCACATTGGTTATCTAAGTCTTGTAAGGAGTTATTGTTTAATATAAATAAAGATTATATGTGAGGGTTAAACAATCACGTACACACTCTTTCTCCTTAAACAACAGTACTCATGGATGCCTGGAGGATAGGATATGGGCTTAATTCTGTTAGTTCCCTTGTATCTGCCAGTTCATGAACAATGGTCAAATTGATCATGGGGATTTGGACAGCAAATAGCCTGCAATTGTGGCCCAGGAGTTCAACCAATAATTCCCATTATTCAAGCTCCAAAGAAGCCAAGGGAACGGGGCCAATCTTTCCATGAACCCCAGTTTAATTTTCACATTTCTGTCCCCCGAGAGCCAGTGAGGGACAGATCAAACCTGGGAAAAAAAAAGCCAAAAAGACAAACCACCCAGGTTCTGAATCCTGTACTGACTTGAGTACATTGTTTTATATAATTATATATCAATAATTTTTTTTATACCATCTAATTCATCCCAGAATCTATAAAAATACAATCATGATTTGTCTTTGTTGTACTTGAAATTATCATTCTAACTACCAAAAGTTGAGAGTTCAAACAAAAATAAAAAGAGTGGACCATAGGGCCTCATCATGGAAAGTTGTAAATGTAGACAGTAAAGAGAAAAGAGGGTAATTTGATCTCTTAGGGCCTCAATATAAATTTATAAACCTTCTCAAACCCTAGCAGCTTTTCATTCTTTCCTCCTTTCTTTGACGCGGGCCTCCGGCTCTCTCTCTCTCTCTCTCTCTCTCTCTCTCTCTCTCTCTCTCTCTCTCTCTCTCTCTCTCTCTCGGAGAAGGCTTTGGCCAGAATTGTGAAAATCCAATCACCAGTCACAACCAGTTCAAAAACGTATTGGATGAATTCACCAGTACCTCCATCTCACCCGAGATTGGCCGGAATCTCCAGTACTTGCCGGTAAGCAGCGGTATTGGAACCAGAAAGGTATTAAAGGTGTGGGGTACCGGTTTCACATAGATCCGGCACGTACCAGCCAATATAGACTGGAACGGTACCGAATTCATACCTTTGCAAACCACAAACTCAATACGGAAAGCAGCGGTATTGGAGCTGGGAAGGTATTAAAGGTGTGGGGTACCGGTTTCACATAGATCCGGCACGTACCAGCCGATACAGGCTGGTACAGTATGGGATTCATACCTTTGCAAACCACAACTCAATACGAAAAGATCTATGAGATAGTGTCAAACATGAGTAGAATCTGCAAAGGAGTATAAATATGCTTCAATGATCTGGCAAGACCAGTAAAGATCATTCATCGAAGTGGCCTTGTCATGGATCAAATGACATCAAACAGATTAGAGAAAGAAAAACAAAGAAACAATAAGATAGCAAAATGTTCCCAAAAGCCTCATCCCGACAACAGAGTAGCTCATTTATAGAACATTCAAACCAAAAGTATGCGATTCTTATTTCTTCACCCGGCCTAAATATAACTTTTTGTAACTCTGTCAGTTTTTTCCTATCGGCTTTTGTAGGGGGTGTTCCACTTTCGTGGAAAAGTAACTTTTTGAAAAAAAAAAGATAATTTTAAGCTCAAAAATCATGTGTATATGCAAATAATTTTTTTATCAATATGGATCTTATTTGATAGATCTCATTAAGATTTTTTAAACGGTGCAAAAAAAAATTGAAAAAATATTTTTCATTTTTATTATATTTGAGTTTGAAATTAACTTCTTTTTTCAAAAAAAAAATTTTTTAGAAAGTGGAACACCAGCTAACTCTGTCGGTGTGGCACTACTCCACTTAGTGCCTCTATCTGCATTAGAGTTACTCAACAAGACAAATCCCTTGTCTTCTCTATACATGCCAGAACCAAATATCAATTAGCACTTACTGATGATTTGAATCAATACATCTGATTGCCTTTTAGAATCATACTTTAGTGTCATAGATGGCGGAGGAGCAAAAAACTGTGACAATTAAGAATTTAAAAGGATACAAAATTATATCTCGATAATATTGATGAGATTTGAAATTACCTTTGAGACATGAGCCAAGATAATTCAAGTCCATCCACTCAAAGTTTCAAGAGATCTTTTCAAAAGCCTTCTTGATCATTTCAACTCCAATAGGAGGCAATAATTGCTGCAATCAACAAATAACATGCGAAGGCAGTTATAAAAACATGTACAACCCACAAGACACGTAGTGCAACTAGAAATGAATGAGTCGATTATTTGAAAGAGTAGTGGGAAAAGGGCTTTATGTGTGTCAACAAAGGAGCAATCCATGATTAGTGCGCATTCAACTTAACCTATTACAACCAACAGATAGCCACGGGACTGGGTTGAGTCCAATGGGAGAGGGGGAGAGGGGTGTTATGTTCTACCCTGTACAGTTCAGCTACTGTCACATACCTTGTTAAATTACAACAAAACCAACCAAGACATTTCAGCTACTGTCTCATGCCTTGTTTTCCTGCAACAAAATACTTACACAACACCAACGAAGAGACCGGTTGCAATTTTCAGTAATTATTCTCCTATTTCTGTTTGCTGTTAAAAAAACACATGCCAAGCCTATATATAGGTAGGAAAGCGAAGTTATGCTAATTCCATACCCTGATGAGAGCCCTATCTCCCACTAGTGAATATTGAATTGCACTGACCAACCTGTACTTGTTTTCTATACCTTCAACTGTCATATACATGTGCTGATGGACATCTTGCAATAGCTCCTAAACCAGTCCACGGAAGCTCGTAAACCACTAAACCAGTCCTTTCAGTTGGGATTATTCCTGCTCTTCTTTTTTTCTTTTTCTTTTTATGGGTGTGATGCATTTCTTTTGTTGTTTGAGGCGTAACCTTTGCGTTGTACTCTTCCTTTGTCCTATTAATAATTCTTTTTTTCTTTATGCTGAGAAAATTATTCTAGTATGCTGATCAAAAAACTAGAGACCTATGTTTTTTAATTGCTCAGAGCGCCTTGTTCTGCTTTCTTTAGGAACCAAAAACCATTACTGATAATAGTGCAAAGGTAAAACTTAAAAGATAAAGCACAATGCAATGCAAGCCAACCATAAGATCTGATCACATTGAGTCGTAGACTGTATTCTCAGCAACAAGATAAAAACGAAACAGAATTACTACTAGTACACTTGGCGGTTCTCGAAAATAAAAAGTTACTTATTGGTGATCAAATGGTACAACGGCGTAATATCTTCCTCGTAGTAGAATACGTCCAACTGCCAGGCGTACTTATTTCGTCTTGAAGACGGGTAATTCTTGCCGGTTATAAATTTTTCAGACTTTCGACTAGTGTGATCGTATGAATAAATAGGCATGGGGAAAGGTGAGTTGCTATTACTATTGGCAGCTTCTTCTATGCCAGTCATCAACACCTCCCCTGTGGGGAGGTTCTCAAGGAATTTGAGGTTGCGGTTAGCAATAGCATGTGGAACTTGGATGTGGCGAAGACACCATGAATATGCTTTCGCGTCTTGTGTTTCCCCGTTGTCTTCAATTATTTGACTGAGGCCCGACTCAAATACCCAGAGCGCCAATGCCTGATCAACGAACCCAACAAGAAGAGCTAGATCGCCTCTAAACTGATGTATTGCGCCCACATTTCTTGGAGTCCTTGGCGGCCGGGAAGTAAATCCAAAGCGCTCATTGTTGAAGCTGAAATGAATGAGTTCACGTCCGGCAGGATCCCACCAATAGAGTCGTCCATTGATGCAAGCGCTTAGCTTCCACGCGTCAATTGCCGGAGCATCATGGAGGCTTCTCCAAGACATGTCCTTGCCCAGAGTAAGAATGTCGAACTTGGAGTCGAAGTAAAGATTTTCCCCCTCGTCCTCCTCCTCCTCATTATCCTCATCCTTACTGCACTTCACCGAGCATACTTTGAGCAACTTGTATTCGTTGGTAGTAGAATCGAACCCAAGGTAATGAAGACAGCGTTGGGAAGGACGGGTTGGGGGGGCCGGAAGATCCATAATTTCACGAGTGGAGAAGTTGCAAATCGACACGCGATCCGCAGTGTACAGGCAAAAGAGGCCGTTAATGAAACTGGTATAACCTAGGTAATCCTTCAAATAGCTAACATCTTCCTCCTCCTCCTCCTCCGTGCTTGGGGACCCAATACGAAACTGGTAAAGCAAATCAATTACAGGAGGATCCCGGGTGCTGGGGAGGGTTGCGTAAAAGAAGCCTACGCCTACTAGTAAATCATTATCGTCGTCATCAATGTTAGTTTCGGGAAATACCATTATTAAACCACCACCACCAGCGCGGCGAGACAGGCGGGAACGAGCACGGTGGGCCTTGCAAAAGCAAGGGTGCATGATGGTTGAGCGCCAGAGCTTTGAAACACACTTGAATCGCATCAGGGACTTGGCTGGAAGCCTTGTCAGCACTTCCCCAGCCACTAAGTCATGGGGAAGCTCCCTTGGAACAACTCCTCCTCGGCCACGTCCGCAAGGTCTTACTCTCTCCTTCAGCATCAGATCTATCTGATCTGATCGTCGCCTTCTCTCTCTCTCTCTCTCTCTCTCTCTCTCATCTGGCCTCACGTGGGTGTTTGTTTATATAGGCATTGCATAATATATAAGGTGAGATCCCATTGCTACCGTGAACAGTAGAATGCTGAGATCCTATTCCTACCAGGAATGGGTTTGTTCCCTGCGTGATGTCGGAGACGGAACTTACTGAGGTTTTTGTTCTGTTTCTTTTGAACCCCCGTTTAGGGATGGTAATGGGGCGGATCGGGGCGGATTTAGCGTCTCCTAAACCCGCTCCGTTCTATATCGGATCGGAGTCGGAGCGTGAGAAACCGGAGAGGTGTCGAGGTCGGGGGAAAATCGGGTCTCCATTCACTATAATAATTTGATTAGTTTTGTTATTTTTAGAGTGTTTTGAAAAAAAATAAGATATTGATGATTGATGAGAGTTGAAAAAAAATATAAAAAAAAAAAAAATAAAGACATAAATTAGTGTTTTATTAATTGGTACATTGCTCTTATTATATCAAAACAATGAAATTTATTTAGACATATACATACAAAAATATAAATATCTATAATCGGGTTCGGATCGGGTTAAAACGGGGCGGGGGAAACAAACACCATACCCGCCCTATTTGCCTTTGGATTAGAGAATACCCGCTCGGATCGGGACTGGGAGGTCGGAGGCGAGGACGGATCGGAGGTAATTGCCATCCCTTCCCCTATTTAACAAATTTCCTACCTTCGAGAAACATAAATTTAAACATCACTGAACTTAAAGCTTGAAAATCTCCGGGAAAACATAAATTTATGATGTAGAACACGTGGCGGCCCAACTTCATGATCAATTGGACCAATCGAAGCCCAAACGTTGTTTAATTGCAAATTACTCCCTCCGTTCCAAATTGAAGGTCCGGTTCGGTCTCCAATGCAAAATTTAAATTGTTAATATCTTTCAATCTATAATAATTTTTATATACAATATGGATCTTATATGATAGATCTCAATTAGTTCTATTATACAATGTTTTTAAAATCTTTAAAAACATTGTACATTAAAAGATATTAACAATTTAATTTTTGCATTGGAGACCGAACTGGACTATCAATATGGAACGGATGGAGTACTCAATTTGGCAACTTTCGGACAAGCTCCGATCGAGCCCAAACTTGGTAGGCTGACTTATTTTTGCGCTGCGGTTAGTACTCATCAACCCTAGTTGATGATCAATGGTGTTTTTCGGCCTAATTCCTTCGAATAGGCTTTCAATTGGACGTTTTTGCCGTTCTTGAAAAATATTTGTTTCCTTAATCACTTTTAGCGTATAATTCCGTAGAAGTTGATTCTTTTTGGGAAAGTCTCGTTTTTCTTTCATTTTTCCAATTTTATTATTTTCCCCAAATTTTGAAAATTTTCGTTTTTGAGTTAGAGTTTTGCTAGGATTACCCTTTTTTCCTATAAAAGGGATTGTAACTTAATGTTTAAGCAGCTTTTTATCAATAATATTCAAATTTTGTCTTTTTCTCTTGAGGATTCAAGAACTGCTCGTGGCTACGAGTACCTATCATTCATTTAATTAGTACGCAACTAATCTCTTTGTTATTTTCGCTGCGTCAATTTAATTTGAACATTACTGAACTTACGAAAAACATCCATTTATACATCATTGAAGTTTCAGAATATTAGTTCGATCATAATTTATGTGTGTTGTTTTGGGCACGGGTGATACAAGAAAATGACTAACCATCCGTTTTATGAGTTATTTGTACAGCAGAAAAGATAATGAAAACACAAGAACAAAAGACGTTTGGAAACTCTGAATCTTCAACACACAAGTAATGTAAAAGCCCGGTGTAACCTCTCGATTCGATGAGAGGAAACAATTGAATATTGCATAAGTCTGTGAATATATATTCTGTATCTTGAATATATATTCTGTATCTTCTTGTAATATGTTATTTTAGGATATGTATCGTAATCAAATCATAGCATAATCATAGGGTAATCATATCGTAATCATATCATAGCGTAATCATAGGGTAATCATATCGTAATCAAATCTTGTAATCTTCCTTTCTTAGGCATAGCTTTACTCTATTTAAAGATGTACTCACCTCATTGTAATTCATTCAGAAATAATATCAGTATTTTCCGTCTCTGTTTCTCTGTTTTCTATCATGGTATCAGAGCCGATTCCGAAACCCTAACCTGTTTTCCAATCAGTCTTCTATCCTCAAATCTCTTTCCTTCTGTGAGCTACCATCATTCCCTCTCTCTCTGTTTTTCAGCAACTCAAATCACAAGAAATACCCACAGCAGTCGACACCCATCCCTCTCCAACCGCCGGTGACCTATCCACACTCCGACAACCTCCAGCAGCACTTGCAGGCACTGCAGTAGCTCCGGCAACCTTTGTTACAACTCCGACGAACCAGTCTAAGGCAGATTGGTACTCTGGTATTCTGTTTTCTTTTCTGACTGCGTTTCTCTGTTAGCATCATGTCTGGCGATAAAAATCAGGCTATTAGTGTTCGTTTGACCGGTAACAACTACTCCTATTGGGCTCATGTGATGAAAAATTTTGTTGTTGGTAAAGAAATGTGGGGATATGTAGACGGTTCTACGCTACCTCCTTCTGATCCAAAAGACCCAGGGTATGCCACTGCCTTGGGAAAATGGAACACAGGGAATGCACAGATTTTGACTTGGTTTCACAACTCCGTAGAACCAAGTATTGGCATGAATTTTTTGAAATATAACACAGCAAAGAAAGTTTGGGATTATCTACAAGCTCTGTATCTTGAATCAAATTTTGCTAAACGATATGAGCTTGAAATGTCCATCTGAAATACCACCCAAAACAATAAATCGATTCAAGAATTTTAGAACGAAATGACTACTTATTGGGATCAGTTAGCTCTCATGGAACCTTCAGATTTGCAGCTACTTGATAGTTATGTCAGATTTCGTGAGGAACTACGACTTGTTCAGTTTCTCATGGCCCTTCGGCCTCAGTTTGAGCCTCTTCGTGGGGCTATCTTGCATCGGTCTCCATTGCCCTCAGTAGATGGTGCTGTTCATGAGCTTATCGCTGAGGAAACGCGGTTCAAAGTGGCTAATCTTGCACCTCCCTCACAGTCTGTCTTTGCTGCTCCATTTGCTCCATCTGGCCAATATCCGACACATCACTCGCCCACTCCAGCATCTCATCCTGTCCAATTTGCGGCCAAGCCAAGGCCTCAAATTCCTGAAGATGAGTGTAACTATTGCCATCAGAAGGGTCATTGGAAGCATCAATGCCCTAACCGTCCCAAGCCAAAGGGACGAAATGTTACTCAGTCAACTGGTCCTCATGCCCCGCAGCAGTCTCGGGCACCACAACAGCATTCTCGCCCTCCTGCAGCCTTGGCAGCACCGGCCTCCAGTAGTGCACCTCCAGAGTTTGATTATGAGCAATTTCAACAGTTTCAGGCTTACATGGAAGCCATTCGAGGGGGTTCCCCCCAAGCTTCTGCCATGACTACCACTCATTCAGGTTTGCGTGGTTCTCCCACCTCAGGTATCCAACCCACCACTTGGATCTTTGATTCTGGCTCTTCTCATCATATGACTCCTGATATGTCTCTTCTTAGTAATTGTGTGCCACCTGCTTTTCCTATTAGTATTGCCACAGCCAATGGTTCTCCCATGCATGTTGCTTCTATTGGCTCCATTCTATCTTCTACTGCACCTTCACTATCTATTCCTAGTATCTTTTATGTTCCTCAGTTGTCTTTGAGCCTACTTTCAATCAGCCAATTATCCGACTCTGGTTTTGATGTTGTTTTCTCTTCCTCTGGTTGTGTTGTGCAGAATCGGGATTCCAAGAAGCAGATTGGGGCAGGCCGTAGAGTTGGTGATCTCTATCTTTTGGAGCACTTGCATCTCCCAATAAAACCTTCTTCCACTGCTGCGTCATCTTTTTGTTTAGATCATAAGTCATCTCCATTTTATCTTTGGCATTCTAGATTAGGACATCTATCTAGTGAACGTCTAAAACTTTTAGTTAAGTCAGGTCATTTGGGTCATATTTCAGTCAGTAATATTTCAGAATGCAGTGGTTGTAAGTTTGCAAAAATGTCAGCTTTACCTTTTAATAAAAGTACCTCTATTTCTACTTCGCCTTTTCAACTTGTTCACACTGATTTATGGGGCCCTTCTCCGGTTGCTACTAAAGGTGGTTTTGTCTATTATGTCTCTTTTGTGGATGATTTTAGTCGATATACTTGGGTTTACTTAATGACACACAAATCTGAGTTCTTTACGATTTATAAGAATTTCCATGCCATGGTTCAAAATCAGTTTTCTACATCGGTTAAAATTCTTCGGTCTGACTTGGGTGGGGAATATTCACTCTCAGAGTTTCATAAATTCCTAGATTCACTTGGGACTATCCACCAATCGTCTTGCACTGACACTCCTGCCCAAAATGGTAGAGCTGAAAGAAAATATCGTCACCTTCTTAATACTGCTCGGTCTCTACTCCTATCTTCCTCCGTCCCGTCCTGTTACTGGGGAGAAGCTGTTCTCACTGCAGCCTATCTCCTAAATCGGATACCCACCCCTCTTCTTTCTGGTAGCTCTCCTTATGAGCGGCTTTATGGTCAGGTTCCTAATTACTCTCTTCTTCGAGTGTTTGGTTCTACCTGTTTTGTTCTCCTCCCCAAGAAAGACCGCACTAAGCTCAGCACCCGCTGTGTCTTAGGTGTTTTTTTAGGGTATGGCATTAATCAAAAAGGGTATCGGTGTTATGATCCTGTGACCAAAAAGCTTTATGTTTCAAGGCACGTTGTCTTCTTAGAGCGTCTTCCCTATTTTACTCTTCCACCTCGCACTGCTCCAGTAGCCAAAGAAGACTTGATCCATATTGACCCATTTCCTATGGATCTGGATGTGCCTCCCGAAGAGTACACCTCCACTCTTCAGGTATCTGATATTTCTACAGCCCTCTCAGCATCACCTCGTCATGCTCCAATCACCCAGGTCTACACCCGTCGTCCAACTTCTACAGCTGCTCCCCAATCTGCCTCTGCGGATCCTGATCCGCCTGCCCGCCGCGACAATCGTCAACCACCGGTAAAATATGGCTTTACTAATACTTGTTTCTCATCCTCTTATCAATCATTCCTTTCCCGCATTCACACTTATTTTGAGCCTAGGTCCTATAAAAAAGCTTGCAATGATCCCAATTGGATGGATGCCATGCAAGCTGAACTTACTGCTCTTGCTCACAATCAGACTTGGGAGTTGGTTTCACTTCCGGATGGTAAGAATCTAATCGGTTGCAAATGGGTCTACAAGGTTAAGACTCATTCTGATGGTTCTTTAGAACGGTATAAAGCCCGCTTAGTTGCTAAAGGGTTTTCTCAGGAGTATGGGATTGATTATGAGGAAACTTTTGCCCCCGTTGCCAAAATGACCACTGTTCGCACCTTGATCTCAGTGGCCGCAGTGCACCAGTGGCCTCTTTCTCAGTTGGATGTAAAGAATGCTTTTCTCAATGGCAATCTCTCTGAAGAGGTTTATATGCGGCCTCCTCCTGGCTTCTCTCATCCTTCCGGTATGGTTTGTCGCTTGCGTCGTGCTCTCTATGGCTTGAAACAGTCCCCTCGCGCTTGGTATTCAGGCTTCCAAGATGTTGTTCTTCAGATTGGCTTCACGCCCAGCATGCATGACTCTGCTCTATTTCTCCGTCGCACCTCTCATGGCCTGGTACTTCTCTTACTTTATGTTGATGACATGATCATCACTGGTTCTGATTCTACTGCTATTGCTGAAGTCAAAAGTCATCTCTTTCGTGAGTTCAAAATGAAAGACTTGGGCCCGCTACGTTATTTCTTTGGTATTGAAGTTGCTTCCTCTCCTCAGGGGTATCTTTTGGGACAGTCCAAGTATGTTACTGATATTCTTCACCGTGCTCGTCTCACGGATACGAAGACTGTTGATACTCCCCTTGAACTTCATGCCAAGTTCTCTGCCTCTGATGGTGTCCCCCTTGAGGATCCTACGGAATATCGCGAATTGGTGGGCTGCTTAGTTTATCTTACTGTTACTCGGCCAGATATTTCTTATGCAGTTCACATTGTTAGTCAGTTTGTCTCTGCTCCCCGGACTACGCATTGGGCTGCCCTCTTACGTATTCTCTGTTATCTTCGTGGTACCCTTCATCAGTGCCTTCTGATTTCTTCTACATCAAGCTTAACCCTCCATGCTTATGCTGATGCTGACTGGGCAGGTGATGTCAATGACCGCAAATCTACCTCTGGCCTTTGTGTTTTTCTAGGCGATTTTCTTATCTCTTGGAAAAGCAAAAAGCAATCTGTTGTTGCTCGCTCCACCGCGGAAGCTGAATATCGTGCCATGGCCCATGCTACCTCTGAAATCGTCTGGCTTCGCTGGCTTATTTCCGATATGGGGGTCTCTGTTACTACTCCTACGCCTCTTTACTGCGACAATAAGAGTGCTATTCAACTTGCCCACAACTCGGTCTTCCATGAGCGCACGAAGCACATTGAGATTGATTGTCATTTCATACGTCAGCATCTTCAGTCTGGCACCATTGCTTTACCCTTCGTCTCCTCCACATTGCAGCTGGCTGATTTCTCCACGAAGACCCATACCGCTGCTCGTTTCCACTTTCTCCTTGACAAACTCTCGATGCTCTCTGCCCTCGCACCTTGAGTTTGAGGGGGGGTGTGAATATATATTTTGTATCTTGAATATATATTCTGTATCTTCGTGTAATATGCTATTTTAGGATATGTATCGTAATCAAATCATAGCATAATCATAGGGTAATCATATCGTAATCATATCATAGCGTAATCATAGGGTAATCATATCGTAATCAAATCTTGTAATCTTCCTTTCTTAGGCATAGCTTTACTCTATTTAAAGGTGTACTCACCTCATTGTAATTCATTCAGAAATAATATCAGTATTTTCCGTCTCTGTTTCTCTGTTTTCTATCAAAGTCATGCCACTTGATAGTTCTCCGTGGATAGGATCGTCCTCTGTGAAAACTTGGGAGATGCTCCCCCTTTAAGGGGCAAGACATGCAAAAGATTTGCAATCAATCATGCAAAATCGCATAATGTTCCTCAAACTCAAAACAGAACAGCATCGCCAGTAGATGACATACAAAAAGTAGGGCTAAATATCGCCTTCTTTATGCATGCCATGGATCTGTTGTATCACTACATGTTAAATCAAATACTCCATGTCACGATCTCTACTTTCATAACATTTTTTTTCCCAAATCAAGAAAAGAATGAGGTACGTATGTGAGGGGGACGTAAGAGCCTTAAGACACACTGAAACGGGGAAAAGAGAGGCAAACCTTTAGGCCACTAAACGTACTTATAGCAGTAAAATGCACTGATATAGGGAAAAAGACTGCTGAATCTGATGGAGGAACAACAAATTCCATACATCCACTGCAAAGTTTGCCAATACAAAGTTAGAAAAATAAATGAAAAAACTTGAGTTCCAAATATTAAAACAAGGTTCAGCTTATGTTGACCTGCGGTTTGAGTCATCAATGAGTAGTATGGACCAGTCCAAAATAGAATTTCTGGAGACCTATCTGTCAGGAAAACATGCAGATGGTATTAACAAATTCCCTTGAAAAGAGAAATGGAATAAAACAATGGAAAAGGGGAGAAGGAACCGATATCTGTTTGTTTAGAACAAATGAGCAAGTCACATGAAAGTAATTACATTTAAGAAAGTCGGCTAAAAGTGAAATCACGATGGAGGTGTTCATGCTAATATGCGAGGACTGGTGCAGCACAATGAAAGCATCTCTCTGGGTCTGCATACCCATCATAGCAGTAAAATGAACAGCAATACACATGTCGAAGCCCTGAAAGCATTGAGAAATAGCAACCCTGTCATCACTGTGGTCTAGAGTCATGCAGAATGCAGAAAGCATTAGACCCCAGCAAACTTCAATATTGCTGCATCTGCAACAGCATAATATACAGACCTGCAACACCATGTGAGATTGATTCTATTAGTTCTATGCTACCTGAAACGTATATTGTTAGGGCATGAGGAACGGCAATGTTGTAAGCCACATGGCCTTAATTGAGGTACAATAGGCGTAGGCTGCTAAATTACATGTTGAAGTGTACTTTCAAATGATACATCCAATAAACAAGAGCCGTGGCTTTTTATTTTAATACAATATCATTATTTAACTTACAGTATTTTCAGAGTACTATACAAAGGAAATGCTAAGAAAATTAATAAGAAAAACATTGGGGATTGCCTTGGATCATTAGTTCGCCATTAACTGTTCCATTCACGAAGAGAAGTATGACAAGCAAAGCTCAGTTACCGCTATTCACAACTGCCAACTTGCCAAAGATATGATTTAAAACATATAGCATCAGTCAGAATACTTCAATGACAATCAGCTAATTTACTCATGATCCAGGCCCCTTTCATTTTAACCCAAAAATGAACAGGCACCCATCCAGAATCAATTTCTAAACCTTCAATATGGATCCGAGAGCAGTAGAAAACACATATTACCGAATGAAGGCTCCCCTGCATTAAAAGTTCAAGGAGAAAGAATGAAAACTAATTAATCTTAATAAAGTAAATAAAGTAGAGCTAAGATTTCAAAGAGTAGGCACAAGAACATCTGAAAGCAGATTATTACATTTTTACACAGCATGACACTCACCATAAGTTACTTTTTTATAAATAGAAACTGAGTTCGGGGTCTGGCTCAGGGGCATACCTGTAAATGGTTGGGCTATGGTGTAAAGAGAAAGAAACCCCAGCAGAGAGAAAAGTAAGGATAACGAGCGCTCCACCTGCCAAGCAGGTGGCAAGATCAGCAGGCAAGTGCTTGGTAGGCCAACAGCCCAATGAACCGATCAGATTAGGCACTACAATGCTGGAGGAGACTTCTTCAAGATGCATTTGACCGATAGGCGCTCACCTTTTTCAGCAGCAAAACATGTATAGGAGGGCCACTGTTTTAGTGATATTCTGAGAGCAGTCACTTTGTGCATATTACCAAAGGTTAGGTCTGTCTCCAATCCTTCCCTGCCATACCCCCAATGATTGAGAACTATATGGGTTCTGTTGTTGTTGTTGTAGTGAGACATGCCCAATGAGCTTCAAGACGCTATTTACCAATAAGAATAGGAAAAGGACACTACCTTTTTATCAGATATCTACTAGCGACCCTATTTCACAGTCTCCCACACAGAGAGGGAAAGGCCTTATTCCACTACCAGACAAGCAAGGACGGGAATAACCTCATCTACACAATGGGCACCAAAAAAGCATAGCACACGACTTTATGCACTTTAATCCCTCACTCTAGTGATCCATTTTCCACAAGCGAACCATTGGTACTGATGGATGCCTGGAGGACTGGATATGGGCTTAATGCTGTTATTTCCCTTGTATCTGCAAGTTCATGAACAATGGTCAAATTGATCTTGTCAATTACATCAATACTAAAAATCCAGGTTTGCCAAAGGCTCACTCTTGTCTAGCAAGTAATGGAATGCAAATTAGCCACATAACTTCTGTCTCTTCGCTTCATAAGTGTTGGGGTTCAGCAACGTCAGTTGCACAAAGAAAAAATTCACAGATGCAGATACTAATGAAGCTCATGGGGATTTGGACAGCAAATAGACTGCAATTGTGGCCAAGAAGTTCATCCAATAATTCCCATTATTCAAGCTCCAAAGAAGCCAGGGGAACGGGGCCAATCTTTCCGTGAACACCAATTTAATTTTCACATTTCTGACCCCCGAGGGCCAGTGAGGGAGAGATCAAACCCAGGGGAAAGAAGGCAAAAAGACAAGCCACAAACTCAGACTTTCAAAGAGAGTATACAGTTTCCAAGCAGCTTTAAACTTTCTAGGTTGTGTGATGCAATCTTACTCTTTCTGATCAAGAAAAATCTTACTGTTTGGTGTGATGACAAAGAGGTCCCAAGTGTGATGCCTAAGGTTCTCCAGGTGTGAGGCCTACACTCATATCCTTCTGTTCACGTACACTGTCCACAGCTCCAAAAACAGCCCCCATCTAAAGCAAATCCTCACCCTTAGCAAACCTCCAGTTCTGTCCTACATCAAGGTGGCTTCTATTTTAATTACCTGGGTGATGTTTAGTTTTGTAAGTATTTCCTTGTATACAAAAAGAATTCAAATTTTTTCTTGAAGTAATCATCAATTTATCAATACTTCGTGCAGGAAAAAACTTAAGAACTAAAAAAGAAAGTAGAAGAACACCAAAGTTTCAGATGCTTCTGGTTCATATAGCTGAAGAACTCAAAATTTCTTAGCATTTTTGTATCCAATAGAAACAACAAGAAAAAGAACCAGCAAGTTCAAAAAGTCAAAAGAGGAAAAAGCCAATGACATTGTTAATCAGCAGAAAACACATCAACCGTTCACTTCCAAGATTTCTCAAACCGCATGCCTGAGTCTCATATGCACATTTGTACCCATGAGAATGGCCTACAAAAAGAGCCTACCTCCAGCACTTGGAATGTGCATAGGCAGGAGCCAAGGTCGATAAGCTGACTGGGTAATAAGCACAAGAAAACTCCCAACCAATCAAGTAGGCACAAGCATCACCTATGCCTCATGATTGACTAAACTAGTCTGTTTCCAACTGTTCAATAACTACTCAAATCAGGTAACTAGTGCACTCAGGTGTCTGTGTGTTGTGCTTCATCACTGTGTTGTGTGTGTGGTGATAGGGAGAGACACACACAGAATACACTATTGCCCAGACAAAGACAAATGCAGAATTGTGCACCCTAAACCTTGATTACTTCATTTTACATGGTGAGTAACCAAGGGAGGACCATTTTTTTGTCCTTAGTAGAGTAGCATCTCTGGTTTGCTTCTTATTTTTCATTGTTGTACAAAAAGATCATACGGTTTGCAAAAATCATGGAGTTTTTCTTGCAAATGGACCTGCCGATTAACAGTTCCAGTGACGAAGAGAAGTCTGTCAAGCAAAGCTCAGTTACCGCTATCACAACTGCCAATTTGCCAAAGATATGACTTATAACATATAGCATCAGTCAAAATACTTCAATGACAATCGGCTGATTGACTCATGATCCAGGCCTCTTTCATTTTAGCCTAAAAATGAACAGGCACCCATCCAAAATCAAATTCTAAACCAACCAAGACATTTCAGCTACTGTCACATGCCAACTCCAACCAAGAGACCAGTTGCAATTTTCAGTAATTATTCTCCTATTTCTATTTTCTGTTAAAGAAACACATGCCAAGTCTATATATAGGTAGGAAAGCAAAGTTATGCTAATTCCATACCCTGATGAGATCCCTATCTCCCACTAGAGAATATTGAATTGCACTGACCAATCTGTACCTGCTTTCTATACCGTCAACTGTCATATACATATGCTGATGGACATCTTGCATTAGCTCCTAAACCAGTCTAGGGAAGCTCCTGAACCGCTAAACCAGTCCTTTTAGTTGGGATTATTCCTGCTCTTTTTTATTTTTTTTGATGGGTGTGATGCGTTTATTTTGTTGTTTGGCACGTAACCTTTGCATCGTACTCTTCCTTTGTCCTATTAATAATTATTTTTTCCTTTATGCTGAGAAAATTATTCTAGTGTGCTGATCAGAAAATTGGAGAACTTCGTTTTTCAATTGCACAGAGCGCCCTGTTCTGCTCTTTAGGAACCAAAAACCATAACTGATAAGAGTGCAAAGATAAAACTTAAAAGATAAGCACATAATGTCCAAACAACTTCTGAACAAACATATGGAGCATTTTTTCCATTCAAGGACAACAGACAGACACTAAGGCCACCCTAATTTCATACAGCTACTACTTGTCAACAATGCAACGCAAGCCAACCATAAGATCCGAACATTAATATTGTAGACTGTATTCTCATTTCTCAGCAACAAGATAAAATGAAACAGAATTACTAGTACACTTGGTGGTTCTCGAAAATAAAGTTACTTCTTGGTAATCAAATGGTCCAATGGTGCGGATCAAAAAAAAAAAAAATGGTCCAATGGTGAAATATCTTCTTCATAATGCTCACAAATTATTGGTGTGCTTTCGGCTTGAAGACGGGGAATTCTTGCCGGTTATACATTTTTTAGACTTTCCACTAGTGTGATCATATGAATAAATAGGCACGGGGATAGGTGAGTTGCTATTACTGTTGCCATCTTCTTCTTCTTCTTCTTCTTCTACGCCAGTCAGTAACACCTCCCCTATGGGGAGGTTCGCGAGGAATTTGAATCCGCAGTTGGCAAGAGCATATGGAACTTGGATGTGGTGAAGACACCATGCATATACTTTCACGTCTCGTGTTTCCCCGTCGTCTTCAATTATTTGGCCGAGGCCCGAGTCAAATACCCAGAGTGCCAATGCCTGATCAACGAACCCAACAACAAGAGCCAGGTTGCCTCTAAACTCATGTACTACACCCACATGCCTTGGAGTCCGTGGTGGCCGGGAAGTCACATCAAAGCACTCCTCGTCGAAGCTGAAATGAATGAGTTTACATCCAGCAGGATGCCACCAATAGAGTCGTCCATCGATGCAAGCACTTGGCTTCCAGACGTTGATTTCCGGAGCATATCATGGAGGCTTCTCCAAGACATGTCCTTTCCCAGAGTAAGAATGTCGAACTTGGAATCAAAGTAAACATATTCCCCCTGGCCCTCCTCATTACCATAGGAGTAATCTTCGAGGCACCTCACCAAGCATACTCTGAGCAACTTATACTCCTTGGTAGTACAATCGAACCCAAGGTAATAATCAAGCTCTAGGAAAGGACGGGTTGGGGGGCCGGAAGATCCATGATTTCACTCGTGGAAAAGTTGCAAATCGACACACGATTGGGAGTGTACAGGCAAAAGAGGCCGTTAATGACATTGGTAAAACCATTGTAATCCTTAATATAGCTAACGCCTTCCTCCTCCTCCTCCTCCTCCTCCTTGCGTAGGGTCGACACAAGATTTAACTGGTGAAGCAAATCAATTACAGGAGGTCTAGATCTATTACCCCGGCAGCTGCCAGGGGAGGGTTGCATAAAAGAAGGCTAAGCCTTCTAGTCGTATATTAGTATCATTGTCGTCATCAATACTAATACTAGTACTAGTTTTGGGACATACCATTATTAAACCAGCAGCAGCGCGAGACCGAGCACGGCGGTGGGCCTTGCAAAAGGAAGGGTGGCTGATGGTTGAGCGCCAGAGCTTTGAAACACACTTGAATCGCATCAGGGACTTGGCTGGAAGCCTTGTGAGCACTTCCCCAGCCACTAACAGCCCCTTTGGTGGTGAGAAAAGAAAGGCAGCTCTTTCTCACAAAATCTTAAGCTCTGTTTGGAACTTATGGAAAAGAAAGGAAAAGAAAGAAAAATTAAAAAAATTTTCCTCCTATTGTTTGGTTGAAAAGAAAATGAGAAGAAAATAAACAGTTTTAAGTTTTATGAATAATAAATTTTTCTTCTTATTTTCCTCTCATTTTCCTCCCACTTTATTTTCTTTTCCTTTCCTTTCTTTTCTTCAAATTCCAAACAGAGCCTTACAAATTTTTATGAGATTGGGTGAAAAATAGAAGAAGCCAGCTAAAATATTTCATTTCTTTATTTTTCTCTCTATTTTCCACCAAAATATTCAATACAAACGAGTGATTTGGTAAGAAACAAAAACCCTTCCTTCTCTTTTCTCTTGAAATCACTCCATCAAAGAGCTGTAATTCATGGGGAAGCACCCTGCTTGGAACAACTCCTCCTCCTCCGCCACGGCCGCAAGCTCTTATTCTCTCCTTCACCATCAATCGTGGCTTTATTATTCTCCCTTTTTGGATCCCTGCTCTCTCTCTCTCTCTCTCTCTCTCTGGAGTTTGAATTACCATTTCTCATGTGGGTATTTGTGTATATAGGCACTGCATGATAAGGTGAGATCCCATTGCAACCATGAAGAAGAGGATCCTAACATCCTATTCCTGCCATGAATGGGTTTGTTGTTTCCTGCTTGATGTCGGAGACGGAATTTACTAGGTTTTTAGGCACGCCTTCGCCTGAGACGATAGGTTTGGGGCCACGCGTAAAAGTTCGAGGCCAGTATTAAAACGTATGGAGCCAAGGTTATATAGTTTGCGTCCATAATTGAAAGTTTGCGTCTATGATTATACAGTTTGCGGCCATGATTTTAAAGTTTGCGGCTAGAAAATTAAACCGAGTTCTGTTTAACGGATTTTACAAGGCAACACCATCCCCAGCTTGTCCACTGGGAAACGGCCTGTTAGGATCTTTGAGGCCTAATATATTTTCACTGTCGAACAACTCGATCTCTGTTGATTTCAGAATGAATCTTGAAGAGGATGCTTGGATTACCCCTCTCAATCTGAAAGTAAAGCGCAGTGTTATTAAGTACCCACGCAGTCACACTGAGAGAGAACCTTGACTTGGTTGACAATTTAAAGAAACAAGGTTCCCTGAACATCAAAATTACTGACACCACCATCTCGCTTTAGGGTAACTTTGAGTTTCTCTTCAACTGACAATGTGATGGGATCAGGGTAGTGGCAGAGCCGAGTTTTTGGCCGAAATGACCATAATCTGTAATCAAATTGGAAGAATACTTATCATTTTAAACGTTTTGTAAACATAGGCCATCGCTCTTTTTCAAAAGGCATTATAGTGGTTAGGTGTCATGTGGCCGCCACGTAAATAACGCCTTTTTAAGAGGAGCTATAATTTTAACTCTAATACTCCTTTTGAAAAGGAGCTATATTTCTAACCTTAATAACTCCTTCTGAAAATGAACTATATTTCTAACCCTAAAAACACATTCTTGAAATACGTTATGTTATTCCAATTTTTTTAACGCAAAGTGTTTGTAATATTCCAAAAGATATTAAATAGACTGGCCATAAAGATATTAAAAATTTTCACAATTGTGTTAAAAAAAATTAGAATTACTATTAATTTGAAAAAGTTTGGATATAAAAGAGTTCAGTGATATGATATAGAAATTTTCAAATTAACTTCCCCAAGAAACGAGAGAGGAAAAGCCCGAATTGGTGATTTGAATGTGGCACATAGTTAGAGAGAGGAGTGGTTGATCATTAGTTGTTTGTTGATTATGTAATTTGTTCACAAATATGTATGGTGGGATGTACTAGCTAGTCTGAGAGAGAAACTCCAGGGAGAGGGAGAAGAGTTAGAGAGAGAAACCCACTACATGGGTTTGTTCTGCAAGAGTGACTTTTTGTTATAGTATGATTGTTTGTGAGTACTACTAATTCTCTCTCCCACGATCACCAAGTAAATGAATTTGCTTTCTCTTAAACTTCACCTAAGTACTTAACTTACTGAACAAATTCAACTAGTGAAATACGTCTGGATGAATAATTGATTAACATAAAAGACTTATTGAGTACAAACTTTTCATATAAAAACATCATTTCACATGACATGTAATTTGAATTTCATTTTCCGCATCTTCTCTTGTTGTGACCTTGTTGACCACACCTTGAGCACGTCTGTGGCGGTTGATGCTCAATCAAATCATCCATCTCATTCGGATTCGATTCAATTTTGGGCAGCCTCGGCCTCGAAGACATTCTTTGTCTGGAGAAATTCTTGGCCCATCGTACGGCGGCCAGTAGACTTGGTCAGGCAGTGACTTGAATGAGAGAGATCCATACATGGCATTGTTGCGTCGACCATCCAATATTTGCCAAAGTAATCAAGATGGTCAATATGCATTTTGTTGCAAACCGCTATAACGTGCGAACAAGGTATTTTCCACAACTGGATCTTATTGCAAGTGCACGTCTTGTTAGTCAAGTCAACTGTAAGTTTGTTATTTCCTTTGTATAGGCTTGTTCGATTGATTGGTGTATGTATCTCGAACAAGCCCGCGGCCCAGTTGAACACAATGACATCGTGTCCCACTGCGTTTTCCCTCCAATGATCGTATTTTTTCTTTGCATATAAGCTAAAATGATTCCCTTTGGCTTTTGTAGCCATTGACTTCACCAGCCTATCGTCTACGTATTTCAAGAATGTGTTTTTAGAGTTAGAAATATAGCTCCTTTTAAGAAAGAGCTATTAGGGTTAGAAATATAGCTCATTTTGAAAAAGAGCTATTAGGGTTAAAATTATAGCTCCTCTTAAAAAGGCGCTATCTACGTGGCAGCCACATGGCACCTAACCACTATAACGCCTTTTGAAAAGAAGCGATGACCTATTTTTACAAAACGTTTAGAAAGATGGATATTCTTCCAATTTGATTACAGATTATGGTCATTTCGGCCAAAAACCCTGGCGGAGCCATCCTAATCCACCGGAGGCACGGCCCCGACTATCATTTTTTTGTTTGTTTGTTTGTTTGTTCAGTTTTTTTTTATTTGGTACTTTAAGTCTTACTTTAATCCAACATAGTTTGAGTCTAGCTAACACACAACATGTACACCAATGCATAGCCAAAAATACTGGTTAACAGTACATATTTTTTATTTTATCTAATCATATCTTTTTCAACACTATATTAATACTATCTATTTTACCTATTATGTATTAAAATATTAATTTTACCCATACACTAGTAAGTGTATAAGTGCATAGGAGGAGGGGAGAAGAGGAGAGAGAGTGAGGAAAAAATTAATAAAATAATAGATACTTGGTGAATATTGCTTATGTATATTTACCTATGCACTATCTATGGATGCATGTTACTTAGGCCTTTACCTAATCTGGTGCAATACTCATTTGGGGGTTTTGCTTAGGTAAAATAGCTAAAAATGTATTTTACCTCTTTTGATATACTTGCTCTTATTTGCATATTAAGGAATTTTGTCAATAATTGAAAATATGGTCAACATTATCTATTCTATTTAGAAAACCCACTAGGTCGCAATTCAATAGTTAAAATTATTTTTTAATATTTTAACCTTTTAATCGTTTATTAAAAATATACTATTTTAATTAGACATTCCTAAATGCTTAATCAAAATATCTATAACTTTTTATTTTAAGACCATGTCATTCGATAAAACATTTATAAAAAATGAGAATGGATTATTGTACATTATTCTTCTGAAATGTTCTACAAGAATGTAAAAAACTCTATTATGTGTGAAACTTGTGTGCAAAGTTCTGAAATATTCTAGAGATGTGAAAACAAAATATATTTTTTGGAGGATTCTAGAAAAGGAACGTGGGCTGTTAGATGAAAATAATCTGAACTATTCATTGAGGAGGTGGATGACTATAAAAAGAAATAATGTGTGCATTTGTATAAATTCTTGTACAAGTATTTTCCCACCTAACATTAATTGAGAGAATTTGCACCTACTTTGAATTTCTAGAAACATACGAAAGTCTATAAATTATTCAGTAAGATTTGCCAGTTCAATTTCAAGTTGATTCATGTTTTGAGAATTGAGTTTGAGAGTGGGAGAGCAAGAGATCAAGTTTGAATCTTACTGATTGTTGAAATAATTCTTCAACTTTCTAAATGCTTCCAAATACCCATCTACCAACCTCGGCTTCAATAGGGCGGCGGAGTCATTGTTGTGTAGCTCTTACCTATACATCTAGGGGCAACGAAATCTTTCAGGGCAACGGGATCTTTCCCAGTCGTTCTTGGCGTCGAAGTTCTTCATGGTATTCCGGTAACTTCTTTGCACCTTCAAACAATTCAAAAAAATCAACTTTCTTGCGGAAAGTTATTTCCCCTGGACATATATCACACTTTACCACCACCGTGAGGCCACCTCCCATGGGCAAAATTTGGAGGTGGGTTTTCTTCAAAAGAAAAAAAGACTTTTATTACATATTTATTTACTACTAAATAAAATACTAAAAAGTTAAAAGTAATTGTTGAAAGTAAAAAGTAAAAAAAGAAGAAGAAGAAGAAGTAAGGTTAACAACATCTGTAATAAGTTGACGGAATTGGACGGTGGGGGCATAATTGTTAACGAAATAGTAAATTTAGGTGTCTTTTTATCATTAGTTAAAGTTCAGATGCTTTTTTTAAAAGTTATTAAAATTTCAGGAGTTTTTTTGAAAATTTTCCCATCCCTATTTAAAACAAGGGAGAATTTTTCATAAACCCATTATAGCACTTTCCAAACCCCCTTAAGTCCACTAACCTATTAGTAAAGATATAATAACCCTGCTCAGTCTAATATACCCTTACTTTCAAAAAAAAAATTGCCCCGTTTTTTCCTCCATTTCAAAAAGATCCATTTGATCCCATTACAAAACCCACCTCCAGATTTTGCCCAAGGGCGGTGGCCTCACGGTGGTGGTAAAGTGCGATATATGTCCGGGGGAAATAACTTTCCGCAGGAAAGTTGATTTTTTTGAATTGTTTGAAGGTGCAAAGAAGTTAACGGAATACCATGAAGAACTTCGACGCCAAGAACAACTAGGAAGGATCCCGTTTCCCTGAAAGATTTCGTTGCCCCTAGATGTATAGGTAAGAGCTACACAACAGACGACTCCGCCGCCCTATTGAAGCCGAGGTTGGCAGATGGGTATTTGGAAGCATTTAGAAAGTTGAAGAATTATTTCAACTATCAGTAAGATTCAACCTTGCTCTCTTGCCCTCCCACTCTCAAACTCAATTCTCAAAACATGAATTAACTTGAAATTGAACCAGCAAATCCTACTTAATAATTTATAGACTTTCATATGTTTAAAGATTTTTATTACATATTTATTTACTACTAAAATAAAATACTAAAAAGTTAAAAGTAATTGTTGAGAGTAAAAAGTAAACAAAGAAGAAGAAGAAGAAGAAGTAAGGTTAACAACATCCGTTATAAGTTGACGGAATTGGACGGTGGGGGCATAATTGTTAACGAAACAGTAAATTTAGGTGTCTTTTTATCATTAGTTAAAGTTCAAATGCTTTTTTTAAAAGTTATTAAAATTTCAGGAATTTTTTTGAAAATTTTCCTGTCCCTATTTAAAACAAGAGAGAATTTTTTATAAGTTCACTATAGCACTTTCCAAACCCCCTAAGTCCACTTCTAAATTCTAAAACTCCTTAAGTCCATTAACCTATTAGTAAAGATATAATAACCCCGCTCAGTCTAATATACCCTTGCTTTCAAAAAACTTTTTGCCCCATTTTTTCCTCCATTTCAAAAAGATCCATTTGATCCCAATACAAAACCCCCCCCCCCCCCCCACACCCCATTTCAAAACGACAAACGAGACTCTTCAGGAGAAGCCCTAGGTGATTTGCTCCTCCACCTCAAACACTAGATCGTCATTAGCCTTCTTCATCGTCGTCGGCCCTTTTTTGTCGTCAGCCTTCTTCGTCATCAGCGTCAGTCATGTTCGCTCACCAACGGTACCAACAGTCCCACCCGTTCATCAACGTTCGTCTCCATCGCCCTAGTCGCCTTTGATTCACTCCCGTTTCAGTCGAACGCCGTCGCCGTGGTGCTAGTCGCCGTTCTTCGCCTTCGTTTCTCCATTGCTATCAGATCCTACATCGCAATTGATACATTAGGTATGTTTCTCTTCGTATATATGG